>JAJAGP010001259.1:0-162343 GCA_025084515.1 Ancistrus triradiatus
GACGACGTGAGGCTGCCGAGCAGAGTCGTGGACGACGTGAGGCTGCCGAGCAGAGTCGTGGACGACGTGAGGCTGCCGAGCAGAGTCGTGGACGACGTGATGCTTGAGGGCAGAGGCGACGTGGCGACGCCTTACAGCAGGGGCGACGTGGCGACGCCTTACAGCAGGGGCGACGTGGCGAAGCCTGACAGCAGGGGCGATGTGGCGACGCCTGACAGCCTGACGAGGGCGAGGGGAGGAGACAAATGCAGGTTTAACTAAACAAAACATGGTTTTATTTAGGGATTACAAAAAGGGAATGAAACATGGAAATAAACAAACCTACGAGGCGCGTTAGGGACGCGAGGACGGACGAGAAGCGGACGAGAAGCGTCCGGGAGCGGTGACGACGAGCGTTTGGGACGCGGCGATGACGTCAATGATCCGTGTCTACCGTCTCAACCGTCCGTGTTTAAGTAGGGGACCTCACAGCTGGAGGCGATCAGTGCGATCGCCGTGAGGTCCCCTGATTGGTCCGGGGGACGGCAGATACGGTAGGCACGGCCGGGTAGCGTGACAGTAGACATAATACATTTCCCAGCATTGATGTGCATTGAGGAAGTGTTTGATGTGCAGTGTTGAACAATAGTGTATATAAACTACATTTCCTAGTAGTAAGGTGGATTGAGGTCTTTGATATGTAGTGTTGAACAGTAGTGTATATACAATACATTTCAAAGTAGTGAGGAGGTTTGAGGTGTTTGATATGTAGAGTTGAACAACAGTGTAGATAAACTACATTTCCCCATAGTAAGGTGGTTTGAGGTGTTTGGTATGTAGTGTTTAACAATAGTGTAGACAAACTACATTTCCCATTAGTGTAGTGGTTTGAGGTGTTTGATGTGTGGTGTTGAACAACAGCGTAGATAAACTACATTTCCCACTAGTGTACTGGTTTGAGAAGGTGTTTGATGTGTGGTGTTGGAACAATAGTGTAGATACACTACATTTCCCAGTAGTAAAGTGGCTTGAGGTGTTTGATATGTAGTGTTGAACTATAGTGTAGATATACTACATTTCCCAGCATTGATGTGCATTGAGGAGGTGTTTGATGTGCAGTGTTGAACAATAGTGTATATAAACTACATTTCATAGTAGTAAGGTGGATTGAGGTCGTTGATATGTAGTGTTGAACAATAGTGTAGATAAACTACATTTCCCATTAGTGTAGTGGTTTGAGGTGTTTGATGTGTGGTGTTGAACAACAGCGTAGATAAACTACATTTCCCACTAGTGTACTGGTTTGAGGAGGTGTTTGATGTGTGGTGTTGGAACAATAGTGTAGATGAACTACATTTCCCAGTTGTAAGGTGGTTTGAGCTATTTGATATGTAGTGTTGAACTATAGTGTAGATAAACTACATTTCCCAGTATTGATGTGCAATGAGGAGGTGTTTGATGTGTGGTGTTGAACAATAGTGTAGATAAACTACTACTCGTAGGAGGGCTCCAAATTATGAATGTTGGAACCACTGATCTACATTATCGTTCAATGCTACGTATCAAACACCTCAAACGATCTTACTACTGGGAAATGTAGCTCATCTATACTGTTGTTCAAACCTCATATCAAACACCTTAACCCACCTTACTATGGGGAAATGCTAAAAAAAAGCTGATGGAGTGTGACGCTCTGGGCAATATTCTGATGGGAAACCCTGGGTCTGGGAAGTCAACTTGACCCTTTCCACCTACTTATACATTGTTGGTATGTTTGCTTCATATCATTAACAATAGTGTTACTCTTACAACTCTTACCATAATACACAGTACATAAAAATGTTCTGTATCCATTAAATAAAATCTGTATTTTTCTAGCAGACGCCCAAGTGGCTGTTTCCCAAAACCATTGCCCACAGTACAGTGTGGTTTGATTGATGGCTAGGAATTGGAATATGTAACTTTCAGAAACCACAATACGCTTCAGTTGCGCTGTGTAAATATTGTTCTTGACATCTGATACTCCATGCTTCCTCAACAAAGACGTTGGCTATAATTCTGGGAGTAAGGGCTGTTTTAACGTAGAAAGAAGAAAAAGAAAGAAACGAAAAACGTTGGACGACTGACTGGGGCAGGAGCCATAAAATAATCTTCAAAGCGATCAGTGAATAACATGAGTAAGTGGAACGTGTAAGAATACTGCTCGCCTCATAATCTGTGCTTTAAAAATAGCCATTTTGGGGTATTAATGTTCTGTGTACAATGTGGTAACAAGAAAGGTCAACTAAGCCTCTCCTGGCTTAGCCGTTTCCCTAGTGCAGGTATGAAGTGAGAAATTCCTGCTGCTTCCTTTAACAGGAGCCCTTACAACTTACATTGCACAAGTCCACATGCTCGAACAAATCCAGTCCGGTATAAGAATATTAACTGAAATCCTGTTAAGAATTAGTGTGGCTAAAGAAACACAGGCTACACCTTAAGAACACTTTAGGGATTTCCCATGGTTCGGTCTGAAGGAAGATGTGAGTTCAGTCAGAGACTAAGCTGCTTGGAAGTTCATTTCTCAGCCAGGCGTCTGTAAAGATAAGAGCTTTGATGCGTGTCTGTATTTGTTGTTGAAAGGTGGGTCAAGCTTAAAAGCTAGGAAGCAAAGTTTAAACAAGGCTTTCAGGTATGTGATGGGTTAATCCATTTTGGCGTATTTAGGAGTATTTAAACGCATTGGGTAGGGTATAGTGATAAAATATGAATAGAGAATTCAGTACAGTAATGGTACCCTTTAGAAAGGTCCTATATTTTGAATAAATAGGTCATAAATCCTAAGGCAGATAAGAGAACCAATTAACAAGTGAGACAAAATATTATTACGTGGTCATTATGTTTAGAAAAATAAACCAGTCAGTATTACATAACTATGAGAGTAGCAAAAGTATACAACCCTTTGCTTTCCAGTATATGTGTGACCCCCCTTGTCCGCACCACCGGCTCTTTTTACAGACTAGAGATGATGGTGAGGTTCCTCAGAAAATCTGCTCACTTCAGGTCCCTTCAACAACATTTCTTTTTGGATTAAGGTCAGGACTTTGATGGGCCTTCCAAAACCATCGTTCTTCTTTAAAGCATTCTTCAGTACAAACGAACTTGTGTGCTTAGAGCCGCTGTTTTGTGTCATGATCCACATACTTGAGGGATCATTCAAGGGAAAGATTGCTCTGACATTTTCCTTAGAATGAGTTGGTATAATCAGAATGCATTGTCCCATCAACGGTGGGAAGCACATCTGGCCCAGATGCAGCAAAACAGGTCCAAACCAAGATACTGCCGCCAACATGTTTCATAGATGGGATAAGGTTCTTATGCTGGAATGCAGTGCTTTCCTTCCTCCAGACATAACGCTTCGCAAATAAACCAAAGAATTCTATTTTGGTCACATCCATCATTTTTTTAGATGTCCTTCTGTTTTTACTATTTGAAACTGACACGCAGCAATGTTGCTTTTGGAGAGCAGTGGCTTTTTCTGTGAAACCAGGCACAATATTGTTGTTCAGTGTTCTCCTGATGGTGAATTCATGAACATTAACATTATTGTGCCATTGAGAGAGGCCTTTAGTTGCTTAGAAGTTACCCTGAATTCCTTTTTGGACTATTCCACAGCCTGCTCTTAGAGTGAGCTTTGTTATCCATGCAAATTATCTATCCATAGCTGAGACTGAAGAAGTCACTTAGATGAGTGACGAAACGTTTCTCCAACAAAACCTTATGTCCAGATGAAAAGATTCAACTTCTGGGATATCCAAAGGGATATATTTTTAAGCTTTATTAAGCCAACATCTAAGCTTTGTGGTATCAAACAGGATAATTGTTAACAAGCAAAATACTAAGTGAATGTATGGCAGGTGTCACAAGAGTGATTGCATAGTGTTCTATATTTTCCTCAAACCGGGACTGTGGTGGCCTAGTGGTTAAATTACTGGACCAGCAAATCCCACCTCTGACAGGCTGCCACTGTTAGGTCCATGAGCAAGGTCCTTAACCCACAATTGCTTGGATTGTACAGTGGGGCACAAAAGTATTTAGTCAGCCACTGATTGTGCAAATTCTCCTTCTTATAAAGATGAGAGAGGTCAGTAATTTTCATCATAGGTACCCTTCAACTTAGAAGAGACAAAATGAGAGAAAAAATCCAGGAAATCACATTGTAGAATTTTTAAAGAATTTAACTGTAAATTATGGTGGAAAATAAGTATTTGGTCAATAACAAAAGTTCAACTCAATACTTTGTAACATAACCTTTCTTGGCAATGACAGAGGTCAAACGTTTCCTGTAAGTCTTCACCAGGTTTGCACACACTGTAGCTGGTATTTTGGCCCATTCCTCCATGCAGATCTCCTCTAGAGCAGTGATGTTTTGGGGCTGTCGCTGGGCAACACAGACTTTCAACTTCCTCCACACATTTTCTATGGGGTTGTGGTCTGGAGACTGGCTAGGCCACTCCAGGACCTTGAAATGCTTTGACGGAGCCACTCCTTCATTGCCCGAGCGGTGTGTTTGGGATCATTGGCATGCTGGAAGATCCAGGTTTTGGCTTAAAATCTCACGATACATGGCCCCGTTCATTCTTCCCTTAACACGGATCAGTCGTCCTGTACCCTTTGCAAAAAAACAGCCCCAAAGCATGATGTTTCCACCACCATGCTTCACAGTAGGTATGGTGTTCTTGGGATGCAACTCAGCATTCTTCTTCCTCCAAACACGATGAGTTGAGTTTTTAGCAAAAAGTTATGATATTATACCACATGATATTCTCCCGATACTCTTCTGGATCATCCATATGCTCCCTGGAAAACTTCAGATGGTCCCGGACATGTACTGGCTTAAGCAGGGGGACACGCCTGGCACTGCAGGATCTGAGTCCCTCTCGGCGTAGTGTGTTACTGATGGTAGCCTTTGTTACTTTGGTCCCAGCTCTCTGCAGGTCATTCATCAGGTCCCTCCGTGTAGTTCTGGGATTTTTGCTCACCGTTCTCATGATCATTTTGACCCCATGGGATGAGATCTTGCGTGGAGCCCCAGATCGAGGGAGATTATCAATGGTCTTGTATGTCTTCCATTTTCTTACAATTGCTCCCACAGTTGATTTATTCACACCAACTTGCTTGCCTTTTGCAGATTCACTCTTCCCAGCCTAGTGCAGGTCTACAATTTTCTTTCTGGTGTCTTCCTTCGCCAGCTCTTTGGTCTTGGCCATGGTTGAGTTTGGAGTCTGACTGTTTGAGGCTGTGGACAGGTGTCTTTTATACAGATAACGAGGTCAAACAGGTGCCATTAATACAGGTAACAAGTGGAGGACAGAAGAGCTTCATAAAGAAGTTGTTATAGGTCTGTGAGAGCCAGAAATCTTGCTTGTTTGTGGGTGACCAAATACTTATTTTCCACCATGATTTACAATTAAATTCTTTAAAAATCCTACAATGACATTTCCTGGATTTTTTTCTCATTTTGTCTCTCATAGTTGAAGTGGACCTAGATGAAAATTTTACAGACCCCTCGAATCTTTTCTAGTAGGAGAAATTACACATCCGTGGCTGACTAAATACTTTTTTGCCCCAACTGTATAAGTGTATCATTTGGAAGTCGCCCAGATAAGGGTGTATGCTAAGATGACATAACGTAAACCCCTTCTCTTAGACTAACACATTGCGATTACTATTTATGTTGAGGCATGTTACAATGGATACCAAAGACCGATTTGGAAAGAATCTTTACAGTTTTTTTGTGCTTTAATTACAACAATGTTTTAATTGTGTTTCAATAATTATGGCAAATTAATTAAATTCCACCAATACTTCAAGAACCAATGAGCCAATTGTTGTTTAGGAAATTTCAACAAGTGGCAGTGGCCAAACATTCAAACAAGGGCCCTTATGAAGATCAACCCCCCAGGAAAAGGAGATCAAGTGCTACTTTTTGCCACAGAGTGACAGGCATCTTAGAAATCAATAGGACTAAGAAATTGCAGTTAACAGAAACCAACAGATTACAAGAGGAAATAAATACTTCATGGATCTCTAACAGCAAACACAAAAAAAATCAAATGTGGATTTGGGTTGTTAAGGTTTGCAGCTGTAAGACACATCTTCTTTAGGTTTCTCACTTCATCAGGGGTCACCACAGCGAGTTAAACTTTTCCACCTCACCCGTCCTCCACGTCCTCTACTGTCACCCCCATCCCTGCATATCTTCATTTACCACAACCAAATAACCCCTCCTTGGTCTCTATACCGTCTCTTGCCTGGCAGCTCCATCTCCAAATCTCTACCAATATATCCACTATCCCTCCTCTGCCCACATGTCCAAAACCATCTCAGTCTTCCCTCTCGAAGTTGTTCTTCTCCCAATTTTCCAACCTGTGCTGTCCTGATTGATCTCATTCCTAATCATGTCCACCCTAGACACTCCTAAAGAGAACCTCAACATCTTAAGTTCTGCCACCTCCAGCTCTGCTTCCTGTCTCTTTGTCAGTGCCACTGTCTCTAACCCATACAACAAGGCTGGTCTCACTACTCTCTTATAAATCTTTCCTTTCACTTTTGCTGCGACCCTTTTGTCACACAGCACTCCTGACACTCTTCTCCACCCACTCCATCCTTCCTGAACTCTCTTCTTTACCTCCTTTCCGCACTCCCCATTTCCTTGGACAGTTGAGCCCAAGTACCTGAACTCCTGTACCTTTGTGATCACTGATCCCTGTAGCCTGACTGTTCCACCTGCCTCCCTTTGCAGCTGTAAGACAAATAAAATAGCTAAACTGAAGGGAAAAAAGCATTAAAGCAGGTGAGTTCAAACCTGGAGATCCAAAAAGAGAACAGTCAGACATATTTTAGGTTTATGGGTACATCTGGGGAAAGAGGAAATGTCCATTTTGAATTTAGTATGCACACTAATAACCCGGTATTGGGGTTCCTGCTACATTGTGAATCTTTGGTTCAAAATAAAGACATTTCAAAGAAGGACATCAGCACACTATCTGACACAATACTAATTAAAACAATAAAGCAAACTGAGCGTGGGCTTATTAGAAGCTAATAACCTTGGGATTGTGTGATTCACAGCAACCAACAACAAATAACTGACATATTTACAATGGACTCCCGTTCCCAGTCACCACTCTGCCCTTGACAACACCCACACAATCCTCTGCCTCTCAATCCGAGTACACACCTGAGACTCATACCCTGGCCATCAAGGACAATATATAGCCCACTTTCACAGTCACTCTTTGTGCAGCAGTGCAGTTTTATGAGTCTTTTGGTCTGGTTGTGGTCTCGTTCCTAGTATATATTAGACTATTGTTAGCCTCTAGCTTCTTGATGGCCTCTAGTTTACTGTTAGAAAATAGCAATGGCTGTTTTGCTTGCCTAAACCCTGTACTATTTTCTGTATCATTTTCCAAAAGATTGTTTTTGGTTTTAGGAAATGAACATGCATTATCATCACTGTTCCGCTATTCAAATAGTCAAACTAATTATAAGCTATCTGCACTCCAGTACAGTGACAAACGTTTTTAGAGACATTATTGAAAGAAATCCAATTACTGCCTAACCCTGTATTTCCCCTTTATCTGATTAAGCTCATGTTATTTTGCTTATGCACACTCTGAGTGAAAGCAAATCCACTTGGTTTGTAATGCACTGTTATTAAACTAGTGGCTGGAGTAGATTCCTCCAGTCTCAATATCTGAGTGGCTCCCTCAGCATCATGCTTTCAAACCTTTGCTTGACTGTTCAATATGAGCTAATGGGTCGCTGCATAATGTTCTCCAAGCAAATGGTTCAAAGAGAGAGAGAGAGAGCACTTTCAAGTACTCTTTTACAGGACTCCAGACCCTAAGGCACATGATTTTTTTGAACCTGTTCATCCTGTATGACCCTAAATCTGCATTATGCTGGAGTGCTACTGGACAATGTATTGGCGTTTTAAGAAACACTGTATCCATGTTTGGACATGACAGTTTTAAGATTCTGATGTGCCACGATAGTATTACTATGGTATTTAGATAAAAAATTGTGTTGTTGTTGCTAGTATTGATGATATTGAGAATCATCAGTGCTTAAGGAACACTGACCAATTGCATGTTTCATTATAAACAGTGTAATTAATCCTGATTAATTGGATCAAGTGCAGCATATTTTGAATACAAATCACTTTACTAAGTATGGGATAATATTTGAATAGTCGTTTTCTACGGATGCATTTTGTCAGCAATCACATGTATATATGTATAGTGTATCATGAAAATGTCTTTAATTATTGTGATCTAATATTTTCATCATCGCCCACCCCTATTTGTGGACCAATGGTATGGACCAATCAAAATTCATCAATCAGCCTAATAGGCATGCGCAGGCTTCAATGTGCTTGGCCACATCCATGTCCTGTTTGGCTACAACCATAATTAGCAGGAAAAATAGTAGCTAGTATAACCAGAATGTGTATGCTAGTTAGCTTGGTGTGAATTAAAAGCCTGGCGTTAATGCTGGAGACCCACAATGGCCAATTATGTTGCAACTTCATCAAGCACATGTACACTCACTGGCTATTTTATTAGGTACAACTGCACATTAATGCAAATATCTAATCAGCCAATCACATGGCAGCAACTCAATGCATTTAGGTATGTAGACATGGTCCAGACGAGCTGCTGAAGTTCAAACCGAGCATCAGAATGGGAAGGAAAAGTGATTTAAGTGACTTTGAACGTGGCATGATTGCTGGTGCTAGACAGGCTGGTCTGAGTATTTCAGAAACTGCTGATCTACTGGGATTTTCACACACAGCACCATCTATGGGGCGTACAGAGAATGGTCCGAAAAGGAGAAAATATCCAGTGAGAGCAGTTCTCTGAGTGAAAATGCCTCATTGATGCCAGAGGTCAGAGGAGACTGGTTCGAGCTGATAGAAAAGTAACGGTAACTCAAACAAACCCCTTGTTAGAATGTGTTAGAGGTGTGCAGAAGAGCATTTCCAAACACGCTTCACATTGAACCTAGAAGCAGATGGACTTAGGACTCCTGCCAGCTAAGAACAGGCAACTGGGGCTACAGTTCGCACAGGCTCACCAAAATTGGAGAATAGAAGATTGAAAAAGTGTTGTCAGGTCTGATGAGTCTTGTGCGACACTGGGATGGTCGGGTCAGAATTTGGCATAAACAACATGAAAGCATGGATCCGTCCTGCCTTGTGTCAACAGTTCAGGCTGTTGGTGGTGTATTGTTGAGGGGGATATTCTCTTAGCTCACTTAGCCCCTTAATACCAACTGAGCAACTTTCAATGAGTCTGGGGTTCTAACCCAGGTCTTCAACTGCTATTTCCAGCAAGCAGCTCTCATCTGTATTTAGACAAGCTCTGAATGCTAACCCTAAAATGGCTCTTAAAAAGTGTTCTTAACTTAAAAAGCTGTGCATAAATTCAGGGTAGTATCTGTAGGATCAGAAAATGACAATAAACAGATTCTCTCAACACTCTTTGGCATAATCATGTTGACTTTCCAGTGGCCCAGAGGTTGTGCGTCACACTTAGATGTTTGTCTCATCTTGTTAACCTGACTTCTCCTGCCTGCGAGGCAATCTTTGAAATATCTCGGAGGATTCTGTAAATCCATTTTCCTCTGGGCTTGCTCTTCTCTTCTCTTCTTTCCGTCCACACTGGCGCAGGGTGATGCGTATTGATGGACTTACTGCGCGTCGATATGAAGAGCAGCCGAGGGGGAGGATGAGGCGCAGCAATGGAGCAAGCCGCAGAGTGCACTATAACATGGTTCTCCGCATCGATTCTATAAAGGGAGGGGATCTCCCGTTCATCTTCCCATCCCCCCGCTCTCTCTTTGTGTATTCCACACTGCCTCTTCATAACTGCACGAGGGATTCCCTGTATCACATCTCAAGCTGGAGGGACAATTCCGAAGCCATTTTCCAGATTTTACAAAAGAGAAAGAGCTGCTGTTTTTCTCTCTCGACAGAAGATCTGCTGCTTACAAAATCCTTAGCTCTACATGTTCAGTATACAGTAGTGCTTTAGAATGTTCTATATTTCTGCATAAATATGACCTAAAACGTCATCCGATTTTCCGACAGGTCCTAAAAGTAAAAAAAGAGAACCCAGTTAAACAAATGAGACAAAAATATTGTACTTGGTCATTTATTTATTGAGGAAAATGATCCAAGTTTACATATTAGTGAGTGGCAAAAGTATGTGAGCCTTTGCTTTCAGTATCTGGTGTGACCCCCCTGTGCAGCAATAACTGCAGCTAAACGTTTCCTGTAACTGCTGATCAGTCCCTGCACACCGGCTTGGAGGAATTTTAGCCCATTCCTCCGTACAAGAACAGCTTCAGCTCTGGGATGTTTTGGTGGGTTTCCTCACATTAGCTGCTCGCTTCAGGTCCTTCCACAACATTTCCATTGGACTAGGGTCAGAACTTTGACTTGGCCATTCCAAAACATGAACTTTATTCTTCTTGAGCCATTCTTTGGTAGAACGGCTTGTGTGCTTAGGGTTGTTGTCTTGCTGCATCACCCACCTTCTCTTGAGATTCAGTTCATGGGACAGATGTCCTGACATTTTCCTTTAGAATTCTCTGATATCATTCAGAATTCATTTTTCCATCAATGATGGCAAGCCGTCCTGGCCCCAGATGCAGCAAAACAGGCCCAAACCATGATACTAACCACCACCCATGTTTTCACAGATGGGATAAGGTTCTTATGCTGAAATGCAGTGTTTTCCTTTCTCCAAACATAACGCTTTTCTTTTAAACCCAACAGTTCTACTTTGGTCTCATCCGTCCACAAAACATTCTTCCAATAGCCTTCTGGCTCGTCCACGTGATCTTTAGCAAACTGCAGATGAGCAGCAATGTTCTTTTTGGAGAGCAGTGGCTTTCTCCTTTGCAACCCTGCCATCCACACCATTGTTGTTCAGTGTTCTTCTGATGGTGGACTCATGGACATTAACATTAGCCAATGTGAGAGAGGCCTTCAGTTGCTTAGAAGTTACCCTGGGGACCTTTGTGACCTCGCCAACTATTACACGCCTTGCTCTTGGAGTGATCTTTGTTGCTCGACCACTCCTGGGGAGGGTAACAATGGTCCTGAATTTCCTCCATTTGTACACAATCTGTCTGACTGTGGATTGGTGCAGTCCAAACTCTTTAGAGATGGTTTTGTAACCATTTCCAGCCTGATGAGCATCAACAACTCTTTTTCTGAGGTATTAAGAAATCTCCTTTGTTCGTACCATGTTACACTTCCACGAAGGTGTTGTGAAGAGCAGACTTTGAGAGATCCCTGTTCTTTAAAACAGGGTGCCCACTCACACCTGATTGTCATCCCATTGATTGTAAACACCTAACTCTAATTTCACCTTCAAATGAACTGCTAATCCTAAAGGCTGACATACTTTTGCCACTCACTAACATGTAATATTGGATCATTTTCCTCACTAAATAAAAGACTAAGTATAATATTTTTGTCTCATTTGTTTAACTTTTAAGACCTGTGTGAAAATCTGATGATGTTTTAGGTCATAATTACGCAGAAATATACACAATTCCTAAGGGTTCACAAACTTTCCAGCACTACTGTACCTCCATAGCTGACAGCAATCAGCCTAACCACCAGCACATAGCCCAAGCAGAAACCAACCCAAAATGTTGCACTAATCCCTCACACTCACTCACTCACACTGGGAACACTTGGGACAAACCACTTGTCCTGATGCATGTCATTGGAACGTGGGTGGAAACCACTCATTTCTCCTCTCAGAAAACACAAACGCAGTGAGAACAATCAAACTCCACACAAACTCCACACAGAAAACCAATTGGGGATCTCTGGAGCTGTGAGACACTAAACATTAAAACTAAACATTCAACCACCTGCCTAATATTGTGTCGACTCCACAAGAGTCAAGATCTCTGAAGGTGTCCTGTGGTAGGTGGCACAAAGACGTATCCTGTAAGTTATGAGGTGGGGCCTCCATCGATCAGACTTGTTTTTCCAGCACATCCCACAGATGCTCAGTCGGATCTGCAGATCAAGTTCTTCAAGCTATTCCTGAACTATTTTTGCAGTGTGGCAGTGCTGAAAGACACTGCCATTGGGAAATACCATTGCCATGAAGGGGCGCACTTGGTCTGCAACAATGTTTAGGAAGGTGGTACGTCAAAGGAACATCCACATGAATGCCAGGAACCAGGGTTTCCCAGCACTACATCGGTTTTAGTCACGGCTCATTTGCTGTATCTTATTACTAATTTCTTAGCATCAAGGGAGATACTTTAACAGGGTTTCTGCGTTCTTTTTAACGCCCTTTCAATACCATTTTTAACCTTTTTAATGCCATAAACACACACACAGCAGTCCCTCAATTTTCCTTCGGTATTCACTGCCTCAGCAGTTGTGGCGTTTGTAGTGGTGATAGCAGTTGTTACTTTCACAGTTACTGACCACTAACGGGCTGCAACCATGTTTTAAATTCTTCGTCTTCCAGAGACTTTTACTGGAATTTGAATTTACCCCTAGTTTACTCCTTCACAATCCATTTAAGGCCATACATTTCACAAAATCCACTTAATGACTTACAATGCTTCTTAATACCCCGCCGAAAGCATATTTAATGACTAAAATAATGCAATTTGGTGCTTTGTTCTAGACCACTCATTATTCTCTACTTATATTTCGCCCCTGGATCATGTAACTGACCAGCGAATTATTGGCTGCCAGTTGTAAGCTGACAGTTATTAGTTTAGTTATCCAAAAATGGAAGCAGGGTACTTAAATAAACACAGGTGAAATTAAAATGAACCTATCGCAGAGAACACAAGTTGGCCAGGGGCGGGGGTTACTGCTGCAGCATCACAGGATCCCAGCCACCCTTCCTTTCCTTAGATACAGCATGTCTGCATGTAACGTCCCAAAAACTCTGGACTGGAAGGTACCGCCACAACTTGAACCCATCTTCCCTCAGTGATGGGCTACAATATTAGAATGCTGCTCTACCCGAGGGCCTACATAAGGGTTTGCTGAACCTTAGTCCAAAAGGTCTGACTCTTGGTCTTTGATTTCCAGTCGACACAACTCCTAAGACAAGATGGTCTCAAGTTTGCCCAGTTTACTTCTGCAATTTCAGAGCCACATACAGATGAGCTAGCCAAAGTAAGAATATTGGAAATATGTGACATCCTAATGACAGAATTATTTATATTAATATCACAAATTACAAATTAATAGGAAATAAAAATGTGTCTTATAACTCATTGCAGTGGTGAACAGCTGATCAAAAACTGTTTAGCATATGTACTTTAATTATTTATTTATGGCATACTTTGAGGCTGTGTGTACATTATTTTCCTGAATATTGATTTTCTTTGCGTTAAGTGCACGAGTAGGAACGATGGTTTTAGGCGTTGCAATTTTCTCTGCCAAGAAGGCATGTGAAGTTTGTACTCTGCTTATAGGTTTAAAGTGTTTGACAGGTGATATTGCATTGCCTGTTCTGAAAATGAGTACTTCTTTAGACCCTGAGGTATGTTTATTTATGTTGATATTCCATCGTCCGCGTTTAGATAGTATTTTTCTTGTACAGTGTGTGTGATTGTTAATGTGTGCTTGTTCTGTCCATTGGATTTGATAACTGTGAAGTGCGATAAGTTGTGTATGTCATGGAGGGACTGATGTGTAGAACCGTTTAGGCTTTGGATGCTGCATGTTGGCGATCCACTTGTGTTTTCAGCGGTGTCTCTGAAGCATTTCCGTTTCGTTTGCATGCAGTTTTCTCATGAAAATACCCTTTATATCTACATTACAGTAGCCTAACATGACTATGTGACCATGGTGACGTCTGGTCTGTTTATTTATTTAATCTAAAGTCACTTTTGGCATCAATGGCTATCCACGACAGGAATGAGGCTACTAGTAAGTCATGGAACGTCCAGTCAACGACCATTTCACAGAACATGATTGGGTCGTTAAACAGCACATACCTGTACATATGAAGGTAAGCATGCACTCTGAATGGGGCACCAGTCCTTAGCAGGGTAGGAGTCGCTGGTACAGAGCTGGGAGATGATCCCCCATTCAGCCTTTCCTCCTTTGGATCACCCCAGTGGTTTGGTGGTGAACTGCCACAGCACCACCCAGACGCCTTAATTTCTATATTACTCATACATCGAGTCCATCTGTGTGAAGCCACAAATAAGCACACTTACAGGCTATAGACAAAAGTGATTCTGTATTTTTAACACGACATCAACGATCAAGAAGTGTTTTTTTATTGATGAAGAAACGTACACTGATAGAGCTTAAGTGTTTATTTTATTCACCCCATTTTTTATTGCTGTAGGTTCAATTCCTGTTTCCAGAGTGTCATTGGGAATGTATTCTACCCTTTCCCTACCTGCATTTCCTCTCCTTTTGACTGATCCATCCTGTTCCTCATGATGGTATCTCAGAGGACCTGCTTACTCTTGACCTCTTCTCATTCCTCCTCTCTTACTCTCCTCCCTATCCATTTTCAGTCTGCCTTTCTCATTCCCCTGATATGTATTCTGCATCTTACGTATCCTGCTACACAAAGTTGATGCCTTCATGATTCCTGTCTTATTGCTGTCTTTCGGGAACATTTCACAGTCTTGGGTCTCAAAAGAGTTCATTAGTTCTGGTCCGTTCAAACAGACTGCTATTAAGAGCAGGAAAAAACCACAGGTTGTATTTAGAGCAGCTCTGAATGACCACCATGTTACCCGTATCAATATTATGAAGATGAAATCCAGAGTCTCTGAGCTGAACGAATTCAGGCTTGCTTCCTGTGAATCGATTCTCCTACACGGCAACACTTTGTCCTCTTCATGTTCAGTCAGCCTCTCGCTATCAGGCACAACCGATAAGGATCTTATCATACTTCCCACGCATGATGACATTACAGACGTATTCACACAAGCTTCATTGGTAATATTTCCTCCTTTGGGTCTCAACCTGTTCGTTCTTTGAACCAAAGCAAAAAACAGCAGTTTGCTCTCGCTATAACTTCGGCATTGATCCTCTTTCTGTCTGCTCGTTAAGCTTAAATGCACAAACATCAGTCAAGTCATTGGGTTTGATGAGTAAAAACACCTCACAGTGTGCATGTGAACTACAAAAACAACAAAGCAGCAGCTAACAAGTCTTATTTCCTATTATACAGTGTTGCTTGAAAGTTTGTGAACCCTTTAGAATGTTCTATATTTCTGCATAAATATGACCTAAAACATCATCAGATTTTCACACAAGTCCTAAGAGTAGATAAAGAGAACCCAGTTAAACAAATGAGACAAAATATTATACTTGGTCATTTATTCATTAAGGAAAATGATCCAATATTACATATTAGTGAGTGGCAAAAGTATGTGAACCCTCTAGGATTAGCAGTTCATTTGAAGTTGAAATTAGGAGTCAGGTGTTTTCAATCAATGGGATGACAATCAGGTGTGAGTGGGCACCATGTTTTATTTAAAGAACAGGGATCTATCAAAGTCTGCTCTTCACAACACATGTTTGTGGAAGTGCATCATGGCACAAACAAAAGGAGATTTACTGAGGAGCTCAGAAAAAAAAGAGTTGTTGATGCTCATCAGGCTGGAAAAGGTTATAAAAAAAACATCTCTTAAAGAGTTTGGACTCCATCAATCCACAGTCAGATAGATGTGTACAAATGGACGAAAACCATTGTTACCCTCCCCAGGAGTGGTCGACCAACAAAGATCACTCCAAGAGCAAGGCGTGTAATAGCTGGCGAGGTCACAAAGGACCCCCAGGGTAACTTCTAAGCAACTGAAGGCCTCTCTCACATTGGCTAATGTTAATGTTCATGATTCCACCATCAGAAGAAACACTGAACAACCAATGGTGTGCATGGCAGGGTTGCAAGGACAAGGCCACTGCTCTCCAAAAAAAAGAAACATTGCTGCTGGTCTGCAGTTTGCTAAAGATCCGTGGACGAGCCAGAAGGCAATTGGAAGAATGTTTTCTGGACGGATGAGACCAAAAAATAAAACTTTTTGGTTTAAAAGAAAGCGTTATGTTTTGGGGAAAGGAAAACGCAGCATTCCAGGCATAAGAACCTTATCCCATCTGTGAAACATGGTGGTGGTAGTATCATGGTTGGCCTGTTTTGCTGGCAATCTGGGGCAGGACGGCTTGCCATCATTGATGGAACAATGAAATTCTGAATATCAGAGGAATTCTAAAGGAAAATGTCAGGACATCTGTCCATGAACTGAATCTCAAGAGAAGGTGGGGTCATGCAGCAAGACAACGACCCTAGCAACCACAAGCCGTTCTACCCAAAGAATGATTAAAGAAGAACAAAAGTTCATGTTTTGGAATGGCCAAGCAAAGTCCTGACCTTAATCCAATGGAAAATGGTGGAAGGACTGAAAGTGAGCAGCTGCTATGTAAGGAAACCCACCAACATCCCAGAGCTGAAAGCTGTTCGTACGGAAGGATGGGGGGGGGGTGGGGTGGGGTGGGGGGGGGGGGGGGGGGGGGGGGGGGGGGGGGGGGGGGGGGGGGGGGGGGGGTGGGGGGGGGGGGGGGGGGGGGGGGGGGGTGGGGGGTGGGGGGGGTGGGGGGGGGGGGGGGGGGGGGGGGGGGGGGGGGGGGGTGGGGGGGGGGGTGGGGGGGGGGGGGTGGGGGGGGGGGGGGGGATGGGGGGGGGAGGAATGGGCTAAAATCCTCCAAGCCGGTGGTGCAGGACTGATGAACAGTTACAGGAAACGTTTAGTTGCACTTATTGCTGCACAGGGGGGTCACACCAGGATACTGAAAGCAAAAATTCATATACTTTTTGCCACTCACTAATATGTAATATTGAATCATTTTCCTCAATAAATAAATGACCAAGTATAATATTTTTGTCTCATTTGTTTAACTGGGTTCTCTTTATCTACTCTTAGGACTTGTGTGAAAATCTGATGATGTTTTAGGTCATATTTATGCAAAAATAATATAGAAAATTCTAAAGGGTTCACAAACCTTCAAGCACCACTGTATTTCTATACCCCTGTATATCCTTGCATATGTAATAGGAAATCAACATTACTGTTATTCTAAAAATATTCTTTATCTATAGACACTACCCTGGTTTTACATGGTCAGCGGAAAAATTATTGGCACTCTGTGTCACTCACTCTCACTTTAAGAAATACAAGTTTATCCCTGTTTTGGCTAACATCAGCACTGAGTAGGGGTGTGCGATATGTATCGTCTACGACAACATACAACCTCAGTGGAATCATTCTGCAAAAAAAGGGTCTTGCGATAAGAAAAGCAACAAGACGAAACCAACATCACCAATTACATCGCAGGAGACACGTTGAGAGAGTTCAAACAACTTTTGAATATCGAGGTCTTTTTTTATATCGCACACCCCTAGCACTGAGTCTTCTCTTAGAATTCTCTGTGAGATGACAGAGCCGGAAATCTGAGACACTTCTCAATACAGAATCTGATACAGGTAGGATTTGGATCAGAGGGCAAGGATGGTCATTTGACAAGATCCAAATGACCTAGTTGTACCTTCTTGAATGAGGCAAAATCTCCTGGTAGTTGGGGGTGTGCAGCTATTGTTTAAAGCCATTGCCTCAATTATGAAGATCAACACACTTTTCTCGTTTCATTTTTCTATTCTTACATGTTTTCCATATTGATAAGAGACTGAGGGAATTGGCCTCTGTCTGGGACACTATGCATACTACATCACAAAGAACAAGAGTGCCAATAATATGACTGTATAGTCTTTATCTATTTAACGTGTACTTTAAAAGTCTTAAAAGGATAGTGCAGATAAACTCCCTGGTTATAGTCCATAATAACAAAAGGAGAGAAACAGCGATGGCTCTCGAAACAAGTCTGAGAATATCACAGTAGCCATGTTTCCATCAAAATATCACGCATGTAGGTACGTCGACATGGTCAAGACGATGCTGAGTATTTCACAAACTGCTGATCTACTGGGTTTTTCAAGCACAACCATCAACAAAGGGATGACAAGAACTGCCATGAAAAATATGTTGTATTAGTCGGGCGGAAAACACCGACATGGCAACCCAAGGAGTTGCTCCTGTATAACAAATATTTTGCCAGATCCCTCACCTCTCTTTTATGTTCTTTGTCTTGCAAAATGATGTTTATCACTACGAATCAATGATGCATCTGTACCACAAGTATACTTTGCATACCATAATTTGAGTGAAATTTATTTAACCTTCCATTTTATGCGCTGTTTTCCCTATTTTTTGTATTAAAGCTGCGATGGAAACATAGCTAGTGTGTAACTTTCATTAGAGAAGCCACTGCAGACACCTGCTTCTGACTGAAGTTTGGTTGTAAAGGTTTGTGGAGCTAAAATTCCCCCACTCATATTTCCTCACTTAAGTAGGCAGGCATTGTTTTGGAAACCCCTAACCCCTTTGTGGGTTAGCTGTGTTAAAGATGACCTCCTCCAGAAGCTCATCCTCGCTCAGGCTGATGTGTAGGCAGGTCTTATTAAGCGGCGATGAAAATGGAAGCGTGTACTCAAAGCTGAGGGGAGTCGCAGGACGGGGTGGAGTCCCAGACAGGGGCCGGTCCTCTGGTAAACTGCTGCAGGTGCTGGAGGTGGACAGGACGATGGAGTTTCGGTCTTCAAACGGATCCTCTGTTGATGGTTTGTTGTCCGAGCGCATGCCTGAATCTTCGCTCACTGAACAGGAAGTGCTCAGGTCATTGGTAAATGAGCAAAAATCGTCCGCGGAAACAAAACACGGGGTCATTTCAGGAAAGGATGAGCTGACGGGCGAGTTGGAGAATGCGATCGAGCCTGGAGAAAGGATTCTGCTCGAACGCTTCCGGTTGACGGGTGCAGGAGGCGGATCCAGCTTTGGGATGGTGTGTTTAAGCCTGTGGAAAAAATACAAAAGTAATTATACACCGAAACTCTATTGAAGAGGTATTAAAGAGTAGAGAATGCTATTGTTCACTGCTGCACCGTTGTACAGGGGTAGCCCTAGGGCTTTAAACGTATCATGAACTGATGAGTTTAATACAGTCTATGCTGAATAATCGCAGAGCCTATTAACCTCCATTTGGCCAAAATCATCAGCACAAACCCTATTTTATAATCAACTGTTGAAAAATCTCATGTCATTTAGTGAGTAATGGATTGAACGTGAACAGTAAAAGCAAAACACTTACTCTATTGGTGAACTCCAGGCACTAGCATAGCCGCTACACTAACTGCAGCCTGTGTTTCCTTTCGGTTTCCTTTCGGTTGGCTCTTATAAACTAACCCATGGAGACTTGTTTGCACAAAGAATACAGTACTGTAGATGTTAACATTACACGATAAACACAGGGGAGATCTTTACTGAGCAAGGGCTATTGTGAACCTGAATCACTGTGTGCTGCATCGTGAATCATGAATCATCCACTAATATGAGTCACGTGGCTCGACTCGTCCAAGTTTAAGCAAGTGCAGGAAGTATGGAGCAAACGACGAGAACCGAGACACATTTTTCTAGTCAAAATGCGTCCAGAACCAAATTTGACGACTCCCGAGGTGGTCAAGAACCGAGGTATTACTGTATTTTGAAAAGAAAAGAACATAATGAAATGAAAGAAGAGGAAACTGAGCAAGAAAGCAGAACGAGACTAAGAAGTAGATAAGAAAAAGAAAATAATTTGGATGTAACTGAAGATTACAATTAAGCAGAAAAGTGACATATCGTGACAGTCATCAGAACATAAAACTGTTCACAAATATAAAATATTAGTATAAATATAAGTACTCAATTCTCTTAAATTTTCTGGGGGAAGGCCTGGAATTAATCCAGAATTTACTGGAAGCAAGCAGAGGTAAATTCCCGATCAGGTGCTGGTCCATTTTCCGTTGTGTACTCAGCGGATTACCTCCCAGATTCCCAAATGTCAATGCTCCTTGGATCGGGGCTGGGTCTGTAGTGGTGACCAGACCAGGACCCCCCACATTACACTTACACTGTCACCTCACCTTGCCTGTACCATGTCTTGTTACACTAAATCACTCACACTTGCACCTACACCTGTCCCCATCTCCCTGGCCTGTACTAAACCTGACATTAATAAGATGGCTGTCCATATATAATCTTGTTACTCGAGTTATATAAAACTACTGCGTGTAAATTGGATCATACTGGTGAAAGGGATTAAATCAAATTAGACTGGGAGCAAACCTTATAGTTTTAATTTGTCTGCCATTGTGTGTGATGTGGCTGGAACAAAAGCTTTCAGATACTTCCAGCTCTCAAAGGCATGTGTGCATGTGTGTGCTTTTGCGTTTGTGCACATGCACTTATCTCTCTCTCCCACAGTTTCTATGGTGGTGAGACACAGACATAAAAGGAAGGAACAACAGAAGGCGACTTAGTGGAACAGGTTTTAGTGTTCAATGCCTTCCAAGCACAGACAGTGTACAACGTCAAACACGCTCCACATACAGGCTGAGTTTAATTCGATTTTATGTAAGTCTGGAAAATGAGTGAAATATTTAATTGCACTTAACTAAAGAAAGTTTTTCTTTAAATCTGTCACGGATATGAGATGCATGGGTAATATAATTTTTGGCTGGAATCTGCGCTCGTCTGTCCTGTTCATACGCGCACATGACAGAGGGACCCATCCTGCTTGGGTGACTTAGATGATACATGTAAGAATGAAACTAATTCATCTAGTCAAACAAGTCTAGTAATAGCTAAAAAAACCCAGAAACGAAATAAATAAAAATATTGAATAAAATAATTGCAGAGTAATATGAGTGGATAATATAAACTTCAACAGAATGCATTTATTACTTGTTACTAATTCAATAAACACAAACATAATAGCTACCATATTGATATCTTCTTGAATGCAATCTACTCATTTCATTAGGCACTTTTTGAGAAACAGCATGTCAGGGGACTTCAGAGGGGCAGCAGTCTAATTCTGCTAGCCCACCAGAGCTGAGACCCAAGTTGAAGTCACTCTGCAATCATTCTGGCTTGACAGGGTGCTGCACAAACACAACCGGCAAAGATGGCAGATGGCCACCGTCAGCAATTCCATCACCTGCTGGTGAAAAGATGTGCTTGACAGCCGCGAGTTGTATGGCGGTACATGCCTCCTTCCTCGAAAGAAGAGTTACACACGTAGCCAGAGGGTGTGGCTTACTTGCCCTAAAAGTGCTGTTTAGGGTCATCTCAAACTCAAAGATGAATGGTGCTTCATATAATATGCAGAATGTAGGGAAGAGTGATTAGGGTACCAGTACAGACACAGCTCATATGTACACGTGCCATAAATGACACATTAACATAGACAGCCCTGAAATTATTATCCATTTTGTACCCTTAGATACAAATTCATTGCTGTATTTGCAATGTACTACATTCAGTATTAACTCTCCATAAAGGCTTTCTCAGCACTATTATTTGGAAAGTACAGCAACAGTGAAACTGCACAAACTGAAGTTAATTCTAATGAAACTGGACGTGTTTTTTCTCTAAGATTCCATATGTGTTCAGAACACGTTCTTCTGACAGTGCTGACAGACTCAGAAGTATATCTACAGAGATTATAGCTGCCAGATTATAGCAGCCTGCACATGTGGTATCTAATAAAAATACCTCAGAGAATGAATACTTTTTTGCTAAAAGATATCTTTCTGGTAATATCGACTGTTTTTTAGTTTTGAATTTAACGCCTCGGCAGCCCTGGGTCAGAAAAGTACAAAATGCATTTCATTGAAGCTTGAAGTCTATGTACGTACGGTGTTTTATATGGAAAACTATTTCTTTAGTGTCAATGTGTTTATGTGCTGCTGAAAGTCTACAATTCTGTCTCGTTATGCCTCCTCTAGCCTTCTCCCACTCGGTCTCACGGCATTAGCATAAGCCTCGAGTCAGCAGTCCTAATCAGTGTCATGCAGAGCAATCACACCCACGGTTCCATGAAGTACATTTCCATCTCTCGTCACTCCGGATTCATTATATTCATCCTCTGTTCCCAGTAAATAATAGTTCCACTACATAATGTCATATTTCAAACACTACTGCACCGATAATATGTCAAATGTCTCTATTAAATGGGATATCTTCAGAAACATTTAGAATAACTATACAGCAATGAGAAGAATGAACAAACCAGAGCTTTCAAACAACTGCAAATTCTGCAAGGAAAGAATGTCCGTGACAAAAGACAGACCTCCGGCTCGGACAGAAGGACAAGCCGAAGCAAAAACAGCTGAGCGGAAACACCAAGACACTGCTTGGTAGAAGCTGAAAGCCTCCTCACTGGGAAATGGCAGGAACAGCCAAGCGTATCAACTTGCAAACTCAGCAAAAAGCCAGGCTTTGGAAAGTACAGCACAAATGTGAATAGCACATTACGACCCACAAGCCACAAGCAGGCAGCACAGGAAACAGAACCAGTGCTAAGACAAAAGAACAACTGTCAGGCAAAACGAGGGTGGAAGCACTGAATTAAGAGCTGTCCCTCTGATGAAAGAAATCAGTGGCAGGAGTTAGTATTCCGGCAAAATAGCTCGCTGCCTCTTCTCGTTTGATTTATGCTGATTTAAATGCTAAAGGACAATCATCCTAATCAGCAGATTTGGCTGCTTCAGTCACTTCTGTTACTAATAAGGGAACATAATCAAGCATCCAGTCATGCAATTTCAATAAACATCCAATGAAAGTAACATAGGTCATACTGAAGAGCTCACCGACATTCAATATGGCACTCATTAGAATAGTCACATTCTCACTATTCCTGCCCTGCTAGTTCCTTCAGGAACTTGTCGAAATCTGTCGCATTTTGTCTAGAAAAAGTCTTCTCACTTCTGGACGTTGGCTCGGTACTCTTGCTTAAACTTGTACGAGTAGAACAGAGCAACTCGTTTCAGCTGAAACTTGAGTCACGATTCATGATTCACGATTCAGTACAGAGTGATTCAGGTTCAAGTTTTTCTACATCTACAGTACTGTATTCTTAGTGCAAATAAGTCTCCATGGGTCCTAAAAAGGTTGGTTTATAACAGCCAACCAAAAGCAAAACATGAATTGAATGCTCCAGAACACAGGCTGCAGTTAGCCAATAGAGTAAGTGTTTTGCTTTTCACTTTCAATCCATTACTCACTGAATTACACGAGATTTTTCAACACTTTTTTTTATAAAATAAGCTTTGTGTTCATGATTTTGCCCAACTGTAGATTCATGTAAGTGTATTAAACATGAACTTTCTTATCACTACTTGTCATAGGCTCCGATGTGATAGAGTGTCTGATCTCGTTAAACCCATCGGTTCATGTTACACTTACGATGGATTTGTCAGAACTTAACCAAATCAGGGACCACCTGTAGAACACAGCTCCATTAATGCATATAATGCCTTATACAGTGTGGATTTTCTGGGGGTCTGGAACGGATTCATTCAATCTACATTATTCCTTATGGGAAAAATTAGCTCAGTACTCGACATGCCTTCTGGAGCAAAATATCGAAGACAACTGAGGTACCCCTGTACAGGTATTGTGAAGTGGAAACCTCTAAGGGAAACAGCAGCTCAGCGAAGAGTAATGTAAAGTATGTATAAAGTAATGGAACTTAATGACGAGAACCAAGGTACCACTTAGTTCAGTAGACAAACAGACGATGTTTAACTGGTTGTTTTGTTGTTTAGCACATCTTCTAAGCAGCCCTTTCTATGAACCCACTTGACATATGGATAAAGGATAAAGTGAAAGTGCTTCACTTTTTGCTGAGGTTGAAGAGCTGGGAGATAAGTGTGCAGAGGTGGATTATATACATCACGTGCCAATCTATACCCCTCCCAATGGAATTGAGAGAGGTAATGGGAAAAGGCAGGAGAGAAAGCATGAGATAGCAAGAAAAGACAGGGGGAATGAAGAAAAAAAGAGGAGGGGAAGCCTAGGGCGTTCAGAAATACGACTGACGGTGTGTGTCTGTGTCTGGTTCACTATCACAAGGCTTTAAAACTCTTTCACTCCCAGAAAATACTTTACTGCAGGAGGGAGGAAGCTGGCATGCAAGCATTTTTCTTAGAGCATTATTCCAACACATTGCAGATTTGGTAAGGCGAGTTACATCACCCCAGTCACAAGTGAGCGCACACAAACAGGGAGCAATTCAACATTAAATGGCTGTACGGTCACCAGAAGACAAGCTGACTTTAAATTGGGGTTCGCATATATTTGGTCCGACAAGGATATTATCCTAATTATTAAGATTATTAGCCTACTTAACCCATACATTACCTTACCAGATACATTAGCTGATGTAGAACAACAGTGGAGCCTCTGGTGCAGACAATTTCATCAAGCACAAAGTTTTATTAAACCTATGCGGCGTTGGCGTGAACAGACTGAATGCTGAGCAGCGCTTGGCCAGCATTCCGCTAATTATAAGCATCGAGGTGGTGATGATGAGCAGGTCTGTCCACACAGGTGAATTACACACACTGTATCTGTGCTCAGCAGTGAGGGATCCGTTCGGGGTTTGCGGGACTAGTTTCTAGTTTATAATTCGTTTCCATTTCCATTGCGCAGGGAGAACCAAAGAGATTAAGAACGCAAGGGGAGGAAACAACCAGAGTGAAATGCGCTCGTTTCTAACAGTTTCTGCGAGCTTTTCGATCAGTTTGCTGCTCTCATCTGAAACACCTCACGTCCAGAAATACATTGCACTTGTCGGATGAAGACTGTTCCAGTTCCATAAATGTGTCTGTGAGAGACAGTGAGCACTGGGTTGAGTGAATCAATGCACTGCACGCAGCCTTACAGTAATATGATTCTACCCGTCTTATATAGTACAAAAACAAAATGGAAAATCAATATGTGGTGGTCAATATTGATATTAAATACGTTAATGTGTGGGAAAACACTGCAGTATGTTGGCTATTGAGTCAATTCTGGTACTCTGCAGTATCCCATATAGCCTTATATAGTCATTTACAATTCTGTTCCCTATTGGCTAGTAGTGCTATATACAGCATGTATAATGTAGGGAACAGTGAATCAAATTAGTGATAGAACACGGCGTATAACAGCGGGTGCGTGGCAGAGTAAGAAACAAAAATCTGATTAACAGCATTATAAAGTATTGGCTTAAATATTACTCAGACAGCATGGCATCTTAGATACGCAGTTTTTCCCTATTGAATGTGGAAATTGTATGAAAATGCAAATAGCGTTAGAAGAATGAAACATACCGGCATCCCCTTTAGATAATAAACCCAGCTCTCTCTCTCAGACGCAGACAAACACACGCTGTGACCACTCAGGACCTTTTAGCATGCTAATGTGGTTGACAAGGCGAGAATCCGAACGATACAAAAGGTACAAAAATTCAAAGCGGTCTTGTAATGAATGGAAAAGGAAGGTAGAAAGCGATAGGTTCAAGTACAGAAGTACTGAGATAAGAAATAGAAGACAGGGAAAGAAAAGAAATGAGGGCACATGCAATAGAAGGAGATATGGTTACAGGAAGAGGGTTAGCTGGATCAGAACGAAACAAACATGAAACAGCAGATGGACAGAAAGAAACATGAATCTTTTTGTGTCCCTCTCTCTGTCAAAACAAGCCGAAGCCTTTTAAGTATGAATCTAACAAGCATGTATCAACAAATGACAGGGGATAGAGCAAACAGTTTACAGATACACTGCAAAAGCAAAACATTCTGGCCGTTCAAAGATTTAGTGAAAAACCTTCATTATTTAGTTAAAACTGCACAAGTCCATGGCTGGGATATTTGAAAAGTTGTTTCTCCAAGCTGATGTGTTAGATGTGAGAGAAATGATTGGCCATGTGTGTGAGGGACAGTTATGACTGGGTTAAAGGATCTCCAAAAGACCAAGGTTTGTGGGGTCCACCCAGTTAGCAGTGCAGGTAGGTCTGAGGAGAGACAAACCACAACCAGCGA
Organism: Ancistrus triradiatus; assembly: GCA_025084515.1. Lineage (NCBI taxonomy): Eukaryota > Metazoa > Chordata > Actinopteri > Siluriformes > Loricariidae > Ancistrus > Ancistrus triradiatus. Next base: position 26,010 of record JAJAGP010001259.1, read on the forward strand.
CTGGATGTTGGGCGCCCATGGCCCAGCGAACGCCATCCTGTCTGGTCTGAACCGGCAGTAGGACTATTGGGAAACATGACATTTTTAATGCTTTTTAATGTATGGGGTGAGTAACCTAGCTAACCCCTGTATTGGAAAATACCTACATTGGGTGCGTGGAGCTTGGAGCAGTGGAAGAAAGCTGCCTGGTCTGATTATTCTCCTACAACACGTGCGATATTGCGGAAATGGACAGGCCGGCAATGTGCTGCTGGGAAACCCTGCACTGTTAATGTCTGGAGGAGTACACTTTAAGTCAATGAATCTTTCAGTAATGCAGGTTCACTTTTACTGTCCCGTACAGAGACTACCTATCCATAAGGCTACAGTGTATTTCAACTAAATGTTTAGCAGTGACATGTTTAACTTGCATTGTTCTGATCAGGATTTCGGGTATAAGTATTATCAGATTTCTTACCTGCTTTCCAAAGAACGTTGTATATACTCTAGAATATGCAGCAACACCATCAGTGGTGCACTAAATTGACACAGTACTTAGTGCAGTTTGGGACTGGCTTGTTTCCAGCATAATTCATTCCTTCACACTTTGCCAGCACAACTGCTATGCTTATCGTTATATATAATTGTAGTAAACAATAGACAGGTACTCCTGGATTTACGATGGGCATACATTCCGACAAATCCAGTGCCGAATTTATCGTAAATCATAAAACATAAAATATATCGTGAATATATTCTGTATATACTGCATCATAGCTCAGCCTATATTAAACATGTTTAAAATATGACCAAAACCACGGCTTTTTCGCACTACAATTGCCAGCGTTTATCACTCCTGTCACATGACTCCCTACATCACACCCTGCTGAGTGTAGAGAGTTTTGTGGAGCGTAGTGTACCTTTAAACATGCTTAAAACACTTACCTTAAACTACAGTTGGCAAAATCAGTAACATAAAACTTATTTTATAATAGAGTACAGGTAGTCCTCGACTTACGACGCAGATCCGTTCCTAGGTGGCGTCGTAAACCGATTTTCGGTGTAAGTCGGAACACACGTACATACTGTACATAAATAACATACTGTAAGCACTTATCCTATCCTAACACCTATCCTAACACAGTAATGATCAAAAACGAGCCGCGTAATTGTGTATTCTTCAGCCGCGCACACCAAACACGAAGTTCGCGTTATGACGTTTACGACGCAAAACCACTTAAGTCGAAACAAGGCTTTATACAGTAAATGGGAGATGTGTCGTAACCATGAAACGTCGTAACCCGAGGACTACCTGTATTTAATATTTCATGGGATTTATTGAAACATTCATTGAAAGAGAAAAACAAGACAACGATTATTGCACTACCAAGGCTTTTCCTCACTACATTTCCCAGCTCTCATCAGTCCCGCCACTGACTCCCTACATCAGGCACTGCCGACTTCCTCATCCGAGTGTGGGAGAGTACTGCATAGACTATGTATCACCTGCTCGGGAAAATTCCAAATTCCAAATTCAGACTGGCGAATTTATGTTTACTATCGGACACTCATTGTGAAGTCAAAATATCATTTGTCTCTCTATCACTGTGGGGACCTTCCACTGACATAATGATTACTGTAGCTAATTAATGTTACCCCTAGACCTACCCCTAAAATTTAACCTCAGTAACCTAAAGCAAATCTTTTGACTCTTTTGGTTTTTCAAAAGAAAGTTACAGTTTTTGTGAAAAAGTTGTTTTCGTCGAGGGGTGTCCAAACCATGTAAAAAATGTCAGTAGCAGTGTCAAAAAACGGATGGTGCTAATTTTGAACTCAATTGTCTCTGCATTTTGTATAACAACAGAGGAATTGTGGTGTCTGAAAAATAACTGCGACTATTATCATAAAAGCCAATGGAAATGATTGTGTTTTACTGTCTTGATGAGTATAGCATGCTTGGCTAGGTTACAGTTTCACAGCATCAGTGTCCCTGTGCTATCTGGCTTTCTGCAGACTCTTTGGGGTGCTTCCTTTTAATGTGGTTGAACAAGTTTTTTGTGTTTCCACCAGACATGGCAATCTTGTCTTTGTATATTTTGTAGAAACAAAAATGTTATTTGTATCATGTCCGCTGTTAAATCTCAACCCAGTCCCATAGAATTAGTGTTAATGTGGGCTGGACTATCAAAAAACCGTCGAGCCATATCAGTGCTCTCAGCTCTTACGATCTTTCTGTTAAGGCAGATCGTGGAGACTCTTTAATCGTTCAGTAGATCTGAAATTGTCATGTTGCCCACCCATACATACAGCATACCAGAGAGTCTGGCTTGTATAAAGCCAGACAAACCCAAATGGATTCCAGGTTCTAGAAAAACGTCACTGAATTCAGACGGAAAGCTCAAACAAACATCCAGGCAGCAGAAAACAATCCTCAAGCCTCACTCTCACATAGCCAAAACACAGGCAACCACAAAGAACCTCAAATATTATAGATTCTTATAATATGTAAACACATTCAGGCAGAGAGACAACAACACAAGAGCGTTTACTCTGAATATAAACACACACAGAGACAGACACACGCACACCGACTCGGGAGAACGAGAGCAGAACCGAATGGTTTAAAGATTTAAAGATAGATAGTTAAGTAATGGAAATGGAGAGTGAACTGAAGTAAATACAATGTGTATGTAAGTATTAAGGTGGCTATGAGGAGGGAACATGAGGCTGTACAGAGGGACTGGTGAAACAAAGCCCTGAGTAAACAGACATGCAGTAAACATGCCACAAATAAGTTCTCTAATTGTGCTTTCCTTGTGTGTGTCTTCGTATAATAGGAGGTGTGTGGGTGTACAGTGGAAGATGTTTCATGCTGTTCTTGCTTCGCTATGAATCACTGCTAGGTCGTATTTTGAGAGTGTTCCCTCCGTGTGTGTGTGGAAATTGAGTTATAAGCAGCCCATAGGCGAGACACAAAAGAAATCTCTGAGTGGTTCTAATGCTTCGAGTGCTTATGAGGAACATCTGCGTGCTGAGAACTTTTCACATCATCCGCTATTTTAATGGCTGTCCTTTCTATGTAAATCGCTCAAGGTTACGTTTTAGTTTCACCTTCATTACGCAGCACCTGCTACAACCCTCATCCATAGATAAACTGTCTCAATACTATTGTTTCACCACATTTTAATAATCTGTCTCCAACTGGAAGACAGAATGACAGGCACGGTATTGTGTAAAAGGCACATGCAAAGCAGATTTCAACACACTGCACCAAATACACCAACTAAAAGGGTGTATTTGCTGTTTTTCATTTCATTTTTGGGGGATTGTCGGGACTATGGACCAGAAGGTCCAGGGTTCAAATCCCACCTCTGCCAAGCTGCCACTGTTGGGTCCTGGAGCAAGACCCTTAACCCACAATTGCTTGGATAGTAAGACTCTACCAATTGTAAGTCGCTCTGGATAAGGGCGTCTGCTAAATGCTGTAAATGTAAATGCCCAGTGTCTCTGAACACTGTTAAAATATTACACATGGCAAGGTGTTTTCATTTAAAATCTTCATCATTAAAGTTTTTGAAGTGTTATATTTGTACAATTAATTTAATTCACACCTGCCACCTCTGTTTCAGCGTACAGGACTCCATCCCAGACTTTCTCACCCTTGCACTGACAGAGTTCCCATTTCCCAGCGTATGATTCCTCTTACCTCTCCTGCATTTCTTTAATCACATCCTCCGCTATACCCCTTGTCTGAAGTGGCCAGTTGGAGAACCACACAGTTTCAGCCTGTTCCTGTGCCCAGTTCAAGCCTTTTTTCCCAAAGTTTGTTTACTGTCTGTTGGCCTCTGCTCTCTGGTCCAGTCTGACATAAACCATTTTGAGATCAAAACGTTTCAGGCTCTTTATTAGGATTCGCGCTGATCCCGTCTTGTGACGCTAGAGGGCAGTGTCAACTCATATTTCGGCCTGGGAACTCTCGAGACGATCGCGCATGTTCCAGTGCTTATGTAGCGTTGATCGCACGATCAGCGACACCTGCAGCTCATGTATATAAGAGCAGCTCGAGCTCCTCGCATCCTTGAATGACCCCGAGACCTCACCCGTCTTGCGTGTGTTATGTCGCATTTTTGGGAAAGAGGTGTAGCTGGGGGCTTGTAGACTACCAGCGATTGTACGGCTTAGAGGCCCGAGGTGACCGCTAGGGTGTAGGTTTTGATAATGTAGGGCAAGATTCCGCTATCTGTTTCCCCTAAGCCATCCCCGTGGCCTCACCGTCCCTCGGCAGCTTTGGCTAGCTTGCCACGCCGATACGCGAGCACCCAGCCTTCTTCCCTGTTTGTGCTTTGAGTCTAAGATCATAGTGGCACAAATGAACCAGGGGTGCCCCATGTGACAGTACTACAATATCTGTTTGGAATGACTTCATAAATAGTGCCTTTCCATTTTGCAGGCTGATCTTTCTGCCTTCTGCACTTAAGTCGCCAAGGATTGATACTAATTAAGTGAAAATCCTCAATACTTTCCGCTCTCACAATGGATAAAAAAAGATTCCTGTGGATACTAAAAGGCTCCATCAGGAGATTTAATCAAATATGGTTTAATCAAATGCTCTCATTACTGATATTAATTCCAGGGGCATCATCAATGAAAGACATGCATGGAATAATCATACTAATGAAATGTTATTAATCATGAAAAAAAAAATTAATAAAGCTTTGCTGCTCAAGACTCATCTAAGAAGTGCAAATCAACTTCCTATTTTGATAACTAAATAGGTAATTAGTTATGAGAATTATTCTTTTATAATTATTCTGCTCCAAAGGGCTGGCCCTTGGTTGCTGATGTATAATTGAAGTATAGGCCGCTGAAGTATAATTACAGACTAACACAAGGTTTACACAGTAATAAGTAAGCAGAAAATGATTTGTTGTAGCATACTCAGTGCTGAGTACAAGTCTTACTCATTCCTAGACCAGGCTGGAAAAAGTATGTGAAACTTCTACAGTGGTGCTTGAACCCTTTAGAATTTTCTACATTTCTGCATAAATATGATGACCTAAAACATCATCAGATTTTCACACAAGTCCTAAAAGTAGATAAAGAGAACCCAGTTGTTAAACAAATAAGACAAAAATATTATACTTGGTCATTTATTTATTGAGGAAAATGATTCAATATTACATATTAGTGAGTGTTAAAAGTACGTGAGCCTTTGCTTTCAGTATCTGGTGTGACCCCCCTGTGCAGCAATAACTGCAGCTAAATGTTCCTGTAACTGTTGATCAGTCCTGCAACACACCGGCTTGGAGGAATTTTTTTTAGCCCATTCCTCCGTACAGAACAGCTTCAGCTCTGGGATGTTGGTGGGTTTCCTCACAAATTAGCTGCTCCTTCAGGTCCTTCCACAACATTTTCCATTGGATTAAGGTCAGGACTTTGACTTGGCCATTCCAAAACATGAACTTTATCCTTCTTTAACCATTCTTTGGTAGAACGGCTTTGTGTGCTTAGGGTCGTTGTCTTGCTGCACATGACCCACCTTCTCTTGAGATTCAGTTCATGGACAGATGTCTTGACATTTTCCTTTAGAATTCTCTGATATCATTCAGAATTCATTGTTCCATCAGTGATGGCAAGCCGTCCTGGCCCAAAATGCAGCAAACCAGGCCCAAACTATGATACTACCACCACCATGTTTCACAGATGGGATAAGGTTCATATGCTGGAATGCAGTGTTTTCCTTTCTCCAAACATAACGCTTTTCTTTTAAACCAAAAGTTTTCTATTTTGGTCTCATCCGTCCACAAACATTCTTCCAATAGCCTTCTGGCTCGTCCACGTGATCTTTAGCAAACTGCAGACGAGCAGCAATGTTCTTTTTGGAGAGCAGTGGCTTTCTCCTTGCAACCCTGCCATGCACACCATTGTTGTTCAGTGTTCTTCCTGATGGTGGACTCATGAACATTAACATTAGCCAATGTGAGAGAGGCCTTCAGTTTTCTTAGAAGTTACCCTGGGGTCCTTTGTGACCCTCGCCAACTATTACACGTTCTTGCTCTTGGAGTGATCTTTTGTTGGTCGACCACTCCTGGGGAGGTGTAACAATGGTCTTGAATTTCCACATTTGTACACAATCTGTCTGACTGTGGATTGGTGGAGTCCAAACTCTTTAGAGATGGTTTTGTAACCTTTTCCAGCCTGATGAGCTCATCAACAACTCTTTTTCAGAGGCCCTCAGAATCTCCTTTGTTTGTGCCATGATACACTTCCACAAACGTGTGTTGTGAAGAGCAGACTTTGATAGATCCCTGTTCTTTAAATAAAAACAGGGTGCCCACTCACACCTGATTGTCATCCCATGATTGAAAACACCTGACTCTAATTTCACTTTCAATTTAACTGCTAATCCTAGAGGTTCACACATTTGCCACTCACTAATATGTAATATTGGATAATTTTCCTCAATAAATAAATGACCAAGTATAATTTTTTTGTCTCATTTGTTTAACTGGGTTCTCTTTATCTACTTTTAGGACTTGTGTGAAAATCTGATGATGTCTTAGGTCATATCTACGCAGAAATATAAAAAATTCTAAAGGGTTCACAAACTTTCAAGCACCACTATAGGCTAAAGTATACGTCAATCAGGTGTTCCAATGAATGTGATTCGACTGGAAGTGAGGGCAGTCGAGGTGTTCGGTCCTAGCTTCTTGTGTGAACCATGCCTAGATTAAAAGACATTTCAGAACGTCTTAGATAAGGAATTTTAACGATACAAGGAGCTGTAAAAATAACGAAAGTACTTCCAATCAGTCTGCAGTTATAGCAACTGTCTACGAATAGAAAACACACAGAATTGATGCTACGACCCCTAGCAGCGGGCGTCCTGCAAAGATCACATCATGAGCACAAAGTGAATGCTAAAAGAGTAAGAAAACAATCCAAAGATAACAGATGAAGACCTGCAGAATATTCTAGTACTTTCAGTCTCTGTTCGCATGTTCCTCTATAAGATCGCTATATGGCCAAAAAGTATGTAGACACCCAACAAATTACATCCAAAACTTTACATTCAAACTCAGGTCCCCAACAATAGTGGGCTAGCGAACCGCCACTGTGCTACCCTACCGCATAATACCGGCATGACAAAATATTACCAGGCACAAACAAATGCTTGATTGCTTTCTTTTGATTGTGCAAACATTTCATGCGATTTGAAGGTTTTAATTCCTAACCCAGTATCAAACCAGAATGTGTGCATGTTTTATGAAGGTTTTCACTGCTTTCCTATTTCTTATATCCTTTAACTGAAAAGTCCAATTTTTGTTTCTGCATAGTGATGCTAAACCTTTACATTAGTAGCACCAGCCTACAAATCACCACTGTAATAAAACACAAAAGTGAATCTATTCTGATACACTGAAAACAACCAACACTTCCTTGTACAAAAAAAACTGTTTTCTTAGTCGCGACTTGTGCCAAGTATTGATTCCTTAAAGAATTCATTCTAACTAAAGCAATAAAGCATCTTGCCAGGCTTGTGGGAGAGCAGGTTAGTGTGTGCTGGAGTTTGTGTGAGTCCATAAAGTGAGAACTCAAGAGCGGTTGGCACTCAGTGTTCTTTCTCACACACATGGCAACGAATTCTCACAACTGAAGTCAAAAAATCCTTTACCTGTTGTGTGAAATTCTCCCACACACCTATTTATATGATGGTCAAAGCGTGTGGGAGGAAAGTCTGCTGATTTCTTTCATTACGTTTTTTTTTTTTATATTCTCAAAGCAATATACCTATCGCTGAGTGTAAACAGAGGGCTCTGATGAGTCTGTGGACAAGGCAAGAATGACGAATCAAGAAATGAAAAATCTTCCAGATCCTATGTCTGGAATTCACAGGGCGCAGGGCTGGGGAGGAGCCACTGTCGCAGCACTGAGGGATGATCCCCCTGTTCAAACCGTTCTCCCTCAGGCACAGGCAATCATACTGATATTGATATGTCACATTCTTATTTGTATTCTGTCTTTCATTTCGTCTGGATTATTGTCTGTTATTTTCTTTCTATTTATTTTAATTCACCTTTTTTCAGTTCTGTTTCCAAGTTCTAACTCCGCTTCCTCTTGGTCTGAGTCATGTTGGCTTTGAGGAACATCTCCCCCTCCCTCAGTCAGCCGTGTCTGCCTGTGACGTCTAACCCAATCGCCCAAACCTCCTGAGCTCCTTTACTATATTCCACTCACTTTTATTTTATTATATAGTTGTCGCCTTGGCCTAACTCCCCAGTTCTCAATCCTATCGGACATCTGTGGGATGTGCTGGCCCCACCTCACAACTCACAGGACTTAGGATCTTCCGCTAACATCTTGGTACCAGATGCGGAAAATGTTTCAATAATAACCCCCCTCCTTAATCAGGTGGAATTTGAATTTGGACTACATGCAATGGGATAACTCTGTGAAGGGTAAGCTTTGTACAATACGCTTTCTGTTATGACTGACATATTAATCAGGTTAATATTATCATGTCCATAGCCAGTTAGGAGGAATGCTGCATGAACAGCCGTCTTCAATTTATGCCACATTATGCCAACTGAGTTAAGGTTTGGATTTTCCTGAAATGTTCTTTGATTGCATTCAACGCTAAAATGTAGAGCAAATGTATTGCAAAAGTCTTAAGCCATTAGATCATATATACCATTGTTTTAGCAATGGCATATCGCCCATATATAATTATACAGGGACATAAAAAAAAAACATAAATGTGTACGCAGTATTAAAAAACAGAAAAACCCCAGAAAAACATCTTCTATAGGCCACAGTAGTAAGTGTGACCCCTTGCAAGGCAAGTTGAGCCTGATATAGTCCGAAGACGCTTGATCAGGAATGGTCTTCCTGGAAGGGAGGCAGCCAAGAACCCACTTTTTCGGATAGGGAACAGGGTGAAAAGGCACAGATGTGCTGAAGAGTACAAAGATTGGAATGAAGATCAGTGGAAAAGAGTATACAGAGAGACGAATCCAGGATTGTGATTGTTTTAGAATCCAATCATCAACAATATGTTATATATGGTCATTATACCATACTGGTGGCCTAAGACTTTTGCAGAGCACTTTATATCCGAGGCCTGAGGAATTAAAGCAGTTCCAAACACAGCACTGTTCATTTCTATGACGTGCTATACAACCTCCCTGTTGTACTTCGTAAGTTATCTGTGTGCAGTAACGTTTCAGGACAGCAGTGGTTTCCTACGTGATACTCTTCTCCCAACTACACCATTTTCAGTGGACACAAAGTTCTTGAGATTTCTGCCGGTCTTTTGCTGTTATCCCTGGCTTCTTTCTCACTTCCCTCACCGGTTCATGTTGTTCTATTAGTGTGGTCGTTGCAGGACTCCCACTTGTAGGAAGAGCAGCAACAGTATTGCTATAAGTAGTAGTTTCTTTAGAGTGATACTGAAAGAAGTTTTTAATCAGGGCATGGCTCTGTCAAATCGGTTATTAGAGGAGCAGACTCGTAATTTGTGTGGCATTTCAATAGGGCGAGGCACTTCTACAACCCACACATCCAGACGATAGGACAATGACATCTGCTACCGGTTTCAAGTGTTAATAAGGGATTTTTAGGGCAAAATATCAACAAAATTATTGTTTGGTAGCACCAAATGTGAGCTCCAAACTATATTAATTGCAACACCTGTTATAAGTCATATTTTTCCAGCCTGGACTGTCGATGGTTAATCGATTGAATAGTTAGATTTATGTGCAAGTTTAGTTTGTGTGTTGTTAACATGGTCAGAATATTTGTATATGATTATGAAGACTAAATCCCACTTCATTAGGAACTAGATCTGCATTTCCTGAAGGAACTACAATAGTGCTTGAAATGTGGCAAATGGAAAGAATATGGCATGTGTCCCAACACGTTTGGAAAAGTTCAGGGGCGTGTTCTAATACTTTCGGCCGCATGCAGGGGTGTGACCCAATTCTGTCAGCCACGCGCAGGGGCGTGACCCAACACTTATGGCCGCGTGCAGGGGTATGTCCCAATACTTTTGGCCACATGCAAGGGCGTGTTCCAATACTTTTGGCCGTGTGAGGGAGGTGTGACCCAATACTATCAGCCGCGTGCAGGGGCATGTCCCAACACTTTTGGCCATTTGCAGGTGCATGACCCAGTACTTTTGGTCGTGTACTGGGGCGTGACCCAATATTTTTGGCCACGTGCAAGGGCGTGTCCCAATGCTTTTGGCCGTGTAAGGGGGTGTAACCCAATACTTTCAGCCGCGTGCAGGGGCGTGAACCAACACTATCGACTGCGTGTAGGGGCATGACCCAGTACTTTTGGCCAAGTGCAAGAGCGTGTCCCAGTACTTTTGGCCATGTGAGGGGGTGTGACCCAATACTTTCAGCCGAGTGCAGGGGCATGTCCCAACACTTTCGGCCAAATGCAGAAGCATGACAAAGTACTTTTGGCCGTGTACTGGGGCGTGACCTAATACTTTTGACCACGTGCAAGGGCGTGTCCCAGTGCTTTTGGCCGTGTGAGGGGGTGTGACCCAATACTTTCTGCCGCGTGCAGGGGCGTGAACCAACACTTTTGGCCGCGTGCAGGGGCGTGTCCCAATACTTTCGGCTGGTGTGGGGACGTGACCCAATATATTCAACTGCGTGAGAGGGCGTGACCCAATACTTTCGGCTGTGTGACCCAATATTTTTAGCCGGTGCGGGGGCGTGGCCCAATACTTTCGGCCATGTGACGCAATACTTTTGGCCGGTGCGGAGGCATGACCCAATACTTTCGGCCTCATGAGGGGGCGTGACCCAATACTTTCGGCCATGTGACCCAACACTTTTGGTGGTGTGAGGGGGCGTGAACCAATACTTTCGGACGTGTGACCCAATACTTTTGGCCGGTACAGGGCCGTGACCCAATACTTTTGCCGTGTGAGGAGGTGTGACCCAATACTTTTGCATTTTTTTCAGTTACAGTTTGAATTTTGTCAGTTGACATTTGAATCTGATTCTGCCAGTGCATTTCTATGGGAGATTTGAGAGATGAGGGAGAACAATACAATATAATTAAAATAAATATATAATACAATATAATTTCCATATACAGTGCTTATGGAAAGTCATCATACGCGTTTGAAAATCCTTCAATTGTTTTTTTATTCCATTTAAATTCAAAATGGTTTCGGTGTGTAACATGACAACAGGTAATGATGTTGCCAGGGTACGATGACTTTCTGTAGCCACTGCATAAACACACCTCTGTAATCCGATATGCCTCGTGCTGCTAAGTTTGATTTAAGTAAATCACACGTACTGTTGGTCCGGTGCTGCCGAGTTGTGCTTTGCAACACCACTGCTCGTTCCGTCCGGTCCCTGCTTGCGTCCTGGGTTTGTCGGCTTGCCACTGGCTGGGACAGTGTGGGCCACGCCCGTGTTTAGCAGGCTGAGGTAGGACTCTGTGTGAGGGAATGCGGAGGGGATCTGCGCTTCTCCTGCTGGGGTCGAGGTGATGGGCTGAATTGAACTGCAGCGGTTCTTCAAGTTGTGAGACAGAAAGCGTGAGGTCATGGCCTTCCAGTCTCCATCTGCAGGACAGGACAAATTGAGGTGCATTATTGAAAAGATAGAAGACTAAATACATCATATACGCACGTACCCGAGAGTCCACAGGCACAGGGCGAGGTCTTCATTTTAAGTGAGACAAACATTTTTTGGAGGCAGGCCTAATGGCCTTTTGGGGAGGGATTTGCTTAAATCAGCAGTATACATAACAGTTTAAGATCTCATCCGAATATTACGTGTCAGGCGTTTAAGCGTGGGCTAGTGTGATTTAATGTTTTTCATTCTACCAAGTTCTCTTGGCCCTCATATTTTAATAGACCTTCCTCCGAGAAGATCTCTGCGGTGTTTATCGTGCTTTTCTTTATTTTTACATCTACAGTGTTGTACTATTAGTGCAAATAAGTGAACAAACTGTAATAATAACCTGTACTGAAATAAGACTGAAATAAAAACCTGTACAATACAGCGAGGCAAAAAAGTATTTAGTCAGCCACTGATTGTGCAAGTTCTCATACTTTGAAAAATGACAGAGGTCTGTAAATTTCATCATAGGTACACTTCAACTATGAGAGACAAAATGAGGAAAAAATCCAGGAAATCACACTGTAGGATGTTTTACTGTAAAAAGTATTTGGTCACCCACAAACAAGCAAGATTTCTGGCTCTCACAGAAGCTCTTCTGTCCTCCACTCGTTACCTGTATTAATGGCACCTGTTTGACCTCGTTATCTGTATAAAAGACACCTGTCCACAGCCTCAAACAGTCAGACTCCAAACTCAACCATGACCAAGACCAAAGAGCTTTCGAAGGACACCAGGAAAAAAATTGTAGACCTGCTCCAGGCTGGGAGAGTGAATATGCAATAGGCAAGCAGGTTGGTGTGAATAAATCAACTGTGGAAGCAATTGTAAGAAAATGGAAGACATACAAGACCTTTGATAATCTCCCTTTATCTGGGGCTCCACGCAAGATCTCATCCCGTGGGGTCAAAATGATCAAGAGAACGGTGAGCAAAAATCCCAGAACTACACGGAGGGACCTGATGAATGACCTGCAGAGAGCTGGGACCAAAGTAACAAAGGCTACCAATCAGTAACACACTACGCTGAGAGGAACTCAGATCCTGCAGTGCCAGGCGTGTCCCTGCTTAAGCCAGTACATGTCCAGGCCCGTCTGAAGTTTGCCAGAGAGCAGATGGATGATCCAGAAAGGGATTGGGAGAATATCATGTGGTCAGATGACCCCAAAATAGAACTTTTTGGTAAAAACTCAACTCGTCATGTTTGGAGGAAGAAGAATGCTGAGTTGCATCCCAAGAACACCATACCTACTGGGAAGCATGGGGGAGGAAACATCATGTTTTGGGGCTGTTTTTCTACAAAGGGGACAGGACGACTGATCCGTGTTAAGGGAAGAATGAACGGGGCCATGTACCGTGAGATTTTAAGCCATCAGTGAAGATTGAAGATGGAACGTGGATGGGTCTTCCAGCATGACAATCATCCCAAACACACCGATCGACCAATGAAGGAGTCGCTCTGTAAAAAGCATTTCAAGGTCCTGGAGTGGCCTAGCCAGTCTCCAGACCTCAACCCCATAAAAAATATGTGGAGGTAGTTGAAAGTCCGTGTTGCCCCAAAACATCACTGCTCTAGAGGAGATCTTCATGGAGGAATGGGCCAAAATACCAGCTACAGTGTGTGCTAACCTGGTGAAGACTTACAGGAAACGTTTGACCTCGGTCATTGCCAACAAAGGTTATGTTACAAAGTATTGAGTTGTTTTGAACTTTTGTTATTGACCAAATACTTATTTTCCACCATAATTTTCAATAGAATTCTTTAAAAATTCTACAATGTGATTTCCTGGATTTTGTTTTCTCATTTCGTCTCTCATAGTTGGAGAGTAGCTATGATGAAAATTACAGACCTCTCTCATCTTTCTAAGTAGGAGAACTTGCACAATCGGTGGCTGCATACTGCTATGCCCCACGGTTTTATACTGTTTAAATACTTTTTTGCCCCACTGTACAGCTCCATTAATGCATATGATGCCTTATACAGTGTGGATTTTCTGGGGGTCTGGAACGGATTCATTCAGTTTACAATTCAATTTTTCCCTACAGGAAAAATTCTCAGTTTTTTTTTCTGTTCTCAACAAGCTTTCTGGAACAAATTAACAACAAGAACTGGAGGCACCACTGTATTTCGATTTCCTCCCAAATTCCAAAGACAGTGTCAAACAGTTTAGTGTTTAGTTTTCCTAAGCACCACGTCACTGATAAAGTTTAGTGTGCCTCTTTCACTGCTTTAACACATTAATCCACGGTAAGGTTTTTACTTTGTTGAATGAGTTTAAATGGGAAGAAAAAAATCTGAATACAAAAATCATTACTTTTGAAGAAATATAAACATCTGGCACATATTTCACCAATTTGGAATCGATAAGCAGAATTGGAATTGGTAAAATGCAAATGATACCCGACACTATAACCGACACAGTCTTACAATCCAAGTAAATGTGGATTAAGGCCATTTCTCGAAGACCCAACAGTGTCACACTGGGGCCGAATTCACAAAAGCGTTTCTTAAATGCAATTCTGGAAAAAAACGTACAATATTATCTTAAAAAAATATAATTATTTTCTTAACATTGTATTCGTTTAATCCTCTCTGAGGACGACAGAATGGAGGAAATTTAAACCAAGCGTTCAAAACACTTTAGCAAACAAGGACTATAGGTTATGGTGGAATAAATGGCCAGTTTTGCCATAAACGTTCCTCATGTGGACTTTTCGTACTTTAAGGATGACCTTCACTCAAAAGCCAAAAGTTTAAAGTTTTAAATTTCGATGCTTACCTTCAACTCTTACAAGAATGTGTTCAAGAATACCACTCATTCTTAGAATTGTTCTTAAGAAAAAAATTCATTCTTAAGACGTTATTTGAAGAGTAACAAACTTTCGTAACCTTTTTCCTAAAAATGAAGTTAAGAAAAAACAGACACTGAAGAAGATTTTCTTCCTTAAGAAACTGAATCCTGCCCCTAAAATAGTCTGTACAGGATGCAGAAAGTATGGAAGTGCTGTAAGGAGACCATTTCAGACACAGCCCATATCTGTGCGGTAACTGTTCAATTTGAATCTTGTTTAGAGAGGAAAAGAGATAGAGATATCCCGCTGAAATGCCTTTACTGACACTGAACTCCAAAAAATGTATTTACTTATAAACCACGAGTGAATGGAAACTACAACAAAGTAACACAACAGAACGTCTTACTCTGTGCAATGCCGTTGACTCTGGCCTCCAGTACCCCGACGTGTTGGACAAGCAGTGCTATGTGCTGCAGCAGGTCTCGGTTCTGCAGCAGCAGCTGGTGGCTCCTGGCCTGGGCCTCCATTCTGGCAGCTGTTTCAGCCGCTATCTGATCTTTCAGCAGCTGTGCCTGCAGAGGGGAGAAAATCAGGTGAGACAGCACAAGAAAACTACAAATACTGATGTTACATTTATGAATACATCCATTTCCAGTTATACACACATTCAACAACCATTTTACAAGGTTCAGCCACCACAGGGTTTACAATTGCTGACATTTCATCAAGAGAACGGACTTATTTGGACCATTCTCAGTACTGCAGTAACACGGATGTTGGTAGAGACATGGCAGTTGCTGCATTACTGGACACACCTACCTTGTTGGTACAGGTTGTTGGTGTACAGTTAGGCAGTAGAGATGCACCAACCACCAAAACTTTCTAGCCAATAATGGTGTGTTGACCAAAAGAAGAAAAGACAGAAGTCTTAGCGAACAATGGTTTGGCTTCGTCCACGTCTGCTTCATACAAGGGGTTTAAATAGCAAGGGATGCCATTGAAGAAAGCCACTACAGGCAAGATGACTGCCATTTAGATTTAGTGATTTAGCAGACGCCCTTTTCCAAGAGTGACTTACGACTGTTACAGCCTTACATTCCAAGCAATTGTGGGTTAAGGAGCCAACAGTCAAGCCCTGTCAGAGGTGGAATTTGAACCCTGGACTTTCTGGTCCACAGTACAGTACCAGTACAGAACTGGGTTGGAAAACGAGGCACCCTTGTCTTGATCAAGGTCAAAGGGGGAGCTCCAGTGCCTATCCTCAGAGAACACAAGCAAATGTGTGCCCAGCATGAGAAGCTAGTCCATTATAGTGCTAGGTAGGGAGGAGATAGAACTCCTGGAGCCAGGACTCAAACCGAGGTCCCTCCTGTGCCACAAGAGCACTTAAAATCAAGTGTCAAGTGTGACTGTGCACAGTGTCTGCAAATATGGTTACAGCCTGCTGAGTAGAAGGCTACATTTTGGTGGATTTCAGTAATCCGAAATACATTAAAATCTCTCTTGACATTTGTCCTTTTAAAATTGATTGCCTGAAATATATCCCAATACCATGAGCAGAACGATTAGTTTTTGCTTCTTGAGATGTTATGGCATTTGAGAGTTGAGCTTATGCTGTTAGGTGTGTGACGGTAGCTGTGTATGAATATGGACTCAATTGGTTTCTATTTGCCATAATGGGCCATTTGGTATCTGCTGTTGCATCTTAAAGCAATTTCATGACTCAAAGGTTACTCCTGAGCTTAATCGTAGATGTCAACCAAGGACAGATATGTCCCAGGATACAGAGGGATGTTTAGTAACATTCACAGATTATCAGAATTGCTTAGAGTGGCCATGGATTGCACCATGTTGGCAATCCAGGTGACCTCAGGGCTCCAAGTGGGTCTGCAGGACAGCCCTCCAGAACTGAGGAACTCTGAAACTCGCAACTTAAGAGACAGACAAATAGAATTTGGCAACTGTGTCGGGTTACACATGTGTGCATGCACAGACTGAGGAAAACGTGTGCTGAGAAATTCGATTACTGATCTAAAATCCAGCTCTATTTATTTTCGTACTCCGATTTCCAGACCTTAATCCAATCTGGGAAATCGGAGCATGCTGTTTACATGACAACTAGAGTAATCGGATAACTGCAGAAATCCAATTCGCACACTGTCCAGGGATTGCCCACCATGCACAATGTGCTGCCAGTTAGACCTGGCCCCCTGGAGACCCTGAATTGCATTAAGCAGGTGTAAAAGTGGCTGAGTGAGTGAGTATTTAGAATAGTGTTTCGGAAGGTATAAAATGGACATTTGTGAAATTAGTTTAAATAACTATATAAGTTACTAAATAAGTTTAAATAAGTATAATGAGATGTGTGTGTGTGTGTGTGTGTGTGTTTGAGTGAACGTCCCATGCCTTACCTGAGCCGCAGCGACTTGCACCTGCTGTTGCTGCTGTAGTAGCTGCTGCTGTAATAACTGAAGAGTGTGATGGTCAGCCAGTGGTGTGAAAGATGGAGAGCGAGGGCTGCTGGGTGATGGAGTGTACAAAGGCACAACCTCCACGACCTTTGAATAGACAGACATTTTACAGATTAGCATTCAAACAGATACATCCATGATGAAACACAAATCCTTATGACAGTATGAAGTCTGAACTCAGAGGACACAACTCTGCAGTAGAAGAAGCCCAAGCATACAGTACAAGACAGCATGGCACCACCAACTCTGATCTAAGGAACCAGAATGATATTGAGCTTCAGCAGTGTATCGTGTTCAACTGTCTGCGGACTGCTAGCTCAAATGCTGTGTTAGCCTGGAGAGTCTAGCGCTTATTATGAACAAAGATTAACATGGTTTAATGTCCTAAACCAATGAACTAAGAACACTAAACTTCTCTTAACTAGGCTACTACTGGTCATAAATAGCCTCCTCTGCTGAAAGCCTTTTTCCCCCATACCTACTATAAGTAAAAAAGCTTAACGTAAATAAGACATGTTGTTGGGTCCTAAAACCCTTTTTACACTTAAAAGGTTTTAAGGACCCAATTACATTTAGCTCCAGATGGAAATTGTGAAAATATAAATCAATAAAAGAAAAGAAATAAAACAACAAAGAGAAAACAAAAGCAGCAGCTGAGGATTGAACCCTGGGCGTTAGCATCAGTTACCGCCGTGTAAACCAAACGTGCCACTCAACCACTGAGGCAAAAAGAAGCAAAAAAAAAGAGCAAAAGGAAACGGCGTAAGCACCCAGGCTGAGCTGCGCTGACACGTTTACCTTGGACCTCCGAACTGTACAATTACTGGCGATCTTCGAACCGCCAGCTACCACTTTCCCTAACAAACAGAAAGCACAATATAACGCACACGAGAGACGGGTGAGGTCTCGGAGTCAGTCAAGGATGCGACACCTGACTGAGCTAGAGCGTGCTCTTATAGAGTAGTCGACGTTGCCCTCTAGCGTCACAAAATGGGATCAGCGTGACTCCTAATAATTCCAGCAGTAGAGATTACCTGTGATCAGTATTAACTGAGAGAAGTTTGGTGTTCTGAGGGCACTGCCTTAGTACATTAAGCCATGTTAAGCTTTTTAGTCATAACAGGTTTAAATGGGAAAAAAACGTAACGTAAAAATAATTACTTTTGAAGCAGAAAAAAAAGAAGATATTCTTTATACCTAAACATTTGCCACATTTCTTCACCATTTTGGAATCAAAACTTGGAACCGTTAAAAACCGGAATCAATAAGATGCAAACGATATCTAACAATAACACCGAGAGCAACTTAGTGGCATAGTGCAAGTTGGCCTGCTATCACTGCAGTCCTTTGAGGGCCAATTAGCCCAAGTTTTCTGCACCTGGATGGCAGGCTATATACAATTCCTTTGTTCGTTTGTTCAACGCTGCACCTTTGTAGAGGTGTAGCCCTAGGACATTGTTTCTCTAGCATGTGGGTGAGTGTGTGACATAATCAGGACAATACGGTGGTGCTTAAAAGTTTGTGAACCCTTTAGAATTTTCTCTATTTCTGCAGAAATATGACCTAAAACATCATCAGATTTTGTCCTAGAAGTCCTAAAAGTAGATAAAGAGAACCCAGTTACACAAATGAGCCAGAAATAGTAAACTTGGTCATTTAGTTATTGAGAGAAATGATCCAATATTACATGCTTATTGTTTATGTACATTTTATTGGTCACTGCACTTTGTATTTCTGCAATCACAGACTGTAGTCCATCTGTTTCTCTACATATTTTGTTAGTGCTTTTACTCTGTTATCTAATGATCACAGATGCTATTTGGGTGGTGGATCATCAGTGACACTGATGTGGTGGTGGTGTGTTCATGTGTGTTGTGCTGGTATGAGTGGATCAGACACAGCAGGGTGATTTATGATACAGATACAGCCCAAGTATAGGCCTGTACAAATCATATAACATTTTCATGCTTAGCACAACTGGACAAAAGTTTATTCGTATCTGAAGCTGTCTAATTTCCAGGTGGTGCTCCTCTCTTGTCCATGCATCCTCACTGAAGTTAACTAACTGTCAGTTAATATGTTAGTTAGAGGTAGTTCATGACTAATTCATGACGCCCCTTACAAACCATATTGTAAAGTGTGACTGCAATTATCACTTTCTGGCATGTGACATCTTCAGTTACTGGACATGAAAACACTATTAAAAAGCTCAACAAAAGAATTCTCATGCAAGGACAGTAAAATACAGCAAGCCTTTCATTTAAGTGTAGGCTCTGATTTCTCTCCGGGCTATTTAACTTAACCCTGCACCTTTAAGAAGCTCATTAAAGTTGTATTAAATCACACACCAACACACAGTGGGGGAAACTCATTTTCTCTAAGTAGCATTGGTCTGTCTGCTTAGTTTGGGGAGGAGGCTAGGATTGGTCTCTGGGGACAGCAAAATGCCGCACAGCCATTACAGAATAAAGTAATTACTATGCCAGCCTGTTAGTACATCTGTCAAAGCTTGAATTCATTTCTTCAATAAGTGCACTGCAGTTGCACGGTGGCTTCCATAAAAGCAATGCAAATACATTGAGTGGAACGAGAGGCATTTTGCAAACTGCTGTAATTGTGAAGTGGACCAAATAAATTGTAGGCCACAGAAATTGTCCTTGGTTGCAACTCTCACTACTGAGTTTCAAACTCATGACTAAGGTTAGTGTTAGGCTGAGTGGTGTAAAGCACATAGACGTTACATTAGACATTTTAGACTGAGAACAAATTGAGCTGGAACTAAGCTGATCATCTACCATCTTTGTGTTAAAGAGCTGGTACTGGTTTAGCATGGCGAGGCTACAGGCTTACAAAATAAAATCCATAACTTACAAATACAGTGGTGCTTGAAAGTTTGTGAACCCTTTAGAATTTTTTAGATTTCTGCATAAATATGACCTAAAACGTCATCAGATTTTCAGACAAGTCCTAAAAGTAGATCAAGAGAACCCAGTTAAACAAATGAGACAAAAATATTATACTTGGTCATTTATTTATTGGGGAAAATGATCCAATATTACATGTTAGTGAGCGGCAAAGGTATGTGAACCTCTAGGATTAGCAGTTAATTTGAAGGTGAAATTACAGTCAGGTGTTTTCAATCAATGGGATACCAATCAGGTGTGAGTGGGCACCCTGTTTTATTTAAAGAACAGGGATCTATCAAAGTCTGCTCTTCACAGAAGTGTATCATGGTACAAAAAAACATGGGATGAGACCAAAAACAGAACTTTTTGTTTTTAAAAGAAAAGTGTTATATCATGGTTTGGGCCTGTTTTGCTGCATCTGGGGCCAGGACGACTTGCCACCATTGATGGAACAATGAATTCTGAACGATAGCACAGAATCCTAAAGGAAATGTCAGGACATCTGTCCATGAACTGAATCTCAGGAGAAGGTGGGTCATGCAGCAAGACAACGACCATAAGCCCACAAGCCGTTCTACCAAAGAATGGTTAAAGAAGAATAAAGTTCATGTTTTGGAATGGCCAAGTCAAAGTCCTGACCTTAATCCAATGGAAATGTTGTGGAAGGACCTGGAGTGAGCAGCTAATGTGAGGAAACCCACCAACATCCCAGAGCTGAAGCTGTTCTGTATGGAGGAATGGGCTAAAATTCCCCCCAAGCCGGTGTGCAGGACTGATCAACAGTTACAGGAAACATTTAGCTGCAGTTATTGCTGCACAGGGGGGTCACACCAGATACTGAAAGCAAAGGCTCACATACTTTTTAACACTCACTAATATGTAATATTGGAAACATTTTCCTGAATACATAAATGACCAAGTATAATATTTTTGTCTCATTTGTTTAACTGGGTTCTCTTTATCTACTTTTAGTTGTGTGAAAATCTGATGATGTTTTAGGTCATATTTATGCGGAAATATAGAAAATTCTAAAGGGTTTCACAAACTTTCAAGCACCACTGTATATGTCAATAACGCCTAGCCTTAGTATGTGGTCATTTTTAGTTTTTTATGTATAGAAAATAAGCACCAAATATTTGCTGGTTCTCAGTGAAAATGGGGTAAGAGATAAACCTATCCCCATTCATATGTAACAGTTATCTGTATCCACTAGAGGGAGTTCAAGTATTATTTTCCACTCAAGACGGTGAGAAAAAAAAAAACACAAGCAGAGTAAAATGAGAAGAAAATAAACAAACCATGGGTTGTTGCACAGGGCACGACCAGTCAAACTCATCTGAGACAGTACACTGTCAACACTGTGGCACTCTCTGTAAGTGTAATTCATTTATCAACTCCATCCGTTCATGATTCCATCACCGTTTGGCAAATGGATACCAATTACTAGGATTCATCCATCTCCCTCTCTCTCTCCCCCTCCTTATCTGTCTGGTACAGAGTCTCTCAGGCCAGCATTACATGGCTTACATCCAAAAGCACAAGAAACATTTCAGGCCTCAGGATTAGGTGGATTCACTCTTAAAAAAAAAAAAAAAAATCAGAGCAGGCCCATTGTATCCTGTCACTTTCATTCCATCACTTACAGAAGGCACAGGATGAAAAAGCTCCAACAGCTCCTCTGTCTAGCTGTACAAATCAGAGACAAGGAACAAAGAAATGCAGTACTGGTTTTTTCACTCTGTGAGGGAAATGTAGCGTAAAAGGGTACTTTCAAATACATCGCTGAAAACACGAGTGGAACGCCACCATCTACACAGCATCCCTAATGTCACTGCACTATTAATTTATGGCAATTCACAACAATTATAGAAAATACATTAATGTTCCATTATGACTCTCTCCAGGGGAAAGCTGGAACCAGAGACTCTACAAGTGAATGTGAACCAGTTTATATAGTTAAAGGTTAGAGAAACATCACATCATTGACCTAAATCATCATCAGATTTTCACACAAGTCCTAAAAGTAGATAAACAGAACCCAGTTAAACACATGAGACAAAAATATTATTAGTTGTCATTTATTTACTGAGGAAAATGATCCAATATTACATATTAGTGAGTGGCAAAAGTATGTGAACCTCTAGGATCACAGTTAAATTGAAGGTGAAATTAGAGTCAGGTGTGAGTGGGCACCCTGTTTTATTTAAAGAACAGGGATCTATCAAAGTCTGCTCTTCACAACACGTTTGTGGAAGTGTATCATGGCACAAACAAAGGAGATTTCTGAGGACCTCAGAAAAGGAGCTGTTGATGCTCATCAGGCTGGAAAAGGTTACAAAACCATCTCTAAAGAGTTTGGACTCCACCAATCCACAGTCACACAGATTGTGTACAAATGGAGGAAATTCAAGACTATTGTTACCCTCCCCAGGAGTGGTCGACCAACAAAGATCACTCCAAAAGCAAGGCGTGTAATAGTTGGCGAGGTCACAAAGGACCCCAGGGTAACTTCTAAGCAACTGAAGGCCTCTTTCTCACATTGGCTAGTGTTAATGTTCATGAGTCCACCATCAGAAGAACACTGAACAACAATGGTGTGCATGGCAGGGTTGCAAGGACAAGGCCACTGCTCTCCAAAAAGAACATTGCTGCTCGTCTGCAGTTTGCTAAAGGTCATGTGGACGAGCCAGAAGGCTATTGGAAGAATGTTTTGTGGGCGGATGAGAACAATATAGAGCTTTTTGTTTTAAAAGAAAAGCGTTATGTTTGGGGAAAGGAAAAAGCTGCATTCCAGCATAAGAACCTTATCCCATCTGTGAAAATCTGATGATGTTTTAGGTTATATTTATGCAGAAATATAGAAAATTCTAAAGCATTCACTTTCAAGCACCACTGTGTGTAAAAATAAAATCTAAATACAGTTGGTGCTGAATGTGTATCTATGTGTAATATCAGATTCCCTTTGTAAAGTCAAAAAATCGTTAAGCGGACCATTCGAATTGTATTCTAATACCAACCCAGCGCTGAAGTACGACAAAATAAAATAGGAATTGGAACGAGAATACAATAACAAAAACATAAATCAGAACTTAGAGAACCCCAGTTGAAAGTCTAATCAGCTGCAATCTGTACCAGATATGATGACAATGCTGTTACATAATCACGTACCAACACTTCAATCACTCCTATTTACTAACGATTTGGACTGTAAACAGGTGACAAATGGGAGCAGCATTGGAGACGTGATGAGTGGTTCTTTAATCAGGCTCAGAAAAGATGGATAAATCACTTACGAGAAAACTGTAGTGGGTAATCTTTTTTTTTCAGATTCTGACTATGTACAATTTAAGGAGGCGGCACTGTTGATCAGTTGCTAGCACAGGTGCCTCACAGCAAGAGTCGACTTGAGTATACATATATATATATATATATATATATATATATATGTGTGACTAGTCTTGATGTAACCTTGTTGAAATGACCACTGATGCCGATAGCGATGGTAAATAAACCAAATAAACAAACAAACATTTCCAATTTAAGAGTACACATGCAGACTATTCATCTTGTGCAGATCTGTGAATTTGCTTCTGAGGGACCTGTTCCTAATCAGCTTAAATTCCCCTAAACTCTTTCTACAAGGCATGTTTCCAGCTTCAAAGCAGCCTGAAATAACCAAAGACAATGGCTGGAAAGGGTGCTAAATGCTTTGTATAAGCTATCTATACTCAGTCAAAGTTCACTTTTATACTTTTCCTGACTAATAATTCCTCAATGCATTTGTAATAATGAGTGCTTGACCGCTTGACATTTGAAATACTTATACGCCCTCTAGTGGACAGAGGAAGCTTGTCTCGACTTGAACAGTTGCCCTTAAATTTTTGGACAGCAAATATTGCAAACATTTAAGTATTGTTTCATAGCGTTTTCCTGCACACGAGTAGCTGATGGGCCACGTCATTTCTTAAACTCTGAAACACAGTCTGACTTGGATCAAGGATAAAATACACCAATTCATCACATGGAAATGTACCTGAAGGCAAAGTTCTGTGTTCACGTTTCCAGTATGTTAAGTATAGAAAAAGTAAAGCAAACATAACACATCCTGTGTTAACCTTTTTCATTTAAGAAATTAAAAAACACTGCTAAAGCCCTCATTTTGAATCTACTCCAAAGTGTAAGGGGGATAGATGCATGGCACTGCTTCCACCACTGGGTGGAACATGCTTCATAGAAGGATCCTAAGCAGACTGTTGAAGCCGGTGCTGCAGAGGGTGGGGTGGTGGCTTTGGTGCACTTAAAAGGCACTGCTGGCAAGTGGTAATTATTTATATGGTATGTCCTTCCACGTGACGCGTTTTAAAGAAAGAAAGAAGCACAAAAAGAGATAGGTTTGAAAAAGAAAGAGATGAGTGAAGTCACAATTTGAGAAAGATTTGTGGGTTAAAGGTCTAGTTTGTCAGAGGTGGGATTTGAACCCTGGACCTTTTGTTTCACAATCACAAACTATTTGCCACAGTCATTGATGACGTTGAAGAAAAAGTCCTAAAGATATGAATCAGTTATGAACATATGAGTTTGGGAGACCTTACTTTGTTGATTTAGCTGTATTTTAAAGCAGGGATGCCATTTTGCTTGCCTCATTGTTTGTAAATGCCAATTTGGGATTAGCTCTTGGTTACATTTTCCTGCTCTTTTTCCAGCTTCACCTGTGATGTGCATGCTTGCCTGTCACTGCCTCCCTGTGGTACAGTGGGGGAGTGCTTGGCAAAGGCAAATCAGCTCGTCTCACTCTGAGTGGCCAAGCTCTTTCTTCAAAACAAACAATACATAAAGTTCTGTGCAAAAGTCTTAGGTCACCATTAGATTAGATATACCATTGTTTTAGCAATGATATAATGTCCATATATAATGATTTCTCACAACCACCAAATACAGCAGTAATAAAAAACTGTCTCTAGGCTGAAGTAGTAGGTATTTAGTGTGACGTTCCCCTACACTTGAACCTTCCACAGTTTGAATAAGCTTGTCTGTTTAGAAGAGTAGCATCCAAGAAAGGGGAACAGGGTGAAAAGGCTAAGATATGCTAAAGATCCCAAAGACTGGAATGAAGATCAGTGGAACAGAGGACTGTGGAGGGACAAATCCAAGTTTGAAATGTTTGGGTCCAATCGTCCATGATTTATTTATCATTATATAATGACTCAACACAGTATATGGGCATTACACCCTTGCTAAGATAAGAAATCTAATGGTGGCCTAAGACATTTTGCACAGTACTATATACAGGTAGCTAACTGGTAAGTGGGTGTGGATCTTGCCACAGCCCTTCTCCCAGACTTTAGTTACTCCATAACTCTAAGACAACAAACATTTATCTCGACAGTCTCAAATAAAACCAAATGAACCCAAAACTCCCTACCTCAACAGCTTGTCCTGGTTTGACCATGTTGAGCTCTGACAGGCTCTGAAGAACATCTCTCATGGCCTGCTCATCACCATTGGCTGCCAGTGGTTCTGTGTTGGGATCATCCAACTCGGTTCCTGTGAGGAGTAAAATAAGAATTAAAAAACACTAAAGCTACTTTACATACATGAGGATCCTTTAGATAATAACAAGTCGGTCGTTATTTCATTAAGTAATTGTAGTAGTTAATTACAACAAACTCTTTTTTTCACTTAGAGTGGCATGAGTCTGTGTGCATAGTTCACTCTGTTCTTCTACGGACCTTCAGCCCGGTGGAAAATTGCTAAGTGGACCTGTAAGACACCCATTTGAGTACCCCTGGTGTGGTGTATCTAACCTCTAGGTAAAGTGAATTTAAAAAATACACCTATCTCAGTGGATATGGATGCATACTTTGGATCTGAAAGTAGTTTGGGCCTGTTGTAGTTGTTGTGACAAGCATTTTTTAATTTTTGGAACTGCTTTCAGAATTGCTTCTTTTATGTCAAATCCATCTTGGTGCTTGATGCCAAACAGCTGTTAGTCTCATCTGACCATAGATCCTTGTTCCAGTCCAGGTTTCAAATGCATCTTCCAAACTCCAGGTGATTGTTTGTGGTTAGAGAAAATGAAAGGCTTTCCTCCGGCATGCCTTTTAAAGAATTTGTTGATACCAGGGTGGTCTCTAATTGCAGACTGAAGATATAGTGACCCAGAATGCAAGGAATGTGTCTCTAACCATCCTCCTCACTATGTGTGGGGCCAAAAACACTTCATGTTCATTACTGCTCGTCTCGCTTTAAACTCTTTATGAAAGGCCCTGACAATGGATACGGATGTTTTCGGGCATGTCACTATTCTTTATGGCCACTGACCCCATTGGCACGGTCGAGCACGCACCCTTAATGGGTTGGTAGGGCATCACAGTGCCTAAAACATCATCAGATTTTCACACAAGTCCTAAAAGTAGATAAAGAGAACCCAGTTAAACAAATGAGACAAAAATATTATACTTGGTCATTTATTTTTCGAGGAAAAAGATCCAATATTACATATTAGTGAGTGGAAAAAAAAATTTTTTTGTAAGCCCATCAGCTTTAACTGAGCTTGTCTACCTGCCTTGTATACCCGTTCAGTTCTTGGAGACTTCTCACCAGGAAAGACGTCGTGCTGTCACATTAACAGGACCGTTTAACCGCTCCCCCCCTATATGCGTGGATACGGAGGGACTAAGTGAGTCACTGTGCAATCCAAGCATTATAGTGAAATACGATTTTTAACGACAATCTTAAATACAAAAATTCAAAGTTCCCCCAAACACATATGTGGTGTGGTCAATGTTAAATATTAAGTCGCGATGAACGGTGCCACGACTGCAGTGTCTCGGCTATTTTCGTCAATACTGGTTACACCTACAGTCTCCCATATACCGTGGGGCCCCCCGCTATCACCTAACAGACTCCAGTTGCGAGTGATCCACAGGCTTTATTGTGTAACAGCTTGCATGGAAATTGGTTTCCATGGCGGAGCATGTCCCGCTACCGCCCAGCCTTAAATCACCCATGCAGTGCGTGTAAAGCACTCCGCCACTTCTCCCTTGAGTGGACGGGATCACGCCTCCACTCCACGTCTGGCAATCTGATGAACGGGTCTGGATTTTGTTATGGCCAGGACACTGGTACTTGTCTGACTGCATTGTGCCAACTGTACAGTTTGGTGGAGGGTGATTATGGTGAGAGGCTGTTTTTCAGGAGCTGGGCTCGGTCCCTTAGTTCCAGTGAAAGGAACACAATGCTTCAGCATACCAAGAGATTTTGGACAATTTCATGCTATTTTTCTTTTTAGGAACAGTTTGGGGATGGCCCCTTCCTGTTCCAACATGACTGCGCTCCAATGCACAAAGCAAGGTCCATGAAGGCATAAAGTTTAGTGTGGAAGAACTTGACTGGCCTGCACCCAACCCGACAGAACAGCTTTGGGATGAATTAGAGCAGAGACTGCGAGCCAGGCCTTCTCATCCAACATCAGTGTCTGACCTCACAGATGCGCTTCTTTATGGAAGGTCCAAAATCTAAATAAACACACTCCGAAACCTTGTGGAAAGCTGCAAAGGGTGGCCCGACATCATATTAAACCCTATGGATTAACAACAGGGTGTCACACAAGTTCATACGTGGCAGACGAGCGAATACTTTTGGCGATAGAGTGTATATAAGCCAGTCATAGCCAGATACTCTAACAGAGTTAGTCTTTCCTTGGTCATTTATTATATAACTCATACTTTGCTGATTGTGGGGTTTGTATAAGGGGTTTTTTAGTCATCATTTTTGCTATGGATTACTTCATTAAGTCGGATAACACATTAGTGACCAGAGTATTGGTAAGTACGTGTCACAATGGATCAATTATGAGGTAAAAGGATATAAACATGTTCCTCTCTCACCTTCATTGTTTGTCTCCTCCACAGGTTTGTCACTCTCCCCATCTGCAGGTCTGTCTATCTGTCCATTCTCTTCCCCCTCTGTGATCTGCAAGCTCATCTTATGGCACACTTCAAAGGCCTGGCCCACCGTCCTCACTATACGCATGGCCTGGCTCTGAGAGACACAAGTAACACTTATCAAACATCCACTAAGGAGACTGTTGGTATGCAGGTTTTTCCGTACGTGTCTCCTAATCTAAGATCAGACTCATTTTTGTCTTTAACCTGTTGACACCAAACCAACTACACCTATGTGACCGAAATGGACGTTGACCAGACATTACCATAGTCACAGTTTAGTGCTTTATTTTAAGCATATGTTAATTTAAAACACTATAAAAAACATTTAGTACCACTACTGTAACAGTGCAATACAGTCCTTTTTATGAAATGAAAAAGAAAATCGAACTAGAAAAGAAAAACCATGCTGGTTAAGCCTTTCAATACTTGATTCTGAAACTAGATTTCTGTCATTCAGACATGAATTAGATGTATACAAGACCATGGCTCTTAAAGCAAACAGACATTGATAACTGTACCTGTATAGGCTGCTGGCTGACGACACATGATTATGGTCGGACTTTTAGATTGGCACAGCGGTATATATACATGTTTGTATAATTATATCGTTTTAAATAAAGGTTTTACCTTCTTTTTGGACTTAAAGACGTTACATCTGAATATATTGCTGGACCCATCTCTGGCAATGTAGCTGAAAATCTTCAAATCCTGAGAGTCATGCGACACGTAGAAGATCCTGGCAAACAGAGAGAAGTACCGTTTAAATATTCTGTGCACAAACAGGCTTCTGTATGTCGTACAGGTTGTGTTCAAACAAAAGGATTACATGACCAAATATTCTTATTGGTGAGCGTTGCAAGGTAAGCACTTTTAATCCTATCTCTTAAATGAACAGACTGGCACAGCGCAAGAACAGGGCAACCACAAAACAGCAGACTTAGCATTTTAGTAAAATGCGTACTTAACAACAAGCACCGTGGCTACATTCATCAATGTTATTTAAAGCAGAATGCCATCACTACTTGGCAGGGCTCTGAAGACTGAAATGCCTCTCTGGCATATTACAACCCCAAATCAGAAAAAGATGGGACGGTATGGATGCAAATAAAACATATATGCAGTGTTCCTTACATTTCCTTTGATTTTTATGTCAATGCAGACGGTTAGAACTTGACATATTTCATGTTTTTTTGGTCGACTTCAATTCATTTGTTAATAAACATCCATTTCAGGCCTGCAACACATTCCAAAAAAGTTGGGATGGGGGCAATTTACAGCTAGTAATGAGGTAAAAACTAAATAATGATGTGATTTCAAACAGGTGATTATAATGACTTTATTACAAAAGCAGTATCCATGAAAGTCTGAGTCTTTGAGGAGTAAAGATGGGCAGTGGATCTCCAGTTTGTCAACAAATGTGTGAGAAAATGATTGAAATATTTAAAAACATTGTACCTAAAAGAAGGATGGAAAGGGATTTCCATATTTCTCCCTCTACAGTCTATACTATCATTAAACATTTCAATGAATCTGGAGGAATTTCAGTGAATAAAGGGCAAGATCGAAAGCCTAAACTGAAGACCTGTGATCTCCCGTCCCTCAGACGGCACTGCATCAAGAACCGTCATTCATCAATAGCTGATAGAACCACATGAGCAAGGGATTACTTTATCAAACCTTTATCAAGCTCTACAATACAGAGTTACATTCACAAATGCCACTTAAAACATTACTGTGCCAAAAAGAAGCCTTATGTTAATCATGTCCTGAAACGGCGTCGACTTCTCTGGGCTCAGAGGCATCTGGGATGGACCATCACACAGTGGGAACGGGGATTGGGGTCAGACCAAACAGTAGTCCAGATTTTGGAAGAAATGCAGGGTGTGTGCTCTGGACCAAAGACAAAAAGGACCATCCAGAGTGCTATTCAAGTCCAAGTCCAAAAACAAGTCCAAAAGCCAGGCTGGTAGGGTTGCGGTTGGGTCAGTGCAGAAAAGTACACTGAGATTTTATAGCAACATAAGCTGTCTTTAAGACGACATCTTTTCCAGAGACATTAATGCATTTTCAACAAGACAATGCAAAATAAACCAAATGGGAAAACATAGGACTGAAATACACAAATCCCGTCCAGTCTTTTTTTGAGGAACATTGTTTTTAAACATTTCAATAATCTTTTTACACATTTGCTGATAAACTGGAGATCCTCTGCCCATCCTTACTCCTGAAAGACTTTCATGCATACTGCTTTTGTACCAAATTATGATTATGACGTTTTTACTTCATTACTAGACCCAAAATGCCCACAACTGCTTGAACTGTATCAATAATAAGATGCTCTGCTAAAGGGCGTCTGCTAAATGTAAATGCATTGAATTGAAAATGAATATTACATTTTTTTATGTCTTTTCTCTTCTTACATGTAGCTTGCTTTTTGTATTACTATGGCAAAAAATAATTACAATTGAACAGGATTTGATTTCAAGCTGCAAGATGATGGTGATAAAGATGTGTAATCACCTTGTATAAGCACTGTAGCTAGTCTACTTTGACGTTAATTCCATAATGTGGAATCAATAGTGTATTATTTTAGAGTGTGTGAGTACCCACAGTAGCTCACTAATGTACAAAGATCAGGCGTTAATTCTGTAAATGTAGCCTGTGAGAATTTTGGCTGTCATTAATGCTCAGTTAATGAAAAGGCTGGGAACTACCGGAGGGGTAACATTTGCTTTAAGGCAAGTACATTAATCCCTAGATTTATGAATCTTAGTATAGCAGTTAAGACAGTCATTTTGTCTTCATTCAATGTATTTGTATACACTCCACACCCTCCCTGGTGTTTTGTCTGTTGTCTCATTCAACCTGCAAGTTGGAGCACATTACTGACTTTTCTAACTCTTTTCTCCTACCAAAATCCCCATTAGCTGACACGGTTTGATTTTGTGTAGTGACAGAATGAGGCTGTAATGTATAATGAAACAGCAGAGCAGGCACATCACTCATGATCTGCTCAGCCTCTCAAAAGAAAGATTCTAGTTTGGTGAAATGTTTCTCTGTCTATGTGTGGTCCACATAAAGCTACGCAAATAAACAGGAAACCTTCCTGGACAAAATGGACCTTAGCGTCTCTCTTTGGGTTTCAATGTGCTGGTTCAGCAGCAGTCTGTTTTAATTTTTGATAGCCTCTGCATATACGCAGCACTTACCTCAGGATCAAACATGGCCAGAGGCATCGTTATGGTGGTCTATTATTTTGATGTTTCTAGCAGATTGGGTAAATATATATAAGTTTTCCCACTGCACTGACTAGTGTAGTTCAGCGCGTATACCCATGCTAAATACTTTCTAATTTATGGAAATTCACAAAAATTACAGAAAATACAGTATTGTACTCTTACAACCCTGTGTAGGGCAAAGCCGTAACACTAGAGGATGGTTTGATGGACCTGATACTTTTGTTTGAAGGAAGCCAAAAATGCACTGATAGACAGTATTACAAACCACACAGAAGATCAGCCACGTGAACCAGAGAGTCAACGATGCATTCCTTATAACCAGTGTATACCTGTAGCAGTGTACAGTAGTGCTTGAAAGTTTGTGAACCATTCATTGTTCCATCAATGGTGGCAAGCCGTCCTGCCCCGAGGTCCATCAAAACCGGCCCAAAACCATGTACTGCCCACACCATTGTTTCACAGATAGCTAAGGTTTCTTATGCTTGGATGCAGGGTATTCCTTTCTCAAAACATGACGCTTTCTTTAACCAAAAAGTTCTTATTTTGGTCTACATCCAGTCACCAAAACATTTTTTCAAAGCCTTCTGGCTCGTCCACGTGATCTTTAGCAAACTTGTTCTTTTTGGAGAGCAGTGGCTTTCTCCTTGCAACCCTGCCATGCACACCATTGTTGTTCAGTGTTCTTCTGATGGTGGACTCATGAACATTAACATTAGCCAATGTGAGAGAGGCCTTCAATTGCTTAGAAGTTACCCTGGGGACCTTTGTGACCTCGCCAACTATTACATGCCTTGCTCTTGTTGGTCGACCACCCCTGGGGAGTTTGCCATTTGCCTACTAGCTAGCTATCACTGTCCTGTGTGCTCTGAGTGAATGCTTACAAAGCATTAGTACTCATTCTGCTTATTAGAAACGACTCGCTCATCTATAAGCTGGACCCAACAGAAGAGAAGAGCAAGGTTATTGAAGGAGAAAGAGTTTAATCTGGTTTGCTCTTTCGTTGCTCTGTTTTAGCATGCCTGCAGCCTCATTAAACTCTCCCTGTGGCTTCACCACACAGCCCGGTGCCAAGAGACTGAAGCAGTAAAATACCTTGTTTAACACTATTTATCCTCTGGCTCGATAATCCTACTTCTTACTCTGTGAACATTGAAATCCCAAGTACAGGAGCTTTAAGGTTAATCCCATTACAGTATGGTTCTGTACAACATTTTATTCCCGATAACATTACTGCTTACAGCTGCCAATAATCAACGTAACAAAAGATTCGTAATCACCTTGAGTTGAAGGACCCTCGTACCAAACCATGTCACTATTATCATACAAGCGATGAAGTAAGGACTTGCAATAAAAGCTTTAAAGACATGTTTATACTTTAATTAAAAGTAGCCTGTTAACAGTATATTCAATTGATGCCTAATTAACAGACACCTGAAGCTGAATTGTTACACTAGAATCAAAGGCTCTGATAATCAAGGTGCATGTGTTGGGATTTGCATTTCAAATGCTAAACTCACCTGTATATGGGGTCTTGCATCACTAGAATTTTACTTTCATCCCATGTCCACTCTTTCCTCTGTGTAAAACAAGGTTAAACAGTTCAGTGTTTAACCCTAACTGATTCTTTATCGTAACATACTATAGAAATGACATAATGCACCGCTAATGGGGGGGACAAACTCCATAACACTTATCGGACTTTCATTACTCCATCATCAAATTCAGTATTATCATGTAAGTATTTATTTAACATACGACTTGAATAAAAACTGAACAGACGGCTCACCTTCTGTTTCTTACGTAGAACTACTTTCACTCCGTCCACTGAGACCACCAAGCTCACTTTTTTCTTTTTAATGGACTTCGCCTTGAACTCATACTGTAAGACAAAAACAAGACAGTTAAATCCTTAAACTATTTGAACTCTTTCTAGAGATGGAAAAGAGATGGCATATAGCCAGTTGGGCCAAAAGTCTGTGACCACTAGTGATTATGTTTGTATTTTGCATTTTCACTCAAATCCAACACATTTCATTACAAATCTTATCATCGGTACAAAATGAGTGAAAGTTGAATCATGAAATATGTTGATAAACTGCAGAACGTATTAGTGTTTGATATGTTTCCTTTTGCTGTAATGACGATGTGCATTTGAGCTGGCATTGGAGAAGCAAAATACGATGATCCGATGAGCATCTTGTTACTGAATACTGGACATTCACTGTCTTCAAGTGCCCCCATAAATTCTCAGTGAGGTTTTTGTCAGGTAACTGGAGGACAGTCCATGATAATCAGGGCTCTTTGATGTTCTTTGGCCTAGTAGAAGCTGAAACACTTGGGACGTGTTTTAAGTCATTGTAACGCTGTATTATGAACCGTTCTCCACTAATGATCTCTGGCTTTTGATCCCCACTCAATTTTAATTTTTCACCCATTTTTATCTTGCTGAGTCAGCTTGCCAAAGATACCAGGGAACATCTCAATGCCATTTCGCAGGTCAGGACCCCCTGCCAGGGGGCACCAATTCCCCCACCAATGCAATTCACCCACCTACATTACTAACCATCGAATCACAGGCTTACACTCTCGTGTTTTATTTTTTATTTTGCATGGTTTATCAGGAGTTCTCTTAAACATAGGAGAAAATTATGTAAAGATGACGAGCCAGAAGAAACGTTCTCCAAACACTGGAGAACAGCGAGTTAATCAAACGCTACCAACTAGATCGTGCAGGAATAATGTTTGGGGTTGACCTTATTAGAGATGCGCGCTCATCTCCTACCATGCTTGATGGTGCCATAACCCCCAAAATAAACACTACATATGAACCAAGCCCATCAGTTAAATAGGCAAGAAAGCAATCAAAGTAATAAAATGGAGCAGAACCGCTTTTCTCCCGTTCTGAAACTATTCAACAGAATAAGAAGGCTACAAAAATGACCGATATGGTAAACAAACTGTCAGTAAAATAAAGCAAATAAATGCATGTGTACAGGAGTGCTTGAAAGTTTGTGAACCCTTTAGAATTTTCTGGATTTCTGCATAAATATGACCTAAAACAGCATCAGATTTTCACACAAGTCCTAAAAGTAGATAAAGAGAACAATGAGACAAAAATATTATACTTGGTCATTTATTTATTGAGGAAAATGATCCAATATTACATATTAGTGAGTAGCAAAAGTATGTGAAACCTCTAGGATTAGCAGTCATTTGAAGGTGAAATTTGAAACAAAAATTAGAGAAGGTTGTTTTCAAATCAATGGGATGCCAATCAGGTGTGAGTGGCCACCTGTTTTATTTAAAGAACGTGATCTATCAAAAGTCTGCCTTCACAACAAGTTTGTGGAAGGTATCATGGCACGACACAAAGGAGATGTCTGAGGAACCTCAAGCAACTCATAATTCTTTCTTACTCCAGTTGGTTTTTACCAATAAGTTCTATTTTGCTTGTCATGACCACATGATATTCTCCATCCTCTTCCGGATCATCCATATGCTTTCTGGCAAACTGCAGACGGGCCTGGACATTGTACTGGCTTAAGCAGGGGGACACGCCTGGCACGGCAGGATCTGAGTCCTCTCGGCTGAGTGTGTTACTGATGGTAGCCTTTGTTTAACTTTGGTCCCAGCTCTATGCAGGTCATTCATCAGGTCCCTTTCGTGTAGTTCTGGGATTTTTCTCATCGTTCTCATGATCGTTTTGACCACACGGGATGAGAATCTTGCGCGGGGCCCAGATCGAGGAGATTATCAATGGGTCTGTATGTCTTCATTTTGCTTCAAATCAATTGCTTCCACAGCTGATTTATCACACCAACATGCTTGGCATATTGTACATCTCATTCTTCCCAGCTGTGAGGTCTACAATTTTCTTCCTGGTGTCCTCGACAGCTCTTTGGTTTGGCCATGATTGAGTGTGAGTCTGACTGTTTGAGGCGCGGACAAGGTCTTTTATACAGGTAAGAAGGGGAGGACAGAAGAGCTTCTGAAAGAAGAAGTTACAGGTCTGTGAGAGCCAGGAAATTCTTGCTTTTTTGTGGGTGACCCAAATACTTATTTTCCACCATAAAGTTCAATTAAATTATTTAAAAATCCTACAATGTTTTCATTTTTGCTCTCATAGTTGAAGTGTAACCTATGATTGAAAATACAGACTTCTCTCATTCTTTTTAAGTAGGAGGAACTTGCACAATCAGGGCTGACTAATATTTTTTGCCTCACTGTAATTTGTTAACCAAATCCTGCTGAATTGACTTTCACTTGGGCTAACAGAACGTACATTCCCTTTTTTTTAATTTTAATTCTGGGAATGATAGGACGGCTATGGTACTAATAAGATTACAGTTGGATCCTAACATGAAGCGAGACAGACTATCCATCATGGGGACAAAAAAAATGATGAGAGCTATAAACCATTTCATAAAGGCTGGAAGAGAAACAGGAGCAGGAGAGTCGTGCTCTTAGAGGCATGAGGCAGTCTAGACGAAAACAGGACGTGACAGCTGAACAGTCCATGTGCAGAGAGTGGTCATGTTGTGGGATATGAGAGTGAGAGGTGGGAGAGAGAGTGAGGGAGAGAGAGATGCAGTGAGTGCACAAAGCCCTGTCCACTTCGTTTAGTGTCGATACTCACAGTTAAACTGTACGAGGTTTCACTCTGCCTGTTCTTATTATCTGATTAATTCAGCATTTAAAGGGTTTCACTCATCCCATGCCTCTCTACAACCATAATGTAGTATCCTAAAATAATAACACTACAAAACAATCATGTACCACACTGCTGCTCGACCATTAGTCTTTGCTTTTTCCCCCTTAGCTCGCCCTGCCTCATGAATGGATGATAATGTAGAGTGACAACAGTGAGCTTCCAACTTTTTGCTTAGTGTCAGAAGAAAAATCAAATATTCAGATTATTACAGAATGACAAGTTGACCAGAAAGCTAACCAGTCTGCTAGCTGTCTGCTGTTAGCTCTGTTCTGTTAGCATTACCGTACAATTGTTCATGTTCGGCTACCCTTACAAGTTAACTTATATAAAGTTTAACTCAAAGCTTTAAGTAAAGAATTTAATTTAGATAGTCATCACCTCCTTTAGACACAGCCAGCCACTGGCTTTAGACAGAGAAGGCCAACCCAGCCAGAAGGCACCACCAGGACTCGAACCCATGTCTCCGCAGAGTGGCATTATAATGCCGCCCCACCTGAGCACCTGAAGCAATCTTTTATTTCCAAAAACTGAATGTACTATGCTTTCTTCCAACAAACTTTATATTAAGTTGTAACCCAGATCATCCACCTCAATAAGAACATGGGCTATGGAAGACACAACACCACCATCTATAATGTTTTAAATAAATATACTCCAAATTTAACAGTCAAAATATAATACGTAAAACATAACACAGAGGTTATACATTTAACTAAAAGAGCGTGTTCCACTCAAATGTTTGCCTCTACTTATCCCAATCATACGGTATATCCGAGCTCTGCTAAGTAAACTCCACCCTTTTGTTTAGTCTCAGCAGTCTCACACACACTCAACCCCCAGCACCACCTTACACACACAGAGCTGCAGAGCATGCTTTGCAAGGGACAGGAGTTGCTATGGTGACATTGGGCTTCATGTTACTGGTTCAGTCTGAAGTGACCCTGAATACGAGAGAAAGAGTAAAAGAAAAGAAAGCAAAGAGAAACGAGGGCGGCGCCCTGCTGCCTTCATTCACTGAATGAATGTGGGAAACAGAAATGGCAGCCTGTTGCAGTCTGCTCCAGCAGAAACTAGGAAACGTCTGATAATTAAACCATTTTCCGAACTGCGCTCCACAGATCTGTCTGTTTACATTGTCTGAATTAGTTTTATCCCATATCCTCATGTGTGTGAGCAAAAGCCCTTGCTTCAGCATTCTTAAGCATACATCACCAATGCATTATCTTCATCAGAGCTCACGTAATCAGCAGATAACTGCTGAAAATCCCATTGTGTCAGCAATCCAATCGAGTATTCATGCATTTGAGTAATCAGATAATGGGAAATTCTTCAGAT
The DNA here is from genome assembly GCA_025084515.1 of Ancistrus triradiatus. NCBI lineage: Eukaryota > Metazoa > Chordata > Actinopteri > Siluriformes > Loricariidae > Ancistrus > Ancistrus triradiatus. Next base: position 63,043 of record JAJAGP010001259.1, read on the forward strand.
TTCTACTTTGCAACCAGCCAATAATCTCGCAGAAAGATGTGACGTCAATTTCTAATATTAAATGATCCAATTCTTAACTTTATTGAGTATATTTTGCATTTCAGAGTCCCTGCTTTGGGCGAATGCCGCATTTAATTCCAGGGTTGCTAGGTCCCATGAGAGTCTCCCACCTTATCTATGTCAGTAAGACCAAAAGAAGCGAAATCTCTCAGAATAAGCAGACATGGCAACTAGGGATGCACCGATATTGAATTTCTTGGGCCGATACGATAACCGATTTTTAGCACATTAATGTGGCCGATATCGATGTTAAAATCCGATAAATTAACCTTTTTGCATTTCAAATGCAGTAAATCATTTATGCAAAAAAATAAAGCAATAATAAACAATAAAACAGTTAAATCAGACCTGCTGATTACTGTAAACACAAGGTGCAGTTCACTCAAAGGAAAAATGGTTAAATTCCATTTTATTTTTTAACCTTCCTTTAAATAGGTAGGAAACTTTTTTTTGTCTTGAACTGGTACAGGCAGCAACAAGCACAATTAAGTGTATAAGAAAGCTTGAAGTAATGAAGTAATCCGATAAAAAAAGATGGATTTTACTCCAGTAATCGGATTACTCATAGCATATATTTCAGTCAGCCAATTTCAATTTCAATTGGCTGACTGAAATATATGCTATGAGTAATCCGATTACTGGAGTAAAATCCAGCTTTTTTTTATCAGATTACTTAATTTGATTTCTAGATCAGAGCATTCTGTTTACATGGCCACTTGTAAAATGCAGAACTCCGACTATGATGGGTTTATTAAGGGCATATAGATGCACTCAATCGTAGGCTTCTATGTAAATACTATGCACTTAGAAATAATAGATTTTTTATAAAGTATTTTTTGCTTATGTAAATATCATATCATTATCATTAAATGTGCTCCATTGAAGCACTCACACTCTTGGGGTGTACTCACACTATGTCCGGTTGCCTTGTACCATGCCTGAGCAAGGCTGTCCCTCGTCCCCACTCCACCACTGGCCTGCATTCACATTATACTTAACGTTCTGGGCCTGAGCATGCTTAAGTAATCACAGTATTAGGAGTCGCACTGAGCCCGGCTTGTGACGCTGGAGGTCAATGTTGACTCATGTTTCGGCACGGGCACGCTTGGCGTGATCGTGCATGGGCCTGCTTTTGTTTGGCGCCATGGATGCAAGTGGCGACACCTGTTGGCCAGGCTATTTAAGCACACTTTTCGGTCCACACAGGTGTCGCATCCTTGACATGACATGACATTCCTGGCCCTCACACAGCTGATTTTGAGCCCTTTCATATTTTCAGGGAAAGAGGTAGCTTTGTAGATCGCCAGCAATGGGCAGTAAGGAGGCTGCCCGGTAACAGTCAGGGCCTAGTTTATAGAGTAGGGCAAGCTTAGAACTAGCGCCCAAGGTTGCTGACTTCCTCAGAAGTTTTTGGCTCGCTCGCTGCAGCGAAGCACACCCCACCTCCTCCCTCTCGAGCCATCACCGTCGGTTTGAAAAAACATTGCTCAGCCTCGTCTTTTCTTTATCCTTTTTTCTTCTTCAGTGGCACGTTGGGTTAACTCCGTTGTTGAGTTTGTTTTCCTTTTGTTATTTCTATTTTTCCCCCAATTCCATCTGGATCTAACTGCGATTGGGTCCGAAAACCCTTTTACTTTTATTTTCACGGTTCGCCAGGTTTTTAATATGGTGGACCATAATACACAATGCCACTGTTTGTGGTGAAGAAAGGCACGCTATTCAGTATTTTTTTTTCCATCTGGAAAGGGCATGTTGGTTTGTATCTCCCTTTCCTTTGAGATTCTGGTACAGGTCAACTCGATCGCATCACGCAATTCCTGCAGATTGTTTAGGTGCACTTTAAGATGCCATCAGAAGATGGATACATTTGGGCCATGAAGGGATACACATGTACATACCTACACAATACCAACAATACTCATATACTGTATGCTGTAGTATTCCAGAATGACAGAGCACTTTCAAAGCCTGCGGATGAAGTCCGCAGTTGGCGCCATGAATAAATAATAGTATCCAAATGAGACACCACTGACGTGACATTAAATCTGATATGACCCAGCAACCCAGGCCGATATCAGCCAATATCTGAGTATTACATCTCTCTGCAACTTTATTCTGATTAGGTGAGCTTAATTAGAGCAAATCTCTTGATAACGAGGTGCAGGTGTAAATTGGGACGAGGCCATATTTATCAGCTGACATACCATATGTACTCACTACCAAAACAGAGCCAGCTAAAGAACAAAGAATGCATATTGAAGGCTGCTTTGAGAACTTCACAGATTGGGAACAGAAGTGATCCAAGCAGCACTATCCATCAGCTCACGGACCATCGCACAACAAAGAGGCCTTTCTTCCTCTCACGACACCGCTTCCCTTTTAGTCCGAGCCTCTCCCAGCTTACATCTCTTTTCTGTTCTTTAATGCCCTATCTGAAAAGCTAGTATTAATATCCGTCTATCTAAAAATGCAAATACAGAACAGGCCACAATGTAGGATGAGCTGGAATAGTAAACTTACATAGTAAATGCATTCCATCGCAATTTGTTTAAACCATACAGGTGTTGTCTAACGAAAACACTGCTGGTGTGTGTTATTAGCTCATTTGTATTTCAGTGGTTTTATGGAGGCGAGCACAGTGATATGCTAATGAAAGAACCGGTTTTATCACAATACGACTCCATTTCCACTGAAACCAAACACACACAGTTCCTATAATGCAATGGTTTAGCGTAATGACAAACAAATCTCACTCCAATGAGTCTACAATCCTGCAAATTAGAAGAGCGACCAAGCAATTTCAGCTGAAAAAGGAACACATTTTTGCCCGTAAATAGTTTAATGTCAGACTGGACCAGAGAACAGACATAAATATAGAAACAGACGAAAACAAAGGGAAGGTTACCATGTTGTTCTCTTTTCTGTCAGCAGGGGTCGCAAGGGTTCACTCGTACACGTTTTCTGTCATTCAGACGGGAATCAAATTTCCTCATCAGATGTAAATAGGAATAATCTGTTCCCAAACCCCAGATGATTGTTTTTTTACTCCTATATTCATACGTAATTAAAGATTAAAAGCATGAATACTGCAAAGGAATGTAATACCCTGGATGAAACCAATAAAATCAGCAAAGGCATGAAATAACTGAACTATAATGCTATAAATAAGCAAACATTAAGTGAAACTTTACAACCACTAAGGCAAATGCAGTTTTGGCAAGTCTTATCACTGGGAGAGCAGCACCCAGACTGAGGGAGTGTCTGAAATCGCACCCATAGACTAATATTTACATTTATGTCATTTAGCAGATGCCCTTATTCAGAGCGACTTACAAATGATTGGCAGAGGTGGGATTTGAACCCTGGACCTTCTGGTCCATAGTCCAGTACCATAACCACTAGACCAATAATATAATAATAATATAATATAACATAATATGCAAGACATCACGTCCTTGCTCCTCTTCTTCTTTTGGGTTTCTGCCGATTGGCATATCGTGTTGGTGCATTATCGCCATCATATAATCACGTCCCGTATGCAACTGTTTACACAACACACACTTGCCCTTTATGTACAACGTTTATTTTTTTTATATAATCTGTATATTTCTTGTATATTGTCCATATTGTGCACTGTCTATAAATAATATGTACATTGTCCTTGTGTGTTAACATAACAATAAATCTAATTCTGATTACCTCTGGAGTTTTTTTATAGAGAAATTAATGTTCAATATAGTTACTGTTCTCACCAACAGGCTGACCATTCTAAATAAAAAGAACTAATAAGACTACTTACTAGTTGTTATTTTAACCTTTCAGTCTGTGGAGAAAGCATGTGTATTACTCAGAATTACAATACTTCACCATACGATACATGAGTCACAATGTATATTGTGATATATTGAGATATCCCACATAGTTCACTGAAAATATAAAAACAGCTAAAGTACAAGTTATGGTGTACAACCTGAGTCGTCACACCATACTGAAAATTAAGAAGACAATTGAGTCAAAACACTGCACTGAAATATCTACAGGAGCGGAGATTGTAATTTACACCCCATTTAAAATGTGTTGGGGTTTTTTAACGATAATGGAGCTGAAAATTGATGTAGCACATCAAAAAAAGAAATATCGCAATATATTGCTGTATCGATTTTTTAGCATAGTCCTACTCATAATTAACTTATGAGATGTTTTAACACTGATTTGTGGATTTTAGCAACATGTTGGTTTACTTTGGACTGTGGTAGCCTACAGGTTAAGGTCTTGGCCTCTGGACCAGACGGTCTAAGGTTCAAATCCTGCCAAGCTGCCACTGTTGAGTCCTTAAGCAAGACTCTAAACCCACAACTGCTTGGATTGTAAGACTCTATCAGTTGTAAGTCACTCTGGATAAGAGTGTCTGCTAAATAAACATAACATTTGCCTGCTGACTTTTTGCCATCCTTCTGCCCTACATGATACTATTTAAACCATACACCATACTCTTATAGAGTGCAGAGTTTAATTCCATTGTTCATGCTCTGCATTCATATTAGTTCTCTGGCCATGACTGATGTGAAGATTTTTAATAAATCTAACAAAACTTGCACTCAGGATCATTCCTATAACTTCTATACCTTGTTTGTTTTAATAAAATCTGTTAAAAATTACCAGCAATGCTCTAATCACCAGAGACAAGGTATGTGGAGCGTGTTATTTTACCTTCATTACAGTGCTGCGGTGTATATGCAAGGTTTTACTATTTTCACGTCACAAAACTGTTCTTTTCATGCAATACGACTATTTTTGTGACTTCACATTTCTTTATTTGATAAAGTCAAACATAAATTGTCAGGTTTCTCACTTGGTGTCAAATCAGGGCCATATAAAGCAAATAAATCTGCATTCTAGTACTCAGATCAGTGTAGACACACACATACAGAACAGATGGAAGCATTTCTGCATACCGATTTTTTAGGGCTTCTCCATTCCACACAGCCCTCCAACAGCTAAATACTGAAAATGAGAGGTTTCTTATTGCCTGGTAGGCCAGTACTTTGGAACACCTTTCATTTAGTTCCCATACAGCACTATGCGAAAGTCAGGGACCACCCGTTCAATTATTTATATATTTCCAATCAAAACAGTCATTACGTACATGTGCTTCACAGAAAGCATGCATTTAAACAGAAAATTAGACAGAACCCTGCACTAGTGTCCACACATTGCCTTTATTACAGCCTGCATACTTTTTGTGAGACTTGCTTTCAGTTTCTCTAAGAAATCCACAGAACTTCTGTAAATGTCTCAGTCTTAGGTGATTGCAATTTCCTAATTTCCAGTAACGGCTTCTTAACAGCATTGCATCCTTTCAGACCCAGAGTGCTGAGCTGTCTTCTCTTCTGACAGAAGCTTTCAGATCTGAGTGGAGTTTGATTTTCGCCTGTCTCTCAAAGATGAAAGCTTTAATTCCATGTATCTAATGGAATTAGATCGACATCTAAATCTCAAATCTTGAACTCCAGTTTTGGAAACTCTCACTGATTATCCATTGACTTTCACAAGTTACGTCAGATTTCATAAGAAATACGTCTTTATGCCATTAATGCATGTTTAGGATGTCAAATTTGATATTGGCCAGACGTGTCTGACACGTATTTGATACTGTCTCATACAATTTCTGTCTTATTACTAGAACAGAAAGTCATACAATGTAACTGTTCTGATTGATCACATTTAGGGACCGATCCATTCGCTTTAATTTTTCTACACGTGCTACTCCATCCATCAGTTATGCCAACAAGTTCGATGGCAAGGTGCAACATGTGCAAAACAAATGTTGCAATGGGTGGCACCGCAAAATACAACATATTAGTAATATATAAATATAGTTAAAGATGGTTGACTCCTTTTACTTATTTTGAGTTGGAATGCTGTGCCAAGGCCATGCACTTTTTTATTATTATTTTAGTGAAAATAATTAGCAGACATATCTGTGTTCATTTGTTATATTTTGTTTAATGTTTAAGTCAATACTGTTGCCTTAAGTCTCTCCCACACATGGTGAGGTATATGGGTTATTAATTCAACAATTTTATCGGATTTGGGCATTGAACGATATGCAAAGTTTATGTATACGTATCGGATCTGAAAAAGTCAAACTTTTCTCTGTTTCCCAGTGCTTCAGAATAAATCATCCTCCTGTATCAGCTTCATGTGTGAAAACTCTTTCATACTTTTGCATTATTATCAATTCATGTAGGCTAAATAGACATAGTTAAATTATATCGGAATGGTGTGGTAAACTATGAAATGGATTAATAAGGGTGAATCAATTTTAAAATTCTCAATTTATACAACAGCTAACAAGACAAACGTCAAGATTTGGGCTGCCTAACAACAAATGACTGCAGTTTGCAGTTTGTTTTTTCTAATACTTCATATTAAGTTTCATTACTCATCTGATCTATTTGCAACGTCGTCTTAGACACAGTGAGGTATAATGAAGTATTTATTTAAAGCAGTGATATTTGGATCAATAGTATTGGCTGATGCTCAAATTTAAGGTATTGGAATCTGTAAGTATCGTAAGTACTTGTACCCAATGCCTTCTTTGACTAGAACTTATATAAACGTAGGGACTGTCTCTGACTCTTGCCCAGTACAGTACTCCTTGGTGGCTGATTTGAACACCAATCCCTGCTGAACAAGTATATTAATGGAAGATACTATATTTCTCCCAGTTAACTGGTAGCATGACTGCTTCCTTACCACATATAACCACATACCCTCTCTTTTTGAATTGTAGCTCACATCAGCAACATCAGCATTCAAGCCCCTTTTCACACACTCGAGTTCACAGATGCCCTACATTGGCCTCCTTCCCACACATTAGGGCCAAGTATGCTCTCTGGGCATAATGGTAACAAGTTTTGGTATGGGCTTTAGCTCTCCCAGCAGCAGGCTGAACAACGTTTACATAGTTTCCTTGCTAGCTTGCACTGTTTACCGGTGCCTGTGATTACACTAGGCATTGTTTTGTATAAATCTTAAGTAGGACTGTGACATGAAGCTTGGGTGGTGCACTTACAGAACCTTCTGAAGGACTGGCGCTCTGTCCAGGGTCTACCTCATTCTTTTCATTTCATTTCGTTTCATTCTTACATTTATCATCTAAGCCAGCCAAGGAGGTCGGGTCCCTTTTTGAGTCTTGGTCCTCCCAAAGTTTCTTCCTTATAACGTTTAGGGAGTTTTTCCTTGCCACTGTTGCCCTAGGCTTGCTCAATATGGGGTTGGCCCTAGAAACCAAAAGATCATCTACAATTGTAAAGCTGCTTTGAGACAATGCAGGTTACGAATACTGTTACGCCACCAACACTTGACCATGATGTTCAGTGTCAATAACCAAAACGAGAATAGGTAATTTTATTTACTCCTCTTTGTTTATGAACAAAGATCTCAATCAAAAACATCCCAGCACCGTAAAAACACTATTTTAAACAGTGAAACATTAATTAAGCCAGCGCCCCTATTAGCATTACAATTATTTCCAATTATAACCGTAATAGAAATGCGAAGGTTATTAAATCGCTGTTTGTTTCCTTCGCTCTACTGTGTCGGCCATGGCAGACAATAACAAAATGACTGGGCAAGAGGGCAAAAGAAAAAGGTACTTTGTTGAAACAACACAAGAAGCAACCAGACTATATGAGGAATTAAAAAACGTAACTAAAGCAGACTGCCAAACAAAGAACATACGCCAAGAATGGAACTTGTACAGGGAACAAACAGAGTTTAGGGAACAACCAAAATATTTCATATACCGCCATACCATAGAAGAGCTGAAACAACAGCTGTAACGCTTCAATAGGCAGCAAATTATTTAATATGGTTCACCGCTATAAAACAATTAAGGAATAAAATGGATTTCATGGGGCCTTACATAACACACCCCACAGCATAGCCTAGCATAGCAGTCTGTTAACAGTTGGAAGAGGATCTGACACATTAAAGATCAGAAAACAGAAATGGAGAATAAAGAACGTGAGAACGGAGATCCAAAAGAAGAACTTGTGTCGCAGTTTGGAAGTTTTTCTTTTAAAAAACATAGACCAAAAGGCTATGTATTGCACAGTTTGTCGAGCAGCTGTTGGTAAAAATAGCAACTTATTCCAACTCAGAAAAAAACGTTTTGGAATACAGAGAGTGTATGCGATTATGGTAGTCAAAATCAATGCAGTCAAGCAGTAGTGCCAGTGAAACAGTGAAACCAAAGGCTCAGATATCGCTTCAAGATTCATTTGCTCGAGGCTTATCACTGCACATGAGAGGAAGAGCAAACGGTGGAGCGACATTATGAACGCTGTACCAATCCAGTCCAGAGGGACAAGTTCAGAGCGCTGATTAAACACTGGATTCAAGGTATGTCATAAAAAGGCATTTCTCTTTTTCAAGTTCTGTTTTTAATACACAAGTTTCAGTTTGAATAATAACAACTGTTTAGATTCGGTAACTGTTTCACGCATCCTGATTCCTTCATATATTGTGTAATTTTGTGGGGTGAAATAAACCCTATAGTAATCAAAGCCTTCATTATATACATGTTTGTTTGTTATTCTTCGTACTCCTGACAGTAAAATAAGCTACTGTCAGGATTACTGAAACTAGTATACTCTGATTTTTGGTGATACCGCCCAGGACCAGTTTGAACTCAAACCTCTAAGCATGTGGCTTCAGACAAGGGGATTAAGGAAAAGGTGGGATAGGTGAGAGGAATCAATACGCAGCTAAATGAGATTGAAGGCCACATGGAATCATTTCACAATCTCCAGAGACAGAGACTTTTTTTTTCAATATTTCAGATTCCGATTTTGACCAAGCTTCCATTTAGTTACTGATGCTTTCTGCAGCTCATCTTTTTGATTTTTAAGACCACGGTGTTTGCTTTCACAATGACAAGAGGAAGAAGAGGATGAAAGGTACAGATCCTTCAGAGAAGGCACTCCATTCTCGTGATGATCTCCCGTCATCTTCACGAGTAACATACACACTGAGCAATTGCTGCTGGAGTGGCACGCAGTCAAGCGGCAAATCCAATCCCATTAACACACAGAGATGCCCTGCATTCTAAACTCCGAGAGAAGGAGAACAGAAGAAAGTGTACAATACAGAACACACCATATTCCTAAAATGTCTTCTTAAAGACGCAGATCACAGTAGGCAAGAGTAAATGCTTACTGTTAAATTGTAGAGGCTTAAGGTTAAGTGATCTAAAATACCAACACTGTTCCTCTGATCCAAAAGGTCCTAGTTAATGTACACATCCAGAAAACAGAAGAAATGAAACAAGGTCAGGATTTCATTAAAGGCTAAATAAACATTTACATTCACAGAATTTAGCAGACGCTCTTATCCAGAGCAACTTACAATTGGTACAGTCTTACAACCCAAGCAATTGTGGGTTAAGGATCTTGCTCAAGGACCCAACAGTGGTGGCTTGGCAGAAGTGAGATTTGAACCCTGGACCTTTTGGTCCATAGTCCAGTATCTTAACCGCTAGGCTAGGTCACCACCCAAATCGCCCAAATTCACATAGATTTGTGTGTATAATCTGTTTTCTATCTGTGGTAGCCTAGGGGTTAAGGTACTGTACTATGGACCAAAAGGTCGAGGGTTCAAATCCCACTTCTGCCAAGCTGCCACTGTTTGGTCCTTGAGCAAGGCCCTTAACCCACAATTGCTTGTAAGACTGTATCAATTGTAAGTCGCTCTGGATAAGGGCGTCTGCTAAATGCTGTAAATGTAAGTAATTTGACTTTTAGGACTATGGTAGCCTAGCGGTTAAGGAACTGAACTCTGGACTAGAAGGTCCAGGGTTCAAATTCCACCTCTGCCAAGCTGCCACTGCTGGGTCCTTGAGCAAAACTCTTAACCCCCAATTGCTTGTAAGACTGTACCAATTGTAAGTCGCTCTGGATAAGGGCGTCTGCTAAATGCTGTAAATGTAAATGTTAATCTCTCAAATCTGCAGTTATGTTCCTATTTTTATGTAATTTTGCTCTACAGTTCGCAAATGTACTCAGATGGGTGGAAGAACGATTCCTCATGATGCAAGCTTGTCAAATCCCCATGTTTTCTGAACTATGCGGCCCACAAAACTGTTTGCTTGTCTGATTTCACAGTTTGTGAGTTGCTTGACTCTCCAGATACCGAGCGTATGCTCTACAGCGCTGAAGATTTTACATAATAGACATGTTGCCACTCATCTGAGAAGCTTCCTAAGTGCTACCATGATAAATCAGCCACTTAAATGATAACCACATGTATTTCTTCAACAGGCATGGTTTTTAGATACAAACGTACCCCAACGTCCCAGTCTCAGTCAAGGGTAGAGTGTGCGTGTGTGCACTCCATACAGTAATCCTTCTAATCCACCACCATCCGTGTGAATGGAGTCTAATGTATAATAACGAGCCAGCACACAGAACACTAAAAAGCTCCGAGACCAAGGTCAAAAACCTATTCACACATGTAAGCACATGCCTTTAGGTGCAGCGGAGAAGATGATGTAACTAAGTATCTACTAATGAATCATAAACTCTGAGAAGGAGCCTGGATCATAATCGCACTACAAAAAAAAAAGAAAACTTACTCTGATTCTCCTCATAGCTGCCACAATCTCCATGCGACTGTTTGGCCTCGGAACATCCAGACTACCGATGTACTGCAAACACAGAAAGAAGTTGGAATGAGTCACACATTACACACATCGAGGCATAGTAAGAGTTCACTCTTGTTCTGGGGATGGCCAGATATTCAGAGCCTTTATTAAGTACACCTGCCAATCACATGACAAGAACTCTGCATTTAGGCACGGAGACATGGCCAAGACGACATGCTGAAGTTCACACCGAGCATCAGAATGGGGAAGAAAGCTGATTTAAGTGACTCTGAACATGGCTTACTTGTTCGTCCTAGATGGGCTGGTTCAGAAACTCCTTATCTACTTTGATTTTCACACACAGCCATCTCTAGGGTCTCTAGAGAATGGGCCGAACAAGAGAAAATATCCAGTGGGCAGCAGTTATCTGGATGAAAATGCCTTGCCAGAGGTCAGAAGAGACTGGCCAGACCGATTAGGCCGGACAGAAAGCAAACAATAACTCCAACAACCACACGTTACAACCGAGAAGAGCATCTCTGAATGCTTCAAGCCAAACCTTGAGGCAGATTCGTTACAGCGGTAGAAGACCACACCAGTTGCCACTCCTGTCCACCAAGAACAGCCAACCAAATCTATTTGCACGCTCACCAAAATTGGACAATATAAGACTGAAAAAGGTTGCTTGGTATGATGAGTCCAGATTTCTGCTGATGGTCGGGTCAGAACTTGGTTTAAAAAAAAGGAAAGCATGGATCCATCCTGCTTTGGTGGTGTGATGGTGTGGGGGATATTTTCTTGGAACGCTCTGGACCCCTTAATACCCACTGAGCATCATTTCAGTATTGTTGCTGGCCATGTTCACCCCTTTATGTAAGATCTTACAGTGTGTTGATTAACTAAGACACTTATTTTGTAAAATATAAACAGTGTGTTAACTTTGAGTTCTGTTAGAAAGATGACAGATAATGAGAATTAACACGCCGAATGAACTTTCTGTCATGATGTGGGCTTTTAAACTAAATCAGATACACGTAGGATTTATATCTAGGATAATTAGCTCCAGTATTTTTTGTGAATACCGTAACTGGACTACTAGTATCACCGAGTGTTTTGTGCATATATAATATTACACACCTGGATATAAATAATAACATTTAGAAATAAAACTACTACTTAAAACAGCTCACCTTGGCTTGGAAATGGATGCCGTGCTGAAAAGCCTCGTCGTTGTGAAGCGGAACGCGCGAGTCCGCCGCGTCGTCCACCAGGTTGTACCTGTTCCGGCCGTACATTTTAAACAACACAATAAACAAAAAGCGCTGGGATACCTGTTTATCCTTTAAGACACCGCGGACATTTTTCGGTTTACGAACATTTTAACCGGCCGAAATGGAGATACACACGAGAGAGCCATTGTACTGAGTGTCCTGTCAGCGCTTGTATTGCCAAACAGAAGGCGGTTTCCCAGCAAACAATCAGTTCCCGCTTGTCCCGTCAGCGCTCGCGCACCGTCCGTTTGTTTTTCGAAAATTTGACCAAACAAATACCAAAAGTTAGTCTGTTCGTCCGCATAACGTACTTATTTCGTAGTTCGTGGACTAACGGTTAAGAGGTTTGTACAGCCAGCGTAACCAAGGCGGAATTCCCAAGAGCTTCCTCCCGCTCCCGCAGGTTGGCATGAGCGCACGCGGGCGGAGTTCATTTGAATATCGGGCTTATCTCTTTATATAGAGCGAGCCAAGTTCTGTCACGTGATCACGACAACCGTTAAACGCTCTACAGTTTGGATAGGCAAAATTTGAATAGTTCAACACACACCTACAACTTTATCTAATGTTCGGTCCAAAATAACTCCTGTACTTCAATCACATAATGTTTACTGTGGTAACCTGGACGGTCCAAGGTTCAAATCGCTTAACATTTAGACTGAGCAGTTCCAGGACTTTTAAATCTGACAGACTTCACCTAGCCACACGTAGGATATGACCCAAAGCTGCTCAATAGTAGAGAACTTATTCAAAGTGCCAAACCATCCAGGCTTTACTCGGGTGAGCTGAGTTGTATTTAAGTTCCTGGCAGTGTTGTCAAGTCCAGTGTTGGTCAGCTGGCACTAAAAGTTCACCTTGCATCTTGTGTATGTTCCAAATGTGTTTCCACATGCCCTGAGATGTCAGAGGCTCCCCAGAACGATGACTGGGTCACAAAATGTGAAGCCAACCAAGTGTGCCCCCACTTTACAGAAACAAATAGCTCCTTTTCTGTAATGTAGGGGCACCCATGGTTTGCATTGCACCTCACACAGACCCAGCCCCCACCCCAAGGAGACCAGAGCACCTACACATGTATGGACAGACTCCGAGTTGGGTGCCAAACGATAAACTGCTCACGGGTTAACCTCACTCAGGGGTTGGCTGACTCAGAACAGGGGCACTGTGCCAATACATAGGGGATCCCAGCTTGTAAACAGGACCACAGGAGATAGGATCCTGACAATACACAATGAGAAGCATCTGGTTTTCTTAAAGCGATGTACTTTCAAGAACTTATCAATAACTCGTAATAATAATGACAGTCAAGGTGCTCATGTCGTCCATGGTCTAAAATGCTCAGCACTGTGGTGACCCATGATCCAATCCTGGTGGTCGGGTGTCACATATGGACATGATTTCTTGTGTCTGAGGGTGGACAGGTTGGTCAGTGATCCCGGCCATCCTGTCCAGTATACTCTTATACATACATCTTGTGTTTTCCAATATTGATCCCCCCCCAGGGCCATGACCAGCACAGTGACAAGCCGAAGATCCCCGTAAGTTTACTCTGCGGTACTATCCAGGATGAAATCGTAAGCTTAATATGCCAACATTTATACTGAGGAAGAAGTGACCTCCAATGACATTGAAGGACAGCTAGAGTTAGGCATCTTCAGCATTGCAGCTGTAAAACAAGTTACAACTGGGTTGCTGTTGCCCACAATGTAGGGTGGAGTGAGAAAAAGAGAGGGCCATATCAATTTCCCGGAGGTAAACCAGACATTATAAGGTTTGAAAGACATTAAAGGTATATTTGGACAATAGAAGAATCTATTATAATAGTTCATCATGGGAAAAAAAACTTGCCCTCCAAACCGGACTGATATCCTTTCGTGTGTATGTTAGAAAAATGAAATAGGATGCTCACCAGTCTGTAACATACCCATCTTAATCAAGCAGAAGTCAACAAATATGAGGAAATGATTCCACACTATAGAAAAATTAGAAAGAATCCATTAGAGGAACTGAGACTCAAAAAATAGAACCTGTGTATGCCTGTGGTTGACATTTGGTGGAATTACAGTAGGAAGAGTTCAAGAATACAACCCCAAATAAAAAAAGTAGTGACAGTTCACAGGAAACAAAACAACAACAACAACAAAAAATGCGGTATGTCTTGCATTTCATTGCAGACAGTATGAACCCAATATGTTTCATGCTTTGTCTGGTCAACTTCATTTCATTTGTTAATAAACATCCATTCCTAGAGAAGAGGAGGCTTAAAGATGTGGTCAGGGAGGACATGCAGGTGGTTGGTGGAATTGAGGAAAAGACGGATGAGTTGCTGTGGCGAACCCTAACGGAAGCAGCCAAAAGACAAAGTAGAAGCTGATTTTCTAAACGAATAGAAGCAAAATCAAGTTAAGTAATGTAAAAAAAATTCATACCACAAATGTTGGCAATTTTTATCAAGGTCTAAGCACATTACCTGGTAACGTTTCAGTTAAATGTGCATAAATATGTGTTTGTTCCCTATAGAGGTTGGGTTGATTGCAACCTATCACATAAGCTAACATTAATGTTACCTAGCTATCATGCTATGCAAGTAAAAACACTTTATTTCCCAGCATACTCTGCGCCAGTACAGTCGGGTTTTAGCTTAGCTGGACTCATGGTGAGATCCCATCCTGCATACAAGTCATAAAAAGGTCACAGTTGTTGTTTTACTGAAAATCACCATATGCTGTACTACTAAGCCAGATTAGTTTTATTGTATTAGCGCTTCTTCTTTTTCTTTTTCAAAAAGGGAAATAAAATAAAAATACCTTCTAATTTTCAACTGTTGTACATCTTACGATTTATGTGTAAGTTTCTAACGTTGTAATAAACTCATACAACTTTATTTATTTAATTTTTTTTTTTACCATACATACCCTAAACGAGGTTTCAGTTTATTGCAGAACTGTTATACTACTGGGGGATTTCCCTGCACAACCTTCTCTTTCCCAGGGGCAGACAGTCGCGCCTGTGTGATGTCCGACCCGGCCAGGAAGCACCATCTGGATTTATATCCGGGTCTTTAACCACTACTTACTTCACCCAAGTGCCCTACTAATCTCATGTACTGGTCCTTCTCAAAAAAGTAGCATATTGTGATAAAAGTTAATTCTTTTCCGTAATGTAATGATAAAAATTAAACTTTCATATAATTTTAGATTCATTGCACACCAACTGAAATATTTCAAGTCTTTTATTGTTTTTAAATACTGATGATTTTGGCATACAGCTCATACAGCGCATACAATCTCACAAAATTAGCATATTTCATCCGACCAATAAAAGAAAAGTGTTTTTAATAATACAAAAAAAGTCAACCTTCAGATTATTATGTTCATTTTATGCACTCAATACTTGGTCGGGAATCCTTTTGCAGAAATGACTGCTTCAATGCGGCGTGGCATGGAGGCAATCAGCCTGTGGCACTGCTGAGGTGTTATGGAGGCCCAGGATGCTTCGATAGTGGCCTTAAGCTCATCCAGAGTGTTGGGTCTTGCGTCTCTCAACTTTCTCTTCACAATATCCCACAGATTCTCTATCGGGTTTCAGGTCAGGAGAGTTGGCAGGCCAATTGAGCACAGTAATACCATGGTCAGTAAACCATTTACCAGTGTTTTTTTGGCACTGTGAGCAGGTGCCAGGTCGTGCTGAAAAATGAACTCTTCATCTCCATAAAGCTCTTCAGCAGATGGAAGCATGAAGTGCTCCAAAATCTCCTGATAGCTAGATGCATTGACCCTGCCCTTGATAAAACACAGTGGACCAACACCAGCAGCTGACATGGCACCCCAGACCATCACTGACTGTGGGTACTTGACACTGGACTTTCAGACATTTTGGCATTTCCTTTCTCCCCAGTCTTCCTCCAGACTCTGGCACCTTGATTTCCGAATGACATGCAAAATTTGCTTTCATGCATGCGAAAAAAGTACTTTGGACCACTGAGCAACAGTCCAGTGCTGCTTCTCTCTCTGTAGCCCAGGTCAGGGCGCTTCTGCCGCCGTTTCTGGTTCAAAAGTGGCTTGACCTGGGGGAATGCGGCACCCTGTAGCCCATTTCCTGCCACGCCTGTGCACGGTGGCTCTGGAATCGGCCCTTCTCCACAATCCTCCTCAGGGTCCGGTCACCTCTTCTCGTTGTGCAGTGTTTTCTGCCACACTTTTTCCTTCCCACAGACTTCCCACTGAGGTGCCTTGATACAGCACTCTCTGGGAACAGCCTATTCGTTCAGAAATTTCTTTCTGTGTCTTACCCTCTTGCTTGAGGGTGTCAATGATGGCCTTCTGGAGAGCAGTCAGGTCGGCAGTCTTACCCATGATTGCGGTTTTTGAGTAATGAACCAGGCTGGGAGTTTTCAAAAGCCTCAGGAATCTTTTGCAGGTGTTTAGAGTTAATTCGCTGATTCAGATGATTAGGTTAATAGCTCGTTTAGAGAACCTTTTCATGATATGCTAATTTTGTGAGATTTTGTGAGATATGCTAATTTTTTGGGTTTTCCTGCGCTGTATGCCAAAATCATCAGTATTAAAACAATAAAAAGACTTGAAATATTTCAGTTGGTGTGCAATAAATATAAAATATATGAAAGTTTAATTTTTTTATCATTACATTACGGAAAACAATTAAATTTATCACACTATGCTAATTTTTTGAGAAGGACCAGTATATCAGAGTTCAGATTTGTAGTCATAAGCTGAACTCATTTTTTTTGTTTCAGTTTTTACTTGATCATGTAGCCCATTATAGTTTTCGTCTCATCTTAGACTCGTCCCCATGTTAGTCTTAGTCTTGGTCTTGACTTGGACTTGGCTGGTCAAGGCATTGGCCTGTTCTTGGACTTGTTTAATGTCAGCCTTACACCAAACAACTTTTCAAGCGATAATACTTAAGTCAGTATTTTCCTCGTCTTGGCGTTCCTTGGCTCATGAATATATTAACTTGAACATTGTCTACAACCAATAGGTGAACTCTCTCCAGCAGCAAAGCGAGTATAGGAACGTCTCTGGCAGATAGAGAAATTTAGATTTAGAATTTTTGCCACTGTTGGGTCCTTGAGTAAGGCCCTTAACTCACAATTGCTTGGGATTGTAAGATTACATCAGTTACAAGTCGCACCTGGATAGGGGCGTCTGTTAAGGGCTAATTAGATGGTCTCAAACACAACTCTACTAGCAATGCTTCAACCAGTTCTGCTTTGTGTAAGTACTCAGTGTGGAGCATTTTGGACATTTATATTTAAACCCAAAGCATAAGCCATACTATTTCAAATATTCCATAGTTACACGACATCATAACAACACACATTGATTCGTGATCTGGTGCGCGTGGTTCGTTTAGCCACATGTCATGTATGAGGTTAATGATTGAAATTGGAGCTCCCTCTAGTGGTGCAATAGAGAAGAGCCTTTGAAATACAGCAAGGCAACTGCAAATGAATGTACATGGCTATAGCCTACAGAAATCAGCCATTAAAGCTAGATATCAGACACGTGACCTAAAAAGGGATTGCTTTTACAGAAATCAATGTGAGCTGTCACAGCAACTATATGTGAGGCAACTAACTGACTTCCAAAAAAGAGGCCAAATAGTGTGCCTTTTCCATGTAGTATTTCTGATATTTTGTCCACCCACTGCTTTTAATTTGTCTAGTCTATGCAGTTGCATGGCACTCAAAGTCGCAGGGCCAGAAGGGGTTGCTGCCTCAGAGCTGAGAGATGATTCCCCGTCCAGCCTCCCCACCCTCACACAGCCAATCGTGCCAGCATGTGATGATCTGGTTGTTGTCCGAACACCATATTATATACTGTACTTTCAATGCTATATGGTCTACTGTAGAGTACCGGTATTGATTAAATAGCCAAGACACTGCAGTGTTTCCCATACACTGATTTCCATGCGTTGTTCTCGCGCTGTTAAGCTCACCGTTAAATGTTGCACTTTGTTTAATAAAACTTTGTGTTTCATCAAACTTTCTTCACAAGATGCTGCACTGTTACGTGTGTATTACTGCGGTACTACAACAGCTAATCTGGCAAGGTAATGTACTGGTTAAGTAGGTTAATAACCTTACAGATAATATCCAGGGGTGTTTCTAGGCCACGTGTTGTACTGGGGCACACACAGAATTTGAGTTGTACCCATCTGCTTGCCAATAAATCATAGAGGTATAACTGTGCATAAAAAGTAAGCCCGTTAAACACTGAATAGATTAAATGATTGGCGTGGGCAATACTCTATGGATGAGAAATGGAGAACAAATAACACTCAATTTTTTTTAATTCATTGTATTAATTTTGTTTATGCTAACATAACGGATGCCTTTAATGCTTAATGAATTGCTTTAGTGGTCTGATATGTACTTTTGGTAGTTTATGGTTATAAGTGCATAGTCGAAACACATATATGAGCTATCATTACCTTGTCTACAGCGTGGCTGACTTTTTTGTCCCCCAGGAAAAAATTTACTGTGAATTTTCATAGTAAAACTGTGAATTGCTTGACAGTTTTAATGTTAATGTTCACAGTTTGACCATGAAGTTCACAGTTCTACTATGAAGTTTTGATGGTAATTTGGCCAAGTCATGGTTCTGTCAAATTTCTACTGTCATTTTTTTCCTGGGCCATTACATCATGCTAAAAAAACACCCCAAAAACCTGGCTCTAACTGAAAGCGTTATTGGCTCAAGCTTTTGGAAAGATGCTGGGACACTACAGGAAATATAGTGACTGTAGTGAAGTTGCGTGGCGTGTCCTCATCGATCCAGGATGTAATTAACATTTTTCGTCGTGATTTTAGTGGGGCACAACATTTTACCGATTTATGTGCCCCAGTAAAGTGGGTCTGATGGCGACCCTGATAATAACCTCATCGGATCACGGGTAGGCTATATGTCTGCAGTCCAGCCCCGACTGTCTTTGGAACTCTTAGCTGCCTCTTGAAGCTTTGATATCTCACACACCAAAGTGTATACTAGGGTTGTCAGACTTCAGACTCGCGCTCCTTCGTCGTGTTGTGTCTCTGACCTGCACGTGGTCTGTAGAGAAAGAAAATGCAACGCGTATTCGGGCATGTCCCTTCTCGCGGCCCGTCCGTTGCGCTGTCAACGGGACCAAAACAGTAGCAGTGAATCCGGTTACATGTTATGTTCCGCTGTATGAGGATCTGCTGCGAGGTAAAGAACAGAACCGGGACCATGTACCGGAATAGATCGGATTGTCTGGGATCGTTTTAGTCTCGTCTGCATTGAAAACGCGTTAAAGGTCATAAAGTTAGACGACCAGGCTGCATTGTGGTCATGCTTACTGCACTTTATAGGCTAACTGATGGAGTTGCATGGACTTTATACTGCGGTGGAATTCAGTGGGATAAATAACAGGCAAATACCACTTAATATATATTTGAAATGTTGTCTCTGCAAATTTAAACTGTGATCTCGTAGATTTTGGGGAGCGTCTAATTTGGGCACCTGGTACAATGTGACATAGGTTACTAATCTTGCCCTTTAAATAGTATGGCAAAATAAACAAGGTTAAACCCTAGAATTCGTTATTTAATAGCAGAAATGTTTGTACCTTATCCCTGTTCGTCAACCGCTAAGATTAGTTTCTGATGCAATCCGAACACATTCCAATCCAAATCGAAAGATCGATGCTCCAGTAAGCAGATCCCGCTCCACGTCGGCCCGGTTGGTTTGCAGTATGAGTGATCGTGATTGCTCCAAAGCGCTGGAGCCGCCGAACGACCCCTCATGTCCTCCAAGCACCGACACCATCGGCAGAAGCCGCACCAACGCCAAAGCGCGGGCCAATGCGGGAGCCGTCAACGTGAGGCGAGTCCCGGATCCGACCGCGCACAAGCCGAGCTCCGGCTCCTTGGCTCCGGTGAAGGGAGCGGGCCAGCAGTCGCTGCAGAGAGGCGCCGCCAAGACGCTGCTAAACAAAGCAGAGATGACCGGTGACACCGAGGAGGAGAACAAGGTCGTCAGAAAGAGGAGATCCGTCACCGTGGACACGTCCAAGGCCAAAACGTCCCTGGAGGCGCTCAAGCTCAGCATCAGACAACTCAAATGGAAAGAGGTGAGAGAATGGCAGCGCTGGTATAAAGGAGTAAAGAAGGGATGAGGGCTGGAGAGAAATCCCCCAAGAATGCTCCATGAGATACTGTAGTGTACCGGTATTGACTAAATAGCCAAGATACTGCGGTGTTTTTTGTACATTGCTTCATTTAACATCAATGTTGACCACCACCTATTGATTTTCTATTTTTGCACTATTGAAGATAGAGTTTTGTCTCACAGTAAAGCTGTGTGCAGCAAAATTCATTCAGCCTCTCCGTACTCTGAGCTCTCTCTCTTTCTCTGTCGTACAAATACATTTATGGAACGAGAAACTGTCTTTTTAGGCGGCACGGTGGATCGGTGGTTAGCACTGTCCCCTCACAGTGAAAAGGTCCAGTCCCCGGTCCCCAGGGTGGAGCGGTATGGGTCCTCCCCCACGTCTGCGTGGGTTTACCCCGAGTTCTCCAGTTTCCTCCCACAGTTCTAGTGTATTAGTGTATGTATATGAGTATGTGCCCTACGATGCATTGACGCCCTGTCTAGGGTCGTTCCTGCCTGGTGCCCTGTGTTGCCAGTTAGGCACCGGCTGTCGTGCAACTCCATTTAACTCTAATGTGCTGCCTTGCAAAGATGCAGCTCTTGTTTCTCTGTTTGTTGCACAATCCAATCCAATGATTCCTTCTGCGCAGTTAATGTTTTTGTAATGTTTTAATTGTATTTGCTGCCTTTATCAATGCAACAAGATCCTATGCTATTAACAGCGACCCCTACAGCTGCTGTCCAGTATGAGGATCAGTTTGTAACCACGCAACCTGACCTTCACATTGCAAGTCCAGCCTGGGTTTCGAACCCAGGTTTTCAGAAACTGCTGTTTTAAGCAGCGTAACACTTACTAGTAATCCACAGAAGCTACTATTACAATATTACTATATAGAAACACTGCGGTATCTTCGCTATTTAGTCAATACTGGTACACTACAGTATCCTGTATAGTTTTGCTAAGTACAGTATATATAATATGGTCTTCAGACAACATCCAGATCACATATCAGATCATTACAGTAGTGATTGAAAGTTTGTGAACCCTTTGGAATTTTCTATATTTCTCTGCATAAATATGACCTAAAAATCATCAGATTTTCACACAAGTCCTAAAAGTAGATAAAGAGAACCCAGTTAAACAAATGAGACAAAAATATTATACTTGGTCATTTATTTATTAATACTATTGATACTGCTATTGACACTACCAGCACCATGTTTCACAGATGGGATAAGGTTCTTATGCTGGAATGCAGTGTTTTGCTTTCTCCAAACATAACGTTTTTCTTTTTAAACCAAAAAGTTCTATTTTGGTCTCATCCGTCCACGAAACATTCTTCCAATAGCCTTCTGGCTCGTCCACGTGATCTTTAGCAAACTGCAGATAAGCAGCAATGTTCTTTTTGGGAAAGCAGTGGCTTTCTCCTTGCAACCCTGCCATGCAGACCATTGTTGTTCAGTGTTCTTCTGATGGTGGACTCATGAATATTAACATTAGCCAATGTGAGAGAGGCCTTCAGTTGCTTAGAAGTTTCCCTGGTGTCCTTTGTGACCTCACCAACTATTACACGCCTTGCTCTTGGAGTGATCTTTGTTGGTCGACCACTCCTGGGGAGGGTAAGAATGGTCTTGAATTTCCTCCATTTGTACACAATCTGTCTGACTGTGGATTGGTGGAGTCCAAACTCTTTAGAGATGGTTTTTAACCTTTTCCAGCCTGATTAGTATCAACAACTCTTTTTCTGAGCTCCTCAGAAATCTCCTTTTGTTTGTGCCATGATACACTTCCACAAACATGTTGTGAAGAGCAGACTTTGATAGATCCCTGTTCTTTAAATAAAACAGGGTGCCACTCACACCTGGTCACATGACCAGGGTGTCATCCCATTGATTGAAAACACCTGACTCTAATTTCAACTTCAAATGAACTGCTAATCCTAGAGGTTCAGATAATGTGAAAATCTGATGATGTTTTAAATCATATTTATGCAGAAATATAGAAGATTCTAAAGGGTTCACAAACTTTCAAGCACC
Organism: Ancistrus triradiatus; assembly: GCA_025084515.1. NCBI lineage: Eukaryota > Metazoa > Chordata > Actinopteri > Siluriformes > Loricariidae > Ancistrus > Ancistrus triradiatus. Next base: position 85,194 of record JAJAGP010001259.1, read on the forward strand.
ACTGTACTTCACAGAAATTATGGTAAACGTTAAGTGACGGATACCTGTACCTGTAATAGAAACTTAACATGTGTACACGAGTACAAATAATTATGCCAGGCTCTTCCCCTGTAGAAACAGGTGAGGGGGAAATTTCACAAAATTATGTTGTAACAAAAGCCAAAAGAGCTCAGGAAGGCCCCCTGCAGCTTCAGCTAAATAATTGAGCGATCATCACTATAAATGAACCTTGTCCTTCAGCACGGTCTGTCCCACACTCGCATATGGTTACATCCAGCCTGTGCTATTAGATATGAACCCTCGTCTGCTATAAATATATTAATTAGCCATCAAGCAAACCATGTGCGCAGACTTGCGGGTTGTGTGACAGCTGGCTAGTTGATACGCAGTGTGTATCGCTGACTGCTTGTCAGCTGTAATGTTAAACACAGTGAAGCAAAATTCATTGTACTACACAAAACGACTAACATTGTACTAGTGATGCACGGACATAAAAATTCTTGTCCAAAAATAAAATTTTGATCACACTGAAATAGTCATTTCCATTTTTGTTTGGGGTTTTGGATGACGCGAAATAAAAAAGCATGTTATTTTTGATACTTGACATGAGCAGATGGCTTGTCTAATGTCTCTGAGGATGTCTCATGAATTGATTCCACACAGCCAGCATTTCACTCTTGATCTGCTGCTGCTGAAACCCTGGATTGACTGATGCGGGATACTGAAGGAAACAAGACGTTTTAATTACCTTATGATTCGGATTCAAATTATAGTTAGTGTTAGATTTCTTTACTGCCCATGCTTTGTTCAAAGTCGCATGGATTCACACTGAAACTGAGCCACAGAAAGCTCACTCACTTGATTTTGTGCTGCACCTTTTTGGGGGTTACGTGTCTGATTCCATACAGGGAAGCTCCAGTCATGAAAGAGCACAATCTTTAAAACAGTACAGTGTTTATACCAAAGCAATGCTACCAGTGCGAGGCATATTTCTATTCTTATGAGGGAACTTAGACTTTTTTTTTATGTTGAATACGTAAGGTTACTTGGCTGAACTGGGCTGACCAAGCATTATGTCATTGTTTAATGGGCTAAGAGAGGTCAAGCAGTGTTTCTATATTAGGCAACACCAAGGAAACCAGGGATGTGATCAGATTAAGAATGATCCGCAATGAGGAACAAGTGCATAGAGGCACATCCTTACCATTTGAATGGAAACTGGAATATCCATGGGGAAGTCCAAATCCGACTTCCATGTCATCTTGCTTTATTTTTGTGTAATAAGGCTAATTTATGAATGTCTTTATAATGTTAGGCACAGTTAGTCAATCGTCTCGGCACGTCACAGGTCTCCTAACCAATCAGATTAGTGAGAGAGTAATTGGTGCCACTTGGCAGAGTTTAGGAGGTTAACCAGGGTGCGTGAGCTTGCCATGAAACTAATGGGAGGAAAGGAGTAAATGTGATTAGGTACATTCTTTAAGCTGACATTTGATATTACCTCTAATTCATTAATTAACCCTACATCTGGGCTGTATGATTGTTTTGTATGCAAGAAAAAGTTTATGGACCATTTGTAATCACCTTGAGCTCTTAATTATATTGAGGTGTTGTATTCATAAAGAATAATAGCTCCTAGCTAGGAGTTTTAGCTTAAGAGTGATTCAGAAGCGATCTCAGAGCAACTCTGTCCAAGGAGAAGATAAAATTTCTTATCTCAATCAGGAGGTGGGGTTGACGCGGAAACTACAAAAGAAGAGCACGAGGGTGTGTTCCAGGTGCAAGTACAAGAGACTTATTAAAGCTTCTTAATCCCAACTGAAATCCAAACAGTCCGAAAACCAAAAAAAAACATAATGGGGAAAAAAAAACCCAACAACAAACACATGCAAATGCAAGTTATATTAACTGTCCGTCAAGTAATCATTCCAAATATTAATATTTCCAACCCCACTAACATTCAATCATGGTTCTTCTGCTTCTTGCTACAAGGGAGGCTTATATAGAACCAAACAGGAAGTGCAATGACGTCACTTCCGGTTTAGCACGGGAAAATTATCTAACAAAACCTCCCCAAACAAATGCTCCTGTTTCTCCCTTGAATGAAGACATGCTCTCTATTTCTCTGGAAGTAAGCACATGTTCTCCTTTACATAACTACATTAATTAGAAATTCTCAATCCACAATTGTTCAGTAAGAATAAAATACTGAAATTATGTATTTAACAATTACTATAGCTTTGCTTGATAGCATTTTTTATTCGTTTCTCTACAGGTTTTACCCGCCATCGACGGCTACAACTAAAAATGACCACATCCCCAATCAATCAATTTATAAAGGTTTTGAAACACAATTGTCTGTTTGTATTTGTATTTAACCTATTGAAATTTACCAAAAGGTTCTTAAATCCTATGACCTCCTATGGTGACTGAGAACTGCTGATAATTTTTGTAACCTACTTAATCTATTGGTTAGCCTATGAACTGGAGATAATGCGGCTCCGGCTCTGTTCAGGTATGATTGCTGCCATGTTTAATCGATTTAACTGGCAGGGTTGGTTCATATGTAGCTTTCATTTTGGGTGGTATAGCATTGTTGATTAGGAGATGTGAGCGCATCTGTTATAAGGTCAACCACAAACATTATTCCTACACTATCTAACCGGTAGTGTTTGATTATCTCACTGTTACTCAGTGTTTGGAGAATGTTTCTTCTGCCTCGTCATCTTTCTGGATTTTTCTCCTCTGCTTAAGAGAACTCCTAAACCTGATAAAATCCTCCTCTCTACTCCTAACAGTTGTTCACCTTAGGAGCTCTTTTAGGGGTTATGATGCTTTATGAATAACTTTTATCTTTACGAGGATCTAATATTAACTTTGAGGGAAATGGCCACAATTCTAAGATTTTTTTTTTACGTCCCCAGATCTTCATAATGGTTGCAATAATAGACAGTCCCACCCTGCCCAAAGTAAAAACACAAACATTTGTACTTGTGTTCATTGAACTCACAGTGGTTCAAAGGAAGATCTTGGTTCATATGAATCATTGTCTGATCAAAACAAAAAAATTCTTTTTAAAAGGAGAAGTCTAGAGAAGCATGACGAGAGAAACCCATGAAAACCCAGCAAAAGCATTTCTAAACATCTGCTATCTCTTTAGTTCTTTTCTGCATGAAAATATGTTACAGTTAAAGTAAGCTTTGTTTATATTTTAAAATGGTTGATTAACCACCATTTGCACCAGTTCCACTGGTGGTTTTTTGTAAGGTCTCAGAATTTAATTGACATTAGGCTTGAGACAGTTATTGCCTGAAGAATTATTATAGCAGTAATTATATTATAGCGGTGTTAGAACTAAATCTGACTTGACTTGGACTGAGCTTCTCAGCCTGTCGGCATCGCCACCCTTACGAGGAAAAGCAAAAAGAAACAGACCTCAGATTATTATATCATATTGTGTGCATACTGTATAATGGTATAATTATTATGTGCATCATTTCCATTGTAATTACGGATATTGTAGGTGAAATATAACAATTATAGAGAGTAGAGGTAGAATACGTTTTGAATTAATTGAACTCTTTTACTTTAATTGCATCTCATTTTCTCCTCCTCTGCTCTTCATTTGATCCCACAGTTTCCAACGGGCAGAAGGGCAGCATGTGATATCTACTGGCATGGCGTCTCTTTCCATGATAATGAGAATATTGTTTCAGGGCAAGTCAACAAGTTCCCAGGTGAGTGAGCTGCCATGTTATCTCATGATTCCTTATCTAGTACTGAAGTAGTTCTGAATTCCTTATCCAGTACTGAGTTATCCTAACTGCTAAATCATAAAGCTGAAGCCATTCTTACACCCCATGTGATACTGATTACTGATGTTCAAATGTTGTTCATTTCAGGAAGGTAAAGCAAAATGAAAACTAAGAATCAGTCAAATTCAAATGTATTTCTATGGTGCTTTTTACAATGAAGCATTGTCTCAAAGCAGCTGTACAATTATTTTAAAACCCCAAGTGAGCAAGCCTAGGGGGACAGTGGAAAGGAAAAACTCCCTAAACGTTATAAGGAAGAAACCATGGAAGAACCAAAACTCAAAAAGGGCCCAACCTGCTTGGTACAGTGGAACCTCTGTGGAACCATTTGAACTCAGATTTGTTAGAAGTCGGCATTAAATTTCTCCATAAGAAGTAATGTAAACAGGATTAATCTGTTCTCGACCCCGAAATTATTGTTTTTCACACCTGTATTCATATATAACTAATGATTAAAAGCAGGAAAAAAGTAAAGGCATGGAATACATCAATAATAATCAATAAATACATGAAATAAGTTAAATATAAAGACATGAAATACGTGAATAGAAAGTGAAACTTCATAGCGACTGAAGCAAACAGTTTCGGTGCGTCTGAAATTCCATCTCTAGACTGATATAATATACATATATAAAATATAATAACATAACAAAAAAGTAATATAATACACTGCCTGGCCAAAAAAAAGGTCACAAGCACTACTATTTAGTCGGACCGCCTTTAGCTTTGATTATGGCACGCATTCGCTGTGGCATCGTTTCCACAAGAATCTGCAATGTCACAACATTTAGTTCTGTCCAGAGTTGCAATCATTTTTCCAACAAGATCTTGTATTGATGATGGGAGATTTGGACCACTGCGCAAAGTCTTCTCCAGAACATCCCAAAGATTCACAATGGGCTTCAAGTCTGGACTCTGTGGTGGCCAATCCATGTGTGAAACTGATGCTGATGAAACTGATGACAGGTTGGCTACATCTATCCTAAATCTAGATGGCTGTCCAGTATTGCCCAGTCCGTCTGTAAAAAACTTAGGTGTCACATTTGATGCAGATCTCTCCTTTGATGGGCACATTAGCAGCGCATCACTCCAATTGCTTTCTTTCATTACGTAATAGCGCTAACTTAGAAATTCCTCTCTTTTAATGATGCAGAGAAACTTGTTCATGCGTTTATAACCTCAAGGTTGGACTACGGTAACGCCTTACTTACTGGATGCTCTAGTAAATCTATAAATAAACTTCAGTTAGTTCAGAATGCAGCTGCCCGAGTGCTAACTCGAACTAGAAAATTTGATCATATCACTCCTGTTCTATCACCACACTGGTTACCAGTCAAATTCCGCATTGTTTACAAAATACTTCTTATAACATATAAAGCTCTACATGGCCTGGCCCCACATTATCTGAGTGAACTCTTAGAGTTTTACAATCCAACTCGTCTACTTCGTTCGCAGGGTGCAGGACTTCTTTTAGTTCCTAGAATTAAAAAAGTCACAGCAGGGGGAAAGGCTTTCTCATACATGGCCCCCCCAACTATGGAATAAACTTCCCACTTTTGTTCGAGACTCAGACACTCTACAAAATTTTAAGTCTAGGCTAAAGACATACTTATTTACACAGGCTTTTGATTAGATTTAGACGGGATGCATGGCTTGGGTCACTGGGGCCGAAGTCTGGAGTCATGTCTGGCCTGCCTGCTTCGTTCGTTAGCTGGGAGTGTCGGGTGGGTGGTCTGGCTGAACTGGGCTTTGGTCCTCGTGACTTGACCCGTGCATCCTTGCCTTAGACTAAGGGCAGAGCTGGGGGTTCATAGTCAAAGAGTCTTATGGTGATCAGAGATGTTTGGTTGCTGTCTTCTGCCTCCGGTGGGGTTGCCAATGTCCTCATGTGATCCCTCGTGGCTGTTTTTTCCTACCAGTTTTCTCCTCTTTTCTAGCTATGCTGCTATAGCTAATGCTGCCGGGGTCTCATGGCTAACACATGGCATCAGTGATTGACATGGCATCAGTCATTGTTTAATAGACACCTGTGCTCTTAATCAATAACTATTACATTTTCTGTTTTCTCTCTCGAGCTGTGTTACGGTGCCAGTTCCAGCCAGCCCTACACATGATGTTCATCTGCTGTAGCTCCACTCAAGCTGCTTCCGTCATCAGCTCCATCCTCATCATACCCGGGCCACTTAATGTCGATGTGCATACTTCACATTTTATTCGAACTTTGACTCCATGACTTTAGTTTCGCTCTTAGATTTATCATCTACGACCGCCCAAGGAGGTTGGGTCCCTTTTTGAGTCTTGGTCCTCCTAAGGTTTCTTCCTATAACATTCAGGGAGTTTTTCCTTGCCACTGTCGCCCTAGGCTTGCTCAATTTGGGATTGGACGTAGTTATTAGGAGATAATCTAAACTTGTAAAGTTGCTTTGAGACAATGCTCCATTGTAAAAAGCGCTATATAAATAAATCTGACTTGACTTGACTTGATGCTCCCTGAGCCACTCTTTCACTATTTGAGCCCGATGAATCCTGGCACTGTCATCTTGGAATATGCCCGTGCCATTGGGGAAAAAAAAATCCATTGATGGAATAACCCGGTGGTTCAGTTTATTCAGGTAGTCAGCTGACCTCATTCTTTGGGCACATAATTTTGCTGAACCTGGACCTGACTGAACCAGCACCTGAACCAGCAAAACCAGATTAGAGCACTGCCCCCACAGGCTTGTACAGTTGGCACTAGGCATGATGGGTGCATCAATTCAGCCACCTCTCTTCTTACCCTGATGCGCCCATCACTCTGGAACAGGGTAAATCTGGACTAATCAGACTACATGACCTCCTTCCTTTGCTCCAGAGTCCAATCGTTATGCTCCCTAGCAAATTGAAGGTGTTTTTGCCAGTTAGCCTCACTGACAATGGTTTTCTTAAGGCTACACAGCTGTTAATTCCCAATCCCTTGTGTGAGGAAATGCTCTTACTTTGACTATTAAACTTATCCCTGAGTTCCACTGTTGTTTTTCTATGACTTCATTTCCCCAAACGTTTAAGTGATCGCTGATCATGATCAAGATTTTTTCCCGATCACATTCCTTCCTTGAAGATGATGTTTTCCTACTGTCCTTCCACTTTTTCATCATGCGCTGGACAGTTCTTAATCTCGTTTTAGTAGTTTCAGCAATCTCCGGAGCTCTTTTCTCTGCTTGATGCATGCCAGTAATTTGACCCTTATGAAACATGAACATCTTTTCCACGACCACAGGATGCGCCTTTCGACATGGTTGTTTAACAAATGAGAAGCTCCTCACTGCATTAGTTAGGGTTAAAGAACTTGTTGCCAGCTGAAACATGATCACCATGCAGTAATTATCCCATAAGAGGCTCTTACCTATTTGCTTAGTTAAATCCAGGTGGTGACATTTTTTTGGCCAGGCAGTGTATAATATACAGTGGGGCAAAAAAGTATTTAGTCAGTCACTGATTGTGCAAGTTACAGGAAACGTTTGACCTCTGTCATTGGCAACGAAGGTTATGTTACAAAGTATTGAGTTGAACTTTTGTTATTGACCAAATACTTATTTTCCACCATACATTACAATTAAATTCTTTAAAAATCCTACAATGTGATTTCCTGGATTTTTTTTTCTCATAGTTGAAGTGTACCTATGATGAAAACTACAGACCTCTCTCATCTTTCTAAGTCAGAGAACTTGCACAATCAGTGGCTGACTCAATACTTTTTTGCCCCACTGTACATAATATGCTTCTTTTGGATTTTATGGTGATTGGCATACCGTATTGGTGCATTATTGTCACCTACTGGGCTGGGTTACATGCATCGACTTTGACGGTTTTATTTAGAGTGCCCATGTTCGAAGTCTGAATTATTGTTCGAATTTGGGTGCAATAAAAATTTTCAAAAGGACCGTTCGATGTCCGAATTGCTCGAGTGAACAGGAGTTCGAATTCCGTATGTAGTACTGGATTAATTTTCCTCAATGAGTAAATGACCAGGTCTGTAATACTTATGTCACATTTGTTTTATTTGGTTCTCTTTATCTACTTTTAGGACATGTGTGAAATTTCGCTGATGCTTTTTATGCGGGAATATAGAAAATTCGACAGGGTTCACAGTACTTGACCACTGCTTGACGACTGTAAGTGATGATAATCACCCTCTGCCATCGCGTGCCTAAACATTTGTACACCCACTAGACTTAGTGTTAATCCGGCTCTTATGCTAAGCCGTGTTAACTGTCATTGACCCCGTGTGGGCACTGAGCCAGAACAGAGCAGTGTAACTACTGTCCTGTTACACAGATGCAATGCCTCTTTCTGTGCAGGCATGATCGAGATGTTGCGCAAGATCAACTTGAGTCGGGCGGTACGTACCATGCAACAGCTTTTCCCAGAGGAGTACAACTTCTACCCTCGCTCCTGGATCCTGCCTGAGGAGTATCAGCTCTTCACTACTCAGGTACACAATCACATGGTGGGAAAATGTAGAAATCCAAAAGAGTAACTAGAATCAAGAGATTTGAGATTGCTGCGCATGACGGCGTGATTATGATTTCTATTATTATTACAGTTCAACGTCATTGTCATACATTTGGCAACCCTGGTCTGTTTACACACCGCACCGCAGATGGGAACTCTGCTAAATGCTGGGAAAATTTGATGCCCAAGGAACTAGGAACCAGGACGGAGCTTGTTCGGGAAAATGGTTCGCTGTTGCGTCCCAATCTAGAGAAGGGAAATGGGTGAAGGGAAGGGGAGGAAACGTACAGCAATGCCCATCAGCACACACAACGCTGAATAATACACAAAAACTGCATAGAGTGGGCACAGGTCGGCACTAGAATGACAAGTATGCACTATAATATACAGGCGAATGCGAGCTGAAGCAATAATGAAAGACGCACTTAAAGCGAGAAGCAAAACGAGCACAAACAAGAACAAACACAGAAGAAATACGCGTGATGTCAGCAACATCCGACACACTTGGGCTCACGTGAGGTACCCACACAGAGAAAGAGACAAAAGGTGAATAATTGGAATGATCCACAAGGTGGGTCATGACATTTGGATACCAGTTTTTTGCCTAACAGCCTATTTGCATCATTTCTTAGTGAGAGTTTGCCATGCAGCACAGACCGGGGTGCCCCCATGTTACACGCACTTTCTTTTCTCCAGCTCTGTTTGGATTTGTTTCGTATGAAATGACAGAGACAGAATTGCTTTAAATGAAGCCAGAAATGATTTCTGATAAGTGTGTTCCCATGCTTTAGAGCAGAATCTTGAAGGTTGTAATGTTGGTCCAATTGGATTACATACAGTATAAATCATAGTGGAACGCATCTTTTGTTTATAATTACCCATTCAGAAAATAAGCATCTCATTCACAACTCAAGTCCAGAACATGTTTGGTCACAAATGCTATAGGGGGCAGCAGAGTTCTGCTGAAACATCCTATGTGGAGAGGATTTGAAGGGGATCCGCAGCTGCAAGGACAACTTTGGTGAACACTTAAGGATGATTGCATTGTTTACACCCTAGTAAACTTCAGTCTTCGTCTACATCAAAGCGCTAAACAAACACATTCTGTCTGGGTGAATCACCTTTTTTGTGTCTTTGCTGAACCCTGAAGAATCTCAGCTGCATGGCTTTGTTTTGTGATTTGCTTGGATTAGGTGGGGATCTGTGCTGCATCGTCATGATTAGAGTGGATTATTGGAAGGATCAAAACCATCCGACTGCTTATCTGAATGGCGTTCTGCCATGTTTCCTTCTGCTTTTCCACTCTGGCCTTCTCTATCCCAACCCAAAATTATTGGCACTTCTGCATTTAATACGTTGTACATCCTCCCTTGGTCAATAACACAGCATTTAGTCTTCTCCTATAACATCTTATCAGGAGGACTTTTGAGACTGTTCCTCTTTATGGAATCTTTCCAGATTGTCCAAGGTCGTAGGTCCTCTCTTGTGCACACTTTTCTTTAGCTCCACCCCTCATGTTTACTGAGGGGTTTAGGATCAGGGGACTGATATGGCCATGGCAGAAGATTGGTTGTTTGTTCAGTAAACCATTTTTGTTGATCTGGATGTATGATTTGGATCATGGTCCTGCTGAAATATCCAGAGGCAGACAGATTATAATTATACAAGTATTCCATTGACACCATAATGCCAGGGGACTAATGAGGTTTAGAGGAAAACCAGTCTCATCTCAGTCGTGCTGCCATACTTAATGGTGGGCATGAGGTTCTTTTCACTAGTCATCCTTCTGTTTATGCCAAACCCACCTTTGCCGTTTGTTGCCCAAAAAAGCTTAAATTTTTAAATTCTGACCACAGAACGCGGTTCCCGATAGCGTTTTGTAAACTGCAGGAGCTTACCTTTCTTGTAGATGATAGGAAAGACGTCCAAATAATCTGCTGGCAGAGCTCTGGCATCCGATGATACTTATGCTCACTCGGTGACTGCATGATGCTACTTTTTTCTCTCCAACAGTGAGGATTCTTTGGCCAACTGTAGGGTACTAACTTACTTATCATTAATTATCATAGGCTTTCTTATGATAAAGTATGGAACGCTCTACCAAACACTCGTTAAACTCCTCGGTTCATGATACATTTAATTTATGATCTGTACAATACAACTCCATTAAGGCATATAATGTCGGTTTTCTGGAGGTCTGGAACGGATTCATTCAATTTACATTGTTCCTTATGGGGCAAATTTGCTCGGTACTCGTCGTTTTCGGTTCTCGACAAGCCTTCTGGAATGAATTCATGACGAGGACCGAAGGTACCGCTGTAATTAAAGGTAAAGATGACTCTATGAAGTAGCATATCAGAAGTATGATCACTTTTCTGCTCCTGTTATTGTAATTCTAAAACTTTTAAAGCATTTAAAGCAAAGGGGGTATGCTTATTTTCCATAGACACTCTATTGGAGTGGAACTGGCATTAACTTACAAATACTCTTGCCCTCTTTCTTTCCTTTGTTCATGTTCAGATTCGTCTCTTGAAGGACAGTGACTCCAGCCTGAAAACCACTTTCATCGTCAAACCCGACTCTGGCTCCCAAGGCGACGGCATCTACCTCATCCGTGACCCTTCCGACCTCCGGGTCATCTCGGGCTCGCCGGTCAAACAGGCAGTGGTTCAGGAGTACATTCAAAAGCCCCTTCTCATCGACAAGCTGAAGTTCGACATTCGCCTTTATGTTCTGGTTCGTTCTCTGAATCCTTTGGAGATCTACATTGCCAAAGAAGGCTTGTCCAGATTTTGCACTGAACCCTACCAAGAACCGAGCCAGAAAAACCTGAATCAGGTCTTCATGCATTTAACAAACTACTCGCTAAACATCCACAGTGGCAATTTCGTCCACTCGGACAGCTGCAACACCGGTAGCAAACGGACGTTTTCCAGTATCCTCTATCGCCTTGCTTCTAAAGGAGTGGACATCAAGAAGGTTTGGTCAGACATCATAGCACTGGTCATCAAAACCGTTATAGCACTTGTTCCTGAATTGAAGGTCTACTATCAGGCTGATATACCACCAGGAAAACCAGGACCCTCTTGTTTCCAGGTTAGTATAATGACATACATGTCAGGGGGTCATGCATTAAAGGTGAGCGATGTCAGTAGCCATTGTGTACAGCATGTACTATATAAAGGCCTTTACAGTTAAAGGAAGTGTGTTCCTAAGGAATGACAATACGGATTACAGGTATGCGCCGCATAAGGTCCGCTTGGACAACATCCAATCACATATACAGTGGGGCGAAAAAGTATTTAGTCAGCCACTGATTGTGCAAGTTCTCCTACTTAGAAAGATGAGAGAGGCCTGTAATTTTCATCATAGGTACACTTCAACTATGAGAGACAAAATGAGAAAAAAAATCCAGGGAATCACACTGTAGGATTTTTAAAGAATTTAATTGTAAATTATGGTGGAAAATAAGTATTTGGTCAATAACAAAAAAACGTTCCATCTTCCACGTAAAATCTCACAATACATGGCCCCGTTCCATTCTTTTTTCTTCCCTTAACAAGGATCAGTCGTCCTGTCCCATGATGTTTCCACCCCCATGCTTCACAGTAGGTATGGTGTTCTTGGAATGCAATCTCATCATTCTTCTTCCTCCAAACACGACTAGTTTAGTTTTTACCAAAAAGTTCTATTTTGGTTTCATCTGACCACATGATATTCTCCCAATCCTCTTTTGGATTATCCATATGCTCTTTGCACAACTTCAGACGGGCCTGACATGTACTGGCTTAAGCAGGGGGGCACGTCTGGCACTGCAGGATCTGAGTCCCTTTCGGCGTAGTGTGTTACTGATGGTCCTCTTTGTACTTTGGTCCCAGCTCTCTGCAGGGTCATTCATCAGGTCCCTCCGTGTTAGTTCTGTGATATTTGCTCATCGTTCCCATGATCATTTTGACCCCACGGGATGAGATCTTGTGTGGGAGCCCCAGATCGAGGGAGGATTATCAGTGGTCTTGTATGTCTTCCATTTTCTTACAATTGCTCCCACAGTTTTGATTTATTCAACACACCGACCTGCTTGCCTATTGTACAGTCACTCTTTTCCCAGCCTGGTGCAGGTCTACAATTTTCTTCCTGGTGTTCTTCGACAGCTCTTTGGTGTTGGCCATGGTTGAGTTTGGAGTCTGACTGTTTGAGGCTGTGGACAGGTGTCTTTTATACAGATAATGAGGTCAAACAGGTGCCATTAATACAGGTAACGAGTGGAGGACAGAAGAGCTTCTTAAAGAAGTTGTTACAGGTCTGTGAGAGCCAGAAATCTTTTGCTTGTTTGTGTGTGACCAAATACTTATTTTCCACCATGATTTACAATTAAATTCTTTAAAAATGGTGATTTCCTGGATTTTTTTTTTTCTCATTTTGTCTCTCATAGTTTGAAGTGTACCTATGATGCAAAAATTACAGACCTCTCATCTTTCTAAGTAGGAGAACTTGCATAATCAGTGGCTGACTAAATACTTTTTTGTGCCACTGTAAGTCCGTGGTTCAGTAAGGTTATTATTCTTATTATTTAGGTTCTAAATTTGATTAACGCACATATTAAGTTGCCAGATACATTAGCTGAATAGAGTTGACATGTCAGACGTAAAACAGTGCAGACTTTTGGCTCCGAATGTTTTTTAATTAAACACAAAGTAGAGAAATGAAAACGTGTGGTCAGGATGATCAGTGCGAAGAGAGATGAACCAGCACTGAGAAATATGAACCAGTACACAGAAATATGGACCATTGGTCAGAGAGATGAACCAACACCTAGAGAAATGAATCAGGAATGCAGAAATATGGACCGATGCCCAGAGAAATTAACCAGTTTGCAAAAATCCGAACCACCGCCCAGAGAGATTGAAACCATCATGCAGAGATAGAAACCAGCAGGTTTCCAACAGAGAGACGAACCAGTGAACAGAAAATATGAACCAGCATGCAGAGAGACGAAACGGTGCCCAGACCGATAATTTGGCTAGGGAACTTCAAAAGCAGCAAGTGTGCCTCAGCGTGAGCCGTTGGTTGTTTTAAAAAAGACACAGGTTGGATCTACATTCCACTGAGTGTGTACCGCTTGTGGATCATGTGACAGCAAGAGATGGGACGTAACAACAGTACTGGATGTGAACAGTATCCAGTGTTTCCCAACCTTATTCAATTTCACTTGATTTGTATTCAAAGCCAGCAGCATGTAGTGACCAGGCAGAACAATTACATTCTCTTCCACTAGAGGTGGGAATATATCAGCTTTGTGTTCAACTGAACAGGCCCAGGTTTCACACTGAGTAAGTAAACTAAGACTAGATTTTCATTATATTTCAATAACTATTCTTTTTGTGACATTTTTCTTTGGTGGTGTGCCTTGTGATTTTTCTAACGTGAAATATGTGCTGTGGCTCAAAAAGGTTGGGAAACACTGGTTTAGTCGATGTCGGTACACCACATTAATATGTAGTATATAAATAAGGTGTATAACATGGTGTTCAGATCATATCAAGACAGCATAATGCGCAATATCACAGAACGTGGAGATGACGTGAGGCATACCTGTACATAAAATTGAAACTGCGCAACAGTGTAAGACGTCAACGATTAAGACGTTATAGGAAAGACGAAGTTTTAATTTTCTTGCCATATTCGTCACCACTGTACACATGAAACAATAGATGAAAAGATACTAATTATTAACATTTTATTTATTGCTTAAATGTGTGAGTTCTACTAGACTTACTAATGCTGTTGCCAAATTGCGTGCTTTAAAAAAAAAGAAAAGTCTAAATTAAAACCATATCCAATAAACCATTTGTAGATCCTGGGCTTTGATATCCTGCTGATGAAGAATTTGAAGCCTGTTCTGCTGGAGGTCAATGCCAATCCCAGCATGAGGATTGAACACGAACAAGAGGTAAGAAGAGGTGCTGGGATATAGGAACTTACTCCTACTAATAAGAGCCAGGGAGTGTCCCTTTGTCTACTTAATTTTGAGTTTTCTTGTAAGCAAACCTATATATACAATGGGGTCAAAAGTCTGAGACCACTAGTGAAAATGCGTGTTTGGATCTTTTTGGAGGATTCATAGTACAGCAGGATAATGATCCAAAACATACGTTAAAGCTGTGCAACAACTACAAAGAAATGCTGATGTGGACTTTCCTCCACAGTCACCTGACCTAAATCCGATTGAACATTTATGGGAGCACTTGAAGCCAGAGAAAGCATTCAGTAACATCACATGATGCTCTTTATTGTGAAATTAACCATCCAGGAGCATGTAGAGTGACTGGGCCTAGCACTGATCCCTGTGGGATACCATACTTCACTTTTGTGAGCTCGGATTGTTCGCTACTTACAGTGGGGCAAAAAAGTATTTAGTCAGCCACTGATTGTGCAAGTTCTCCTACTTCGAAAGATGAGAGAGGTCTGTAATTTTCATCGTAGGTACACTTCAGCTATGAGAGACAAAATGAGGGAAAAATCCAGGAAATCACATTGTAGGATTTTTTAAAGAATTTAACTGTAAATCATGGTGGAAAATAAATTTTTTTGGTCAATAAAAAAAGTTCAACTCAATAATTTGTAACATAAACCTTTGTTGGCAATGAAAGAGGTCAAACATTTCCATTGTAAGCTTGTATTTTGGCCCATTCCTCCATGCAGATCTCCTCTAGAGCAGTGATGTTTTGGGGGCAACACGAACTTTCAACTCCCTCCACAAATATTTTCTATGGGGTTGAGGTCTGGAGGACTGGCTAGGCCACTCCAGGACCTAGAAATTTTTTTTATGGAGCCACTCCTTCGTTGCCCGAGCGTTGTGGTTTGGGATTGATTGTCATGCTGGAAGACCCAGCCACATTCCATCTTCAATGCTCTCACTGATGGAAGGACATTTTGGCTTAAAATCCCTCACGATACATGGCCCTGTTCATTCTTCCCTTACCACGGATCAGTCTTCCTGTCCCCCTTTGCAGAAAAAAACAGCACCAAAGCATGATGTTTTCCTCCCCCATGCTTCACAGTAGTTGTTTGGGATGCAACTTAGGCATTCGTCCTCCAGTTGAGTTTTTACCAAAAAGTTCCATTTTTGGTTTCCTCTGAACCACATGATATTCTCCCAATCCTCTTCTGGAATCATCCATATGCTCTCTGGCAAACTTCAGGGCAGGACTGGACATGTTCTGGCTTAAGCAGGGGGGCACGCCTGGCACTGCACGATTCGAGTCCCTCTCGGCGTAGTATGTTACTGACGGTAGCCTTTGTTACTTTGGTCCCAGCTCTCTGCAGGTCATTCATCAGGACCCTTCGTGTAGTTTTGGGATTTTTGCTCACTGTTCTCATGATCATTTTGACTCCACCGGATGAGATCTTGCGTGGAGCCCCAGATCGAGGGAGATTATCAATGGTCTTGTATGTCTTTTGCTCCAACCTGCTTACCTATTGTAGATCATTCTTCCCAGCTTGCTGCAGGTCTACAAATTTTCTTCTTGGTGTCCTTCGACAGCTCTTTGGTCTTGGCCCTGTTTGAGTTTGGAGTCTGACTGTTTGAGGCTGTGGACAGGTGTCTTTCATACAGATAACGAGGTCCAACAGGTGCCATTAACACAGGTTACATTAAGAAGTTACAGGTCTGTTAGCTCTAGAAATCTTGGCTTGTTTATGGGTGACCAAATACTTATTTTACACCATAATTTACAATTTAAATTCTTTAAAACTCATACAATGTGATTTCTTGGATTTTTTTTCTCATTTTGTCTCTCATTGTTGAAGTGTAGCTGTGATGAAAATTACAGAGCTCTCTCATCTTTCTAAATAGGAGAACTTAGCACAATCAGTGGCTGACTAAATACTTGTTTTGCCCCACTGTACATAAATGTCACTTTATGGATTGACAGTTGTGTGGAGGAAAGTGTTTTTTGTTGGCAAGGGCTTCCACATGTGTTTAATCTGGTTAGGCAATGGCGCCAATTACGTAAATCCACAACACACGCCAGACAGTACCTGGGCAGGGGGGTTGGTCACTTGTCAGTTGTCGATCAGTTGCAAACAGCAACTTAGTGCGTTCACTGGACATGGGGCTTGTTTAAACTCGGCTCCCAAAGAGCTTCTTGCAGACTGACTGATAACGCATTGCAACTCACTAACTTCATCAACATTTCATCGCTGTGGGATGGCTGGTCATGAGGGCTGGCAGCCTCATCCATATTAATATGTGTTGTGGCAATATATATCCTGGCCCCGAGCTTGAATGGACATTGGACAATAGGGCTGTCTGTCTTGTTGTGCATAGACAGACAAAACCATCGCTTCTCCATAGGTGTGCCCAGGTTTTACTGCACTGCCTCTTTGTGGAGCTGTCAGTCTGCTGGATTAGCGCCACCACAGATGTTGATTTGTCATCAATGGCTCTTACCAGAT
Organism: Ancistrus triradiatus; assembly: GCA_025084515.1. Taxonomy (NCBI): domain Eukaryota; kingdom Metazoa; phylum Chordata; class Actinopteri; order Siluriformes; family Loricariidae; genus Ancistrus; species Ancistrus triradiatus. Next base: position 101,957 of record JAJAGP010001259.1, read on the forward strand.
GGCACCTGCATAAATTTCACTACTTGGTCGTTACATGTTAAATACGATTTTTTATTAAACACTTACCCATCCATGAATTTGAGCTTGATTCCTCAAAAGATGTCTTGCTCATGTTTTCCAAGGAGTCTTTTTCCTTTTCACATTCACCTTGGCTTGCTTAGTTAAGGTCTAGACTCCAATACAACCAGGTCGGGATGAAACTCCACCACCACCTTTTGTAAACCCCTTGGCCTTATGTTGCAGGTGTCACCGGGGGTGTTTTGAGTATGTACCCAGTCCAGTAGATGAGGAAGTCAAAGTAGGAGTCATTAGAGATACACTGCGGCTTATGGATCCAACCAAACCCAGAGGAAGCCCCACATGTGAGTTTTATACACACACACACACAACACACACACACAGATTTGCTACACATAGTTGTAATTACAGTATTGAAGGGGAAGAGGGATGATAAAAAGTCTGTAGACTCCTAGATATTGAAAAGTATGCTATTGCCAAAATGAAAGGGGAGGTCACACTAAATACTTGCCACTGTAGCATATAGAAGCTGTTTTTTTAATTCAGTTTTTTTTTTCATACTCCATAGAAATTTCCTGTATTTTCTGGCTGCTTTCTAATGAGAGACTGAGAAAGAATTATATATGGTCATTATAACCATTGCTAAAAAAAAAACAATGGCATATGTAAATCTTTTGGTGGCCTAAGACTTTTGCACACTAATGTATGTGTTTTCCCCTATGTCAAAAAACTACCAGCCGCCACTGGACCATTGTATTATTGTAATATTGTAATTATTGTAATAACTAAGTCAAATGTTAGAGATGGGACACAGTTTGCCCTTGTAAACTATTCTTTCCCACCCATGTTGGTAATAAATATCTATAGACGTGACTGTATGTCAGGTCTATAAATATTTGGACATTGACAGAGTCATAGATATTATATACAGATAACTATATAGATCATTATATATGGCTGACTAATATAATCATATACTAAATACTGTCTGGATTCCCATCATCACCAAAGACATCACCAAGACATCAAAGACATCACCAAGACATCACCAAACCCTTGGGTTCCACCACGGTGATGCTTCTTTAGTTTCCTGCTTGTTCTTGGAGCATTTTACCTTCAGGTTTTGTCGTCGTCAATGGATGCTCGTTTTGGTCTGAGGTCAGATGATTGACTTGGCTGTTGCAGGACATTCCACGTGTTTTCCTTTAAACTTGTTGACTTGCCTTCACAGTTAAGCTTCGCAGAAGCACCATCCATTGAGTTGTGATGAATTCGGATGAATCTGAGAACAAAGATAATATAGGCCCTGCATACTTCATCAATTCGTCCTTCCCTTGTCAGCAGTCACATCATGTACAAATTCCATTGGCAGTCATAAATTGGACAACACACCATATCAATCCCTCCCACCGTGTTTCACAGACGAGGTGGTATGCTTTTTGATCATATTTAGTTGCTTTCGTTCTTCATACTCTTCCCCTTTCCATCAGTGGGGTAACAAGTTGATCTTTGCCTCATGTGTCTGTAAAAATTGTTGTTCCAAAACTGTACATGCAATGTTTTAAAATTTTTTGGCAAACTCTGAGGCTTGCCAGTGGTTTTACATTTTGTGGTAAACCCTGTATTTTGGTGAAGTCTTGATCTGGCCAAACTATTGGGTTTTTTAGTTGGTTTTTCTAGGTAAACAATACCATCCACAACAGATGTTTTCCGGCCTTTTGATGTTCTCAGTAATTGAATTGGCTACACCTAGTGCCGGACAGGCAAGCAAGATTCGGGAAAGACGGAGGAACAAGAGATATTGCTGATGTTTTCTGGATAATGAAAAAAGCCAAGGAGTTCAGAAAGGAAGTCAACATGTATTTCATTGACTACAGCAAAGCCCTTGACTGTGTTGGCCACATAAAACGATGGAATGTACCTTCAGAGAATCTTTGTTGTTTTAACACGGAGCATCTACACTGATCATCAAGCAGAATGGTTCTAAGTAGCCAAAGGAATTATACAAGGCTACATTCTATCACCATCCTCATTCAACCTGTATGCTGAAGAAGAGGGCTTGGAAGAAGATGTTGAGGGTTAAAGAACAAAGAAAATGCAACAGACTTCAACTCTGTATGAGGAAAATAATGGTGGTGATGGGAATGAGCAATAACTTCACCACTGATGTTGAAGATGTAGAAGCATTGGGCAGCTTTGGACTTCTTGCATCAATTAATAACAACAAAGGATCAAGAAATCCAGTCCTGTGCAAAAGTCTTAGGCCATCATTAGAATTGGTGTTTCAGCAATTGTATAACGACCATATATAACATATTGTCGATGTCTGGACCCAAAAATTTCACTTGGATTTGTCACTCCATAGTACTCTTTTCCACTGATCTTCATTTCAAACTTTGTGAGCTTTAGCATAATTTGGTGTTTTCAACCTGTTCCCCTTCAAAGAAAAAATGTTTTCTTGGTTACTACCCTTCCAGAAAGACCATTCCTGAACAAGCTTCTTCAGACGATAAATTCTTGCTACAGTGGCCTTTATAAACAGTTTTTCCTTTTTTCAGTTTTCAATACTGCGAACAAATGTCCTGTATTTTCTGGTTGTATTCTAATAAAGAGACTGAGAAATAATTATAATTGGTCATTATACCATGCTAAAACAATGGTATATCCAGTCTAATGGACTGTACATCACAGAATGATTGTGAGCCAGAATGAAGAAGCTTGAATTTACAAATGGTCTTTTACATATGGTGGTCTTTTATGAATGTAAAGCTGGACAATAAAAAATCCTGACAGAATAATATTGAACTTTTGTGCTGATTGCGTCCTGTTTTAAGTCTTGGTCCTCCCAAGGTTTCTTCCTTTTAATGTATAGGGAGGTTTTCCTTGCCACTGTCACCCTAGGCTTTTCGTTTGGGCTTGGAGTAAGATAATGGAGGGTAATAAAAAATATGGTAAGCTGCTTTGAGACAATCCTCCATTGCAAAAAGTGTTATAGAAATAAATCTGACTTTGATTTTGACTTGACTTTTGAGAGAATCTTGGACAGAGGAGAAGCAGTTTATTCGAAAAGACAATTAGGTTTGAAACAGTTGAAGGTAAAAGGAGGAGAAGGCCAGCAATGAGATTGAGGGATACCATCAAAGGAAACATGAACAAGCCTTTATGAAGTGTAAAGACTCAAACCAAATACAGAAGATTCTGGAAATGTCTATGGATGGCTTGCTGCACTGGCCGTGACAACTCTTTGGACTTCATATTGAAAGTTAATTAACAACAAATTCCAAATGCAAATGGCACACTTTGATCAGACCTTTAGCTTTGCTTACTTGAAATAGTGAGGAATAACGTCATGGGAAGGTTGAGCAGAATTCGGAGCCAGTAAAAGTAGGTGGCCACGATAAAAATAGTTGTAATTCCTACACCATTTATCCAATTTTGGTAAATATCCTAAATTACCGAATTCAAACTCCAATATGCTGTGGTAGACAGCTAAATTTATATTTAGCACACACCCTTATCCAGAGTGACTTACAAGTGGTACAATCTTACAGTCCAAGCAATTGTGGGTTAAGGGTCTTGCTCAAGGACCCAACAGTGGCAGCTTGGCAGAAGTGGGATTTGAACCCTGGACCTTTTGGTCCATAGTCCAGAACCTTAACCGCTAGGCTACCATAGTCCAAATTTAACAACAACTTTTGTCTAAATATTTATAGATGTGACGGTATGTGCTTGGTCCAACACAGGCCAACAAACAGTGAAGATCCACAAAGTAGGAATCTGTCCCCGCACTTGAATGTGTTTATAAGAGAAGGTCTGTTTTTTCCTATGTGTATTACCAAGTTTGCTGGATTTGTTTATTGATGATTTCAAATGATCAGTGTGTGACTCGTTTGTTTATTCTCTAGCCTGTTGTTGTTGCATAAATGTTCCTTCTGAGGTTGTGTTAACTTGTTTTTAGTTAGTAAAGTAACTCGTAACCAAAGGTACCCAAACATTTCGGAGTTTGTTCTCACAGTGCAGAATTACAAAAAAGTACGAATAATATGAAATCTCAAGGAGCATCACCACAGTGAATCTCAACATGCACTTGAACACTGTTGGGGGCTGTAAAAGATGAGACTGTTTGTCTGGATTTTTCATTTGTGTTTGGACTGAGGAAGTGTAACTGAACCTTGGTACAAAATATATTTGGCTTAAGCAGAAAAATGGTTGAATTTAATTGGAGTTTGTGTCCTTGCTAAGAAGGGCTCGTTCTTAGCGAGTAGCACAGGGTGAGTTAGGTTGGTTTGCTGTAGGTTTTATTGGTACAAACTGACAAACATTTGATGTGAAGATCAGAGATTGTCATCCCATTGAATGACAACAGCTGTTTTACCTTCAAATGAATTGCTAATCCTAGATGTTCACATACTTTACCCCCTCATAGGTATGTAACATTGGAACATTTTCCTTATTGAAGAAATGACCCAGTTTAATATTTCTATCCCATTTGTTTATTGGGTTCTCTTTATCTACTTTTATTACTTGTGTGAAAATCTGATGATGGTTTAGGTCTCACTTATGGAGCAATATTGAAAATTTCTGTAGCTACTGTTTCATCTATCCTAAGCTTCCAATACTCACCTTTTCTGTGCCAGCAGACCAAACCTTTTGGGCAGACCTACGGAAGACGGAGTCAAAGTGGAAGCAGGATCAATGGAGAAGGCTGAGCTTGTAGATTTGCTTCCTTCTTTATGTTTGAAACAAGTCTTCCCCAAGTACATGAAGCAGTTCAACTTCCTGCGAATAGTGGAACGCATTGCTGACATTTTCTTACGCTTCCTTGGGGTCAAAGGAAACATGAAACTCGGCCCCACTGGTTTTCGCACCTTCATCAGGTAAGACAGTCCATCCATCCGTCACACAGTCGAACCCCACTATCGGTGCTCCCTTTATCCAAACTTCCTCTGTTGCCCACTGTCCGACCCACTAACCCACTGCAATGAATGGTGACTGGGAAAGCACCAGTAGATGCATTTAGAATGGCCTTTTACCTCCACCTTAATATCCACCTTCCTATCTACACCTTTCATTTTTTGTTCAGTGGCTTATTATGAAGTAATGATTGTCTGTTTTATATTATAGAGTTTAGTAGTAAAACCAACAGCTGTGAGACAATAGAGAATAGGCACTCTAGTGCACTCGAAAACCAATGTCAAAAACAAACCTGGGTCAGTAGAGAGGTGAAGCCCTGCCCAATCTGCGGATAACAGGCAAGATTTTGAATATGCAAGAAAGTGAATACTGCACTGTGATTGGCCAGTGCCCAAGCCTGGTCATTTACAATGTTCTGTTCTGGCATTTAAACCAATAAAGCCGTTCCTTGTGTGTGACTTAGCATCTATGGATAATGTTTTAACAGATAGACTACGTGGGTAAAAGTACATGGACATCCCTTAGAATTAGTCTTTTGCCTAAATTTAGCTTACAGCTATGCAGTTTCCATGGAGACTAGAATAAACTGCAGTATAATAAGCCGTAATGAAGAACCTGGTAACTCTTAAGGCTGCCACCTTTTTAAATAAAGGTCAGGCCGCCCTGCTACCGCTGTTATATGTATTGTAAAGTGGGAATGTGAAGTGGGTGCACCAACAGCTGAGCCACGATTGTATCAGCCAAAAGTGAATCATATTTAAAACACTTATTACTGAATTCCTCTAGGTCTGGAAGAAGCAGTGGTACAAGAACTGCTGTTTGCAAGCTTCATGGATTGGTTTTCCATGGCCAAACAAATGAACACAAGCCTTAAATCACCATATGCAATACCAAGCACTGGTACAGTCTTAATGCTACAGAATGCATCAGCATTCTAGATAACTGGGGAATGTCCGTCCTTCCTTGTTTTAGTATGACAGCAGCACCAAGCAAGGCCCATAATGAAATGGTTTGCCATCTATGCTGCTTTTCATAGGAATTGCAAGCTGAGCAACAGCAGTTTCAGCATGGCATCGGTTGACATCCTCTACATCGACATCACCCGCCGGTGGAGTGGAACAGTGTCTGACTCCAGAGAGGCTGGTAGGCAAAAAAGAAGTTCCATATAGAACAGATTATCATACTATATTGGTGAGGAGATGGACAGTATTCAATGACTTGGTCAGGAACCACATTAACAACATGCAGTTTTGCCTTTAATATCAGAGATACTGTAGAGTATGAAACAGACACTCTACATGTAAATACCATTGATCTGTGTAAACCTACAAATGTTAATGTTAAATTTAGAAACAGTCTGCTCCAGAAACACTGGCACCTTGGTAAATATGGTTATGAGAAATAATGCATTAGTTTACTCTTACACCATAATACAGACAATCTAACCCTTAAAAGTGAAGTAAGCTGTTTTTTGATTTGTTTTTAGGCCTTTTGGTCAGAAATATTTCATACCGCGACAAACCCTGAACACTGACCTAGATGAATTTACCATGTTGCTTTCCAGACATATTGGTCTCCTGAAATGGAAGCTCACCCTGCCCAACATCCCAACCCATAACAAGTACATCCAGGATATTTTACAGTGTACTTTGGAAGTTCTTTTATAAGACTTGGACCGCCATTGTCAACTTCAGTCATGGTCTCAGGACAAGTGCCAAGACGAAAGACTTTTATATTGTATAAAATAAAACAATATTATATATACTGGGGTCCAAAACTGAGAATACCATTGAAAATGCTTCTATTTTGCAGTTCTCTTGAATACCATACCGTTTTGCATTACTAGTCATATAATTGGCATCACAGTTTGGGTGTAAAGTTGAATCTTTGACATAAAACCTTCACAGTGTATTGATATTTGGCATGTTCCCCCTTGTGCTGTAATGCCAACAGGTACTTGAGCCGCATGGACTCCAAGTTTGTACAAAATCTGATGGGGTCAATTCATGTTATCCAGCAGGGATTTCACAATATTTTAACCACCATCTTGTGATGTTGCTTGGCTTTTTCTGTCTTCAAGTGGCTCCCAGTAAGGCCTCCATATGGGGTTTTTAGGGTCAGTGACCGTGGAGGAAAGTCCATGAAGTGTTTTGCACCTCTTTGATTTTCTTTGGTATCGTTGTTTCAATACTTTGGGTGTGTTTTGAGACAGACAGAAGAATGAATACACAAAGATCCAAGACAAAGCCTTTTCGCTGTGGGCCTCAAAAATTTGGCCCCCATTGACACTAATAATACAAGGTACAGTGTGGCAAAAATATTTATTCGCACTGATTGTGCCAGTTCTCTTCCCCTCCTATAATAAAGATAAAGAGGTTTGTAATTTTTCCTCATAGGTAACTTACACTACTTTTTCATCAAGATTTACACTTACACTAAGCTTAATTTAACTTAGATGCAAGGTTAGATTTCTCATATTTCAGGTGCAAGTTTCAATAATTAAGAGCGTTTTTTTTTCATTACCAGGATTCCTGTTCTGGAGCTACCTGTTTTTATGCTAAACTGCAAGACACAACCACTTTATGTATTATTTCTTAAATTTCTTCCCTTTTAACTCAGTAGTTGTTAAATCAGTCCATGAATTAAAATTGTAACAATGAAAGGTGAAAGACCTGGCCATGACCTTGATTTCCTTGAGATAATGAAGAAAATGAAATGACAAAAATTGTTTTTCCATTTGGTTTTCTAATTCGTCTTCGGATGACTCATGCTTGGTCGGCAAATTAAATTGCAAATAGTTTATTTTTAATTTTCATTTCGACCATGGATGTTGCATCAAACTAAGAAATTACAAAAGACAGAATATAGTAAAAGAAACTCGTGTCCCGTTTAGTCTAGTTTTACAGCTTTACCGTCCTGGTCATTACTGGGTTGCTGACTCCACCTGTTTCATTATGGTTTCCTGACCCCCCCACCTGGCCTTACTGGGTTCCGACCCCACCTGTTTTAATGGGTTCCTGACCCCAGCTTATTAATGGCTTTCCTCTTTCTTGACCCCACCTGGTCTTACTGGGTTCCTCTGACCCCACTGGTCATTACTGGTGTCCTGACCCCCTGGTCATTACGACTGGGTTCCTGACCCCACCTTGGTCATTCTGGTTCCTGACTCCACCTGTCAGTACTTGGGTTCCTGAACCCACCTGGTCATTACTTGGGTTCCCTTACCACACCTGGTCCATTACGGGTTCCTGACTCCACCTGGTCTTAATGGGTTCCTGACCCCACCGGGTCATTACTGGGTGTCTGACCCACCTGGGCCATTACGTGTTCCCTGACCCCACCTTGTTCATTACTGGGTCCTACCCCACTGTCTTACTGGGTTCCTGACTCCAACCTGGTCATTACTGGGTTTCCTCCTGAACCCCACCCTGGTCATAACTGGGTTCCTGACCCCACCTGTCATTACTGGGTTCCCTACTCCACCTGGTCATTAATGGGTTCCTGACCCCCACCTGGTCATTACTGGGTGTCTGACCCCACCTGGGCATTACTGGGTTCCTGACCCCACCTGGTCATTACTGGGTTCCTGACTCCACCTGGTCATTACTGGGTGCCTGACCCCACCTGGTCATTACTGGGTTCCTCACCTCACCTGGTCATTACTGGGTTCCTGACCCCACCTGGTCATTACTGGGTTCCTGATCCCACCTGGTCATTACTGGGTGCCTGACCCCACCTGGTCATTAATGGGTGCATAAACCTTCCTGGTCACTATTGGGTACTACTATCTTTCCGGGTGATTATCAAGTGCCCCTACCATTCCGAGTGACTATCAGGCGTGCCTACCCTTCATGGTGATTTCCAGGCCCCCCTACCTTTTCAGGGTGTCTTACCCTTCCTGGTCATTACTGGGTACCTTAACCTTTCTCGGAATTACCTGATGCCCCTATCCTTGCTGGTCAATAGAAACCTTAACCCTACCCTACCTGGTCGTTACAGGGAACATGAACCCTCCTGGTCATTAACGTGTTGCATATAAACCAAGTTCAAAAAGTGCGGCGAAAGAGTGCTCTATGATTGAACCACTCTTCACATCCCACCTCTGGGGAGTTGAGGTTTCAGTTTTGTGAGTTATGTTTCAAGTTGTCGAGGAGTCTCAATATTAATGTGGTCCAGGTACACCAGGGAAGTGAGAGACTCACTGTTCTGGGGTCTTGAGACCATGGACACCAAGGATTGCATGGTGCTGGGTGGGGCTGGTCTGGGCACCCATGACTGTGAGCCTGGGAATCAAGAATGTAGTGGCAGTGATCATTAGAGAGCCTGTGTGTGTATGTGTTGCACCACGCCAGTGACTTCTGTGTCTTCGCGCTCCTCTGAGTTAGGCTCTATCTCTGTCCACACAGACAATGGGTGCCCGAAAATTATAATACTCAAAAAAAAAAAGAAATGTTAACATTTTCAAAATGATCGTTCGGGCCAATAGATGAAAACATATATTAGGTTTCATAAACATGAATATATTTATAAAATACAATAATTATGAACTCTCTCTGTCTTTAAACAGGAATGGGACTGCAGGCCTTCGTGGAGGCGTTTTTCTTTTTGGCTTCTCGAAGGTTTAAAGCCTCACCACTGAGAGAACAAGTGCTCTTGCTACTGGAGCTTTGCGAATCTGCTCTCGACAGACCACGCCCCTTAAAGCCCCAATCCAACATCAATTTCTCCCGTTCTCCACCCACGCTTAACTCGCCCGCTCTTCCTCGCCAGCATCAGACTTTGCACTCTTCAGTGAAAGGAAATGCAGACACCTGGGAGGCTGAAACACAGTCTGTGTCATAGAACAGTTACAGAACAGCAGACAGTGAAGTCATGGTTTGGGAGTGTTCATGATGATGAACGATTTTCTCACACGTGCACCAACCAAGGAGGTTTTCAGGTATTGTATCATGTACAGTTGTGCTTGAAAGTTTGTGAACCCTTTAGAATTTTCTATATTTCTGATAAATATGAGACCTGAACATGCATCATATTTTCAACACAAGTCCCTAAAAGTATATAAAGAGAACCCATTTAATTTTCCACAAATGAGACAAACATATTATACTTGGTCAATTTTATTTTATTGAGGAAAATGTCCAATATTAACATATCAGTGAGTGGCAAAAGTATGTGAGCCTTTTCTTTCAGTATCTGGGTGTGACCCCCCCTGTGCAGCAATAACTGCAACTAAACGTTTCCTGTAACTGTTGATCAGTCCTGCACACCGCTTTGGAGAATTTTAGCCATTCCTCCGTAACAGACAGCTTCCGCTCTGGGAAGTTGGTGGGGTTTCCTCCTCCTCACATAGCTGATCGCTTTCATTCAGGTCCTTCCCCAACATTTCGATTTGGATTAGTCAGGACTTTGACCTTGGCCCCGCTGCAAAACATGAACTTTATTCTTCTTTAATTAAAATAAAAAGTTTAACCATTCTTGGTAGAACGTCTTGTGTGGCTTAGGGTCCGTTGTCTTGCTGCAATGACCACCTTCTCTTGAGATTTCAGTTCATGGACAGATGTCCTGACCTTTCCTTAGAATTCTCTGATATCATTCAGAATTTCATCATTGTTTTCCATCAATGATGGCACGTCTTCCCTGGCCCCATATGCAGCAAAACAGGCAGGCCCCCAAACCATGACCCTACCAGCACCATGTTTTCCAGTGGGCATAAGGTTCTTCATCCTGCTGGAAATGGATGTTTTGTCCTTTCTCCAACATAACTCTTTTCTTTTAAACCAAAAGTTCCTTTTGGTCTCATCCGTCCACAAAACATTCTTCCAATATCCTTTGGCTCGTCCACGGTGATCTTTCGCAAACTGCAGACGAGCAGCAAATGTTCTTTTTTGGAGAGCAGTGGCTTTCTCTTTGCAGCCCTTCTGACCACTCAATTCACTAATGTGTAAATAATATCCATGATTTATATTTCCATTGAGTTTCTATTTTTATTCCACTCTTTATCCTGGTCAGTGGGTTCCGAACTCACCCCGAATTCACAGGGTGCACGTGTCACTCAGAGCTTGTGAGAGATTACTGTTACTAACTACTCTGGGGGATGGCTCTCACCTCTCGCCCATACTAACTTTCCTTCTGACACTGTTGTTCAGTGTTCTTCCTTTCTGATGGTGGGACTCATGAACATTAACATTAGCCCATGTGGGAGGAGGCCTTCATTTGCTTAAAGTACCTGGGGTCCTTTGTGGGAAGCTCGGGGTCACCAACTATTACGGTGACCGCTGGTGCCTCTTTGCAGTGATCTTTGTTGGTCAACCACTCCTGGGGAGGGTAACAATGGTTCTTGAATCTCCCTCCATTTGTACGCAATCTGTCTGACGGTGGATTGGTGGAGTCCAAACTCTTTAGGATTGCTTTGTCAAACCTTTTCCACCTGATCAGCATCAACACTCTTTCTCTTAGGTTCCCTCAGAAATCTCCTTGTTCGTGCCATTATACACTTCCACAAACATGTGTTTTGTGAAGAGTCGACTTTGATAGAATCCCTGTTCCTTTTAAATAAAACTGGGTGCCCCTCCACACACTGATTAGTCATACCATTGATTGAAAACACCTGACTCTAATTTCACCTTCAAATTAACTGCTAATCCTAGAGGTTCACACTACTTTTGTTGCCACTCACTAATAGGTAATATTGGATCATTTTTCCCAATAATAAATGACCAAGTATAATATTTTGTCCCTTTTTTTAGTTTTGGGTTCTCTTTAATCTACTTTTAGGACTTTTTTTTAGGTCTATTTAATGCAGAAATATAGACAATTCCTAAAGGGTTCACAACTTTCAACACCCTGACCTCATTATAGGTGTGATTACGGGGAAAAGCTGTAGTAAAACTACATCTACTGTGTTTAGCAGACATTCGTACTAGAGCAACTTACAGCTGACATAGTTCAACTGCTGGCCACCACATTTACTATTGGTGTAATCATATTCAATGATTTATATTTCATTGATTTTTCTTATTTTAACCCCTACTTTATATCCTGGTCAGTGGGTTCCGGAACTCACCCCAGAATTCACGGGTGCCGTGTCACTCAGAGCTTGTGAGAGATTGCTTGTTACTCTGGGGGAAAGGCTCTCTCGCCCATCCTAACTTTCCTCTGACATCCCCCATTATGTGTCCCTCTGTGAAACCTGACTCGGACAGAATGCACGCCGGACTCAAAGCCTGGTCCACTAGGGATAGGGATATAGAATTTGTCCCTTTTAACCGTGTTCTGTGGGAGTTTCCCTTTGGGTCGTGGCCATCATGTGGAAATGTAACCACGCGGTACGACCTCCACATCAAACTTTTGCTCTGGGCCACTCATGATGTAAACTGAAAATATTGAGGTACGGCTACCCCTTCCAAGCCTTGCATAAGGACTCATGCCCCATATACACTCTTGCAACAGTGGAGTACATAAATAAAAAAGTACGTACCAAAAGATTAGAAGAGTAACATTTTAGGATCAAGTCCCCACTTGGCTGTTGCCCTGTGGTGGATTTTGCCCAGTAGATGTGCTGTCTATGGGATGGTGGTGGCTGGAAAAACATTTTTGGTAGGTGGTTTTGACACAAAACTTGATGGTTTAAAAACTCCAACAACAACTGCTGTTTTTGATCCACTCATGCCCAACACAACGCATCCGCTAACCACCCCCCACCAACGTCCTGTCACTGCACTGCAGATGTTCACCTGCCATGTGCTGGTCCTGACCATTATAGGCAGAGTAAAGGGGACTAACAAATTAATGTCAGAAACAGATGGACTACAGTCTGTAAATTGTAAGAACTACAAAGTGCGTCTGTATTTTAAGTGGGACCGCGATAAGATTGGCAATGAATGTAGAAAACAAGGAGGTATAAAGTAAGAAAGTGATCGCTAGTGTAGTGCCATGTGATGGACTGTCCATGGTTGATTTTCGCCTTAGGTCCCCCCTCCCCCCTTTTGATTTTATTAATGTTTTAGGAAAGGTTTAGAAAAATGAAGGAACGAATGAACAACCTTATCCCCTCATCCCTCACCTGTTTAGGAATGTTATGCATAGCATTGTCTTCTTACTGGCTAGTTTGGCATGCTAGCCACAATCACTCTCTCCCAAACGTTAGTTATTTCAAAAGTACTGTATATATGTCTTTAAGTCATTCATACTATGTATACAGCTATCAATGAACCTGTAATCACACTCATACTTAAGAAGGTCTGTATGAGTCGCATGCCCTGTGTTAGGTTTGGCTCTTAAATGTGCTATGAGTGAGCATGAGGCAGCAACTTGTGTGTGTGTGCTAAAGGATCGATGTGTGTTACTTTACCACAGAATCAGGGACTCTGTGCAGCCTTATAATAATCGAATGGTGTTGACACCATCTAGCACCGAGTGCACTAATTGTTTACTTGAGCTAACGTATTTATACAGAGTATTTAAGTTTATTTTTTATCATTTAACCAGAGTGATTTCACTGTACTATGAATCGGCTACAGACTCCTGATGTACTGAAGACTGGATCTCTCACAGGAGAATCCCTTCATTCTAAAGTCTTGTAATCAATATTCACACAAAGTGTTCGTTTACTTATGATCGCACTACCAGGTAAGTATATATAGTTCAGCTAATGTGAGCTTTGGGTAGTCCTGCAAAATAAAGCTTGGAGAATGAAATATTTCTGTCTTTTATCTGTTTATGATGGCAATGGAATATTTGTATCTTTCTTGATAAAGACCAGGTGATGTCTTCATAGGATGCAGCGCCCCCTCTCGTTCGCGTTTAGGAGTAATTGAAGTAATTAAAATATACATATAAAATAATAAAGGTGAAACGTAAATAATGCTAAAGCAGTGGGTTAAAATTGAAACGGCTATATTATAATTTTTTATATTATTACAGTATATAATAATATAATACAATACCTAATATATAGTTTTCTTGATGAGAATGGAAGGGAATATTACCTGAACACAAGATAGATAATCAAGGATTTTCCCGCCAATGGCGAGCAACAGTAAACTGAAAATGAGTATCACGTATTTTCCAAGTAGTATTGGCATGAAAAGTAAACTGAATTACAAAAACGCTGATGTTGCCGACAAGAAGGATGAAAATAACAACTCTGAACCAACCATTTCAGTGTCGCCACACGGTAAGTGTTTGTTTATACAACAACCTGTGACGGAAAATAGCTGAGAAGTTTCTAGACGTTCTAGAAGTTTCTAGTTTGTTGTACTGGGGCTCTCAGGACGAAGAGGAACAAAGCTGTATCCCTTTGCCTGCCATCCAGTCGTATGGACACAGGTAAAAAAAAGCATCTGGTAAACAAAGCCTGTTAAACACTGAATGGCTTAAATGATTTAACAGTCTAGTGCATGTTACTCTCCCCTGGATGAGAAGTGAAAACAACTTAAGACTACACAAATTTGTGTTAAAGAAATGAATTTGGTTTATGTGCACTTTCTTGAACAAGTAATAACAGAACTACTCTAAATCTCATCAGTTTTACAACACCACTTGCCAAAACTCCGTCCACATTTCCTCAAACACTGACAATGAAATAATTGTGTAATTAGTTCCACATTCAGCTTCCTCTTTTTTCTTTCTTATTCTCAATGTTCTGTTCCTCTTATCCCTTTTGTGCCGTGCTCTGAACACTCTCTCTTGCTTCATGAGAAAAGGCTTATTTATTGTTTTAGTATTTACATCATTGTTATTATTTTATCAAGTTTTCATTTCATAGGAACTGTCTTATACTTTGTTTGTTTCCGGATAATTTTAGAATAGAAAAAAAACATTTTTTATTGAAACATATTTGGGGTACTTTAAGATATAAATCCTGGGTACTGGGTTGAACCCAGTTTTGTCTTCAGAACTGCCTTAATTCTTTGTGGCATAGATTCAACAAGGTGCTGGACTCATTCCTCAGAGATTTTTGGTCCGTATTGACATGACAGCATCACGCAGATTTGTTGGTTGCACATCCATGGTGCTAATCTCATTTTCCACCACATCCCAAAGGTGCTCTATTTGACTGAGATCTGCTGACTGTGGAAGCCTTTGAGTACAGTGACCTCATTGTCCTGTTCAAGTAACCAGTTTGAGATGATTTGAGCTTTGTGACAAGGTGACTTATCCTGCTGGAAGTAGACAACAGAAGATTTTACATTACGCACAGGGATGCACACGGTCAGCAACAATACTCAGATAGGCTGTGGCATTTAAACGATGCTCAGTTGGTATTAAGGGGCCCAAAAGTCACTTAAGTCACCGTTATTCCCCATTCTGATACTCGGTTTGAACTTTAGCTGAAAGAGAAATGAACGTTTAAAATGCATATTTAGAATCGCTGGTATAATCTGACAAAAATGATATGACTTTCTTGAGTTGCTGGGTTCAAATAACACAGAAAAAAAAAACGATTTTTTAAGGTCATTCCAGCTACTGTGCATTTGCATTCGCATCCCGCCACTATGAAGGGGCCAAGACTTGCCTCTCCCTCTCTAACACATTTACTAATATGCCGATTGGTTCTTTCTGATGACAGGGCGAGGTTTCTGTACTACAGTCCCATTCGTATTTCAACCAGTGGCCAGTCTAATTTAATGTAGGATTAAATGCTATCTATCGACGGTCTGAAACATTTGCGTTTTAGTGGGGTAGGATTTCATTGCTGGCAATACATTTGTCATATTTTAAGCTTGGCGAGGGTGAGAGGCGAGGTTGGCGGCTTTTCAAGGTCAAGTGCATGTAGGCAAATCAGTCCTGCCATCACAGGTGGTGAGAGATGTGGTTGGTTAGACTGTGCATACCAAAAAGTTACAAACTGGTGTTTAAAATGGGTTAATGCTTAAAGGTTCCCCAAAATGTACAACAAGTGCTCCGTAGATGGAAATACTCTGGAAGAAAATGAAGACGAGAAGGCAGATATATAAAATAGCTAAATAAATCTTTAATTATACTAGTTGCAAATGTACATAAATTGCACAGCCACATTTTCATAGCTATTAACATGGACGTATCTCTCTGTACATTATTGTTCTCGTCATCGTCCTTGAACAAAGCCAACATACTTACAAAACCGCTTTCTACAAGGATTATACAACATAGAGCACATTCTCATATTCATGTATAGGTTCGTGTCTGGTTTTGACCAAGCTTATATACCACAGACTGCTGACAAAAAGGAAATAAATTCAGTGTGTGCGTCACTGTGGGAGATTGGATGATCTACAGCGAAATGAGTCAGCCCGTTGAAACGCGTTTCTTGTATTCTGATCAGTAGATTGTCATTTGGTAAAGGCCGGCAGACTCTGTTCCTCTTTGTTAATAAATACTGCTAAATGCAATGCAATGCAATACGTATTCACATGTGGTGTTGCTGGCTGGAACGAACCATATTGAAGCACCGAATTGAGTAGAATTGTAAAGAAACTTCTAAGACATCACTCAAATAAGTGTCTTCAACCCTGGTTACCCTTGGTCTTTTCGAGTCTTGTATCTGGATTGTATCCTGGACGATTTAACCACGTGCATTTACAATTTATGGTCGAATGCGTCTCCAGACAGCCAGATTGAGATCCACTTATTGTATCCTGCGTGACAGTGCAGCTCATAACTCTGGACCAAGCATTGGTATGGTGCACAGAGAGCGAAGTGAAGGCTAGTGGCAGCCAGTGGTACTGCAGTTTATGTTGGACAGTGGTGTCTGTACCTTTCGGTGACCGCCAGCTTTGCACGTCCTCCATTATTGCTTTGAATGGCCATGCAGGGATGGACATCATGGATGACACATGCAATAGTTTTTGGCGAGCTTTCGCAGTCAGTGTGTCTTGGCAGAGATGGATGCATTTACACATATATTTTTGTGGGGTAACCCTGTCCAGATACAATCCTGATACTGAAGATGTGTACAGTGACCTGGTGTATGGGTTTTTTACTTTATTTTGAGGCATCTCAAGTGTGCATTCAAGTGTTCATTTCCCATGCATTTTCCCCGTCACTGATATGATTGAAACCTATTTTTGACGTGCTGCACTGGAGAATGCTTGCTTTTGATTGAACCAAACTGCTTTCAAAAACACAGAGCTACATTTAATCCGTTTTATATGAAGTAAATTGCAAGTATCAGTGTACAGTCCAAACATGTAAGGTGAGCAGTTAAGCATTGCTCACAGGTTTCACAATGGTGCTCATATAGTCCCCTTGGTTTCCAAACTTGCAACCTTACAATTGTTTTTTAAAGGACCCCAAACATGTCGCTTATTAAAAACACCAAATTCATATTGTAAATAAATATATAGATATCAATACGCTTTTTCAAAATGCCCCCATGTCCTATTGCCATCCTACAATGATGAACCACTAAACCAACAGCTAAGCTTTGGTTGCATTGGTCATATTTAGACAAGTGGGATTTATCTATAAATATGATATTCTGTTTTAAGGGAAGCTGATATATTTAAGGGAGCATTGATGTGTGTGCAGGAATGGAGTGGTAATAATACCTTGGATTTGCGAACTTGTGCTGAGGACTCAGCAACCACAAGGTATTTGACAGTAGACTGGGAAAAAAATGGAAATAGGGTTTGTGGGGTCTATGATTACTGCGCAGAAATGATGTGGTATGTGAGTAGTGTGTGAAAGTGGTGTGTTGGAATATGTGAGGTATGCTGGGACAAGTTGGAGATGGTCCCTTAATGTATGAAGGGCTGGAGTAGGTACAGTTTTTTAGGGTACCCTGGTACAGGGTTTAGGGTGGTGTTGGTGCAGGACAAATGGGTACAGAGTTTAGGGTATGCTAGAACAGGCTGGAGGTAGTTTTTTGTTTTGGGTATGCAGGAGCATGGTGGAAATTTGTTTTGGAGTACACTGGAGTCTGACAGAGTTGTGTGTTGGAGTACACCAACAGAGTTGGGGTTGGGTTTGGTGTTGGGGTACACACTGTAACAGGGGTGGAGGGGGTGGTTGGGGTACACTGACAGGGTTGAGATGGGTGTTGTGGTATGCTGGGGACAGGGTGGGGGGTAGGTGTTGGGGTACACTGACCACAGGGTGGAGGAGGTTTTGTTGTGGGTACGCCAGAACAGGGGGGAGATGGGGACAGGGGTGTTATACATTGGAACAGGGTAGGTTGGATGTTGGGGTTGGTGAAACAGGGTCTAGAATGTGTGTTGTGGTACGTTGGAACAGGGGAGTTTTGGGGTACACCGAAACAGGGTGGAGATATGTTTGGTGTACATTGGAACAGGGGTGGGACATGGGTGTTGGGGTCAGCCGGAAACAGAGTAGAGTTGGGTGTTTGGGCTACACTGACACAGGATGGAGATGGGTGTTGGGGTAAACTGACACAGGGTGGAGATGGGTGTTGTGGTATTATGCCAGAACAAGGTGTGGATGGTGTTGTGTGGCACAGTTGGAGAGTACACTGAAACAGAGTGTAGATGCGGGTGTTTGGAGTACACCTAATAGAACAGGGTGTAGATGGGTGTTGGTGTACATTGGAACAGGGGTAGCGTTGGGATGTTGGGGTACGCTGGGAAACAGGGTGGAGATGGGTGTTGGGGTTTGCCGAAACAGGGTGGAGATGCTAGATAGATAAACAGACAGACAGACAGACAGACAGACAGATCACTTTATTAATCCCAGAGGGAAATTTGTGAAAGATGAGTGGAGATGGATGGAGATGGGTGGTGTTATATATGATTAGTGGGTGGAGAAATTATGTGGATATGGGATATGCTGGGATAAGTTGGAAATGGTTATTAATGTTTGACGGGGATGGATGTTTGGTACATGTGGAGAAAGAGTGGATTTGGGGTTTTTGGTAAATGGATTTGGATGGGGATGATGCTTAGCCACTTGGGAACATGTTGGAGATGGTTGGTGCATGTGGGGTGTTTGGTGGTGTTTTTGGTACATTGTTGGTTCAATCAAGCATAAAGTGGATTCTGTTTTGGTATACGGATGGTGATGGGGTAAGATTTTCATCCCCTCACAGCTTTGTAGCAGAAATGAGTGGGATTTGAGTGTCTGTCTCAGATTTCCATGATTCGCAGTGATTCATTTAGTAGTAGTCAAACATTTCAATAATAATATCCCATTAGGACTGTGTGTAGGTAATGTAGTCACTCTGGGGACTCTCTGAAGTGCATAGCCTTAACACATATTGAACAGGGCAGAATGCTTTGTGCTCGTTTCTTATTTAAAGCCTCCCCATAAACTATGCATTACAACCAAAACAAATATTAACACTTTAATTCACAGCTGAAGATAAAAAAAAATGTACACCTTGCATTGACAGCAGTAACAACAGAGGAAATGTAATCTCTAACTCCTATAAGAGCAGAATGCATGTTGAAGTATGTTTATGTATATATATATATATTTGAATTCTTTATATATAATATTTACAGGTCAACCTTCTTGTCATGCTACAGCAGACAGATCAATATAAGAACATTGTGAAAAATAGCGATCCCATTATCGTCTTATATATACTCCCAAGGCCAGCGCCTGTTGCAAAATCGCTAGATTGAAGTCGACTCGGGTTCCTCGCCGGCCGAAAGGAACGGCTAAACAAAATGTGTGGCGTTACGTTTCACTGCAGTCCGGGCATGATGCGAACATGTGGCTTATGTAACAGGAATACAAAAATATACAGGCTCTCTATAGAAGCTGGAACACAGTCCACACTCGGTTCCACGTGTAAAGCCAAAATAAAAGCAAATCAGACACCGCCTTGAAATAAAGAGGGGACAAAATTGTTTGAAGATGAACAGACCATAATGTGAACCAAAGTTGGAGCCGAGACGATAAACGACCTCAGCTTGCCACAGAACCGAATCACCCATGCTAAGGTTGCTTTAAAAATACATTTAGCACAAGTCACAGAGGCTGTTTGAATCACTGGCAGTAATAAATAATTCAGGTAATACGTCGGCACACTTAATATATTTCTGAGTGAGATGCGTTCGAACTTTACAACATGGAGCTATGTGGAGAAATGAACTAGCGATAAGAATAAAGTACTGAAGTGTAAAGTGCTTCAAAAGATGTGTGTAATGTATTAGACATGATATTGATGGTATTCCTGCTTTAATATACTTCCAAGGTTTCCCAAAGCACTGCTCTATACACTCCCCGATCACTTTATTAGGTACACCACCTTGTTTCTGCACTTTGTAGTTCAACAGTTACAGACTGCAGTCTGGACCCCACATGTCTGTGGCTCTGTGGCTATTCCTGTTGAGCCTGTGTATCGCCAACGCCACAGCCCAGGGTTCGATCCCCAGCCACACCGACTCAGGTTAAGTTTGTGGACTATGGACCAGTACCTTAGCCGCTAGGACCAGATCTAAGGTTCAAATCTGTTGGGTCAATTGCTTGGACTGTAAAATTGCATCAGTTGTAAGTCGCTCTGGATAAATGACATAAATGTAAATTTGGGTGCAGGTGTGTTAGTGTGTGTTGTGCGGGGATATGTACCATAACGCTCCATCTTGTAAATGTAAAGTCTGAACTCCTCTGTTGTTGCACAGTTTGTGTTAGTCAGTCATCAGTGCTCACAGGATGCTGGTCATATTTGGTAGGCTATTTCCAGTCCAGCAGTACTGCTGTGTCTGATCCACTCAAACCAGCACGTCAGTGTTACCTTGGTCAAAACAGGGTGGAGATGTGTTGGTGTACATTGGAACAGGATGGAGATGGGTGTTGGGGTACATTGGAACAGGGTAGCGTTGGATGTTGGGGTACGCTGAAACAGGGTGGAGATATGTGCTGGTGTACACTGGAACTGGGTAGAGGTGGGTGTTGGGGTACACTGTCCAGTCCAGCAGTACTGCTGTGTCTGATCCACTCAAACCAGCACATCAGTGTCACCTTGGTCAAAACAGTACCTGATCTGTGCTGGTCCTGTGGGGATTCTGTCCATTAGAGAACAGAGTCAAGGGGAATAACAAAGTATGTAGAGAAACAGATGGACTACAGTCTGAAATTGTAGAACTACAACGTTCACTGCATGGACAATGAGTGTAGAAACAGGAGGTGTACCTAATAAAGTGACCGGGGAGTCTATATATATCTGCAGATGACCAAACCATTAACCGTATCATAGTTGTTTTTCCCAATTTCTTTTCTAGAATTACATAACTAATTTATGTAAAGAATATAACTACAGTTATTAAAACCTCGTTATCCGAATGTACCTTGCTCTTGGGGAAATGACTCGGATAACAAATATTCAGATAACAAGAGCACTATTACATAATGGATTATTTTCTATAGCACACTCTCAACTTTCTCAGTCTGTTTTTTCTAGTGCTAAAAGCTACGACATATAATAAACAACCATCACATCATAATTAAGCACTGAGTAAAGTAAAATGGAGAGTTTAGCTTGAGAAACCATTTGGAATCTATTACCATTGTTTTCCAGATCGTCTCTTGATTTGGTACAGTGTGCTGTAGTGGGGTTAGATAATGGGGTATTAAACTACCCCGTACTTTTATATTCAGAATTCAGATAACGACATTCAGATTCGACTGTGTATGTATACACTCGCTGATCACTTTCTTAAATCCTGTTGGGCAAAATAATAAAATTTGGCATGCGGAAGCGTTTTGGCACCTTGAGCTAGTAGTTTTTTTTTAAAGGTCTGCCTTGTTAAAGGGTAAATGTGCATCAAGATTAGCAGAAATATGTCTTTATAGTTGAGTCAGTTCCCTGCAGAGGTTTCACCAGGGGTGCACAGACTTTTGCATATGGGCGTGTATATATACTCTACATTCATTTTTATTTGAGCCGTTACTTAAATCATTACTTGCATGTTTGGAGTCATGTTCGAGAGTGCTGTTACCTATACAGCTGTAATATTTTAAGGCTTATTATGTTGAGCGGGTCACAAAGTGCACTACGTAGGGACAAACTGAGCAGTTCCAGAAAGGGAACCTATGACCACTAGGTTTTCACTCATTCGCTGTCACTGCGTGGGAGTGTGCATGAACGAGTTGCTCCATTTTTTTTGCTGTTACTTAAAGCAAGTCGGTAGATCATCTACCAGTTCGACCAGTAAAGGATTATTTTTGGTACTCGTATACTGAGGTTTACGTCTAGTGGTTCGTCCTAAATTGATGTAGTGGTCACGGTTGGTAGTTTGCCACAAGTTTGAGTAGGTTTCTCTCACTTTATCAAAAAGACAAAGTTCAGCACCTGTTTGAAGTAAGAGAGGTGCAAAAGTCTTTTCCCTTGCCTTTCCTAGTACTTCTTTCTCCAGTGACATCTTACAACGTTCCTTCCTCTCTTCGTCTCGTTGTTTTGGTCTGGATTGAGCATTTCAGCAGTTGGAGCTGTTGCGAAACTCTCCGTTCTCAGTGATCTGTAGCTTAGTGGGGTTGGTGGGTGAGATGCCGTTGCGGGTCTGCATGCTGTAACGTTCCTTAAGCTGAGACAGGGCACTCATCAGCCTTGAGTTTGCCGCGTCCAGAGAAGCTATTCTCTTCTCCTAGAGAGAGAGTGAAAGATGTGGGCATCATTAGTTTAGTACATATGGTTTAATACAGTTTGGTACAGTGGTACCTCGGTTCTCTTCATTAATTCGTTCCAGAAGGCTTGTTGAGAACCGAAAACAACGAGTACCGAGCAAAATTTCCCATAAGGAATAATGTAAATTGAATGAATCCGTTCCAGACCCCCAGACAATCCACACTGTATAAGGCATTATATGCATTACAGGAGTTGTACTGTACAGGAGCTCCCTGATTTATGAAGGGGATACGTTCCGAAAACTCCATCATAAGTTTAATGTATCATGAAGTGAGTGTTTGGTAGAGCAGTCTGTACTGTATCATAGTGGAGCCTCATGATAAGTAATGATGAATATTTTTAATGCACTTACATTAACCTACAGTTGGCCAAAATCATGAACACAAAGCTTATTTTATAAGAAAGTGGTGAAAAATCTCGTAATTTACTGAGTAATGGATTGAAAGTGAAAAGTAAAAGCGAAAAAAAGCGACTCCTTTCGGTTGTAAACTAACCTTCTTAGGACCCATGGCGACTTAGTTGCACTAATAATACAATACTGTAGATGTGAAAATGAAGAAAAACACGATAAACACAGTTTTTTGTAGTGAATCATGAATCAAGTACTGGCTGAAACGAGTCATGTAGCTTGACTCAAGTTTAAGCAGGTGCAAGGGGTACCCACTGTATGCACTGCGCCACTGCTTCCTATTCACTGGTGTCATGATTTACAGGTTGATAACTGGACTCTGGTGACAGAATAATTAGACTGAAATAGCACTTGATGCTACTTTGCTCACAATTTACATGGAGCTCTGGACCATCGCTATATTTTTTATGAAACTACATGCTGGGCTTAAACAAGGAATACACAAACGCTCACTGTGTATTTACACAAATGCCTACATTACAAAACATAGGTAATACAGTGGTGCTTGAAAGTGTGTGAACCCTTTAGAATTTTCTAGATTTCTGCATAAATACAGTATGACCTAAAACATCAGCAGATTTTCACACAAGTCCTAAAAGTAGATAAAGAGAACCCAGTTAAACAAATGAGACAAAAATATTATACTCGGTCATTTATTTATTGGGGAAAATGACCCAATATTACATATTAGTGAGTAGCAAAAGTATGTGACCCTCTAGGATTAGCAGTTAATTTGAAGGTGAAATTAGAGTCAGGTGTTTTCAATCAATGGGATGACAATCAGGCGTGAGGGGGCACCCTGTTTTATTTAAAGAACAGGGATCTATTAAAGTCTGCTCTTCACAACACATGTTTGTGGAAGTGCATCATGGCACGAACAAAGGACATTTCTGAATAGCTCAGAAAAAGAGTTGTTGATGCTCATCAGGCTGGAAAAGGTTTTTATAAAAAAACCATCTCTAAAGAGTTTTGGACTCCAACCAATCCACAGTCAGGATAGATTGTGTACAGGAAATGGACGTGGAAATGCAAGTCCCATTTGTTACAAAACCCTCCCCAGGAGTGGTGGTGACCACAAAGATCACTTCTCCAAGGAGCAAGGCGAATGTTTGTAATAGTTGGTGTGAGGTCTCAAAGGGACCCCCAGGGGTAAACTTCTCTAAGAACAAATGAAGGGTCCTTGCTCACATTGGCTAATGTTAATGTTCATGAGTCCCAACCATCAGTAAAGAACCACTGAAACAACAATTGGTTTGCATGGGCAGGGTTGCAAGGAGGAACAAGCCAACTGCTCTCCAAAAAGAAAGAAAATGCTAAAGCTCGTCTGCAGGTTTGCTAAAGATCATGTTGGACGATGCCAGGAAGGCGTAACTTGGAAAGAGAATGTTAATTGTTTGGACCGGAATGAGACCAAAATAGACACTTTTTTGGTTTTAAAAAGAAAAAGAGTTATTTGTTTGGTTTCTGTCGCAGGAAAAGGTAAACACTAAGCGTTCCAGCATAGAGGGAGCCTTATCCCATCTGTGAAACAATGGTGGTAGGTAGTAGGTTTCATGGTTTTGGGGCCTATTTTGCTTGCATCTGGGCCCAGGGACGGCGGCGTTCTTGCCACCTCACTTGATGTGGAACAAAATTGAATTCTGAAAATGATAGTCAGATGAGAATTCTAAAAGGGGAAAAAAAAAAACGGTCAGGGACCACTGTCCCATTGAGGCTGAATCTAAGAGAGAAAGGTGGGGTCATGCAGGGGCACTAGACAACGACCCTAACGCACAACACAGAAAAGCCGTTCTACCAAAGAATGGGTTTAAAGAAGGAATCAAAGTTTCTTGTTTGTTGGAACGGCCCAAGTCAAAAAAGTCCTGACCTTTAATCCAATCGAACGAAATGTTGTGAGGAGAAAAGGAAAACCTGACAGGTTCTGAGGTAGCTAATGTAGAGGGAAAACCCACCAAACATCCCAGAGTTGGAAGCTGTTCTGTACGGAGGAAATGGGCTTTTAAAATCCCTCCAGGCTTTTAGGCAGTCTTCCAGAAAGGCTGGTGTGGGCAGGCACTGATCAAACAGCTACCAGGAACAGTTTTGTGTTGCCCAGTTATTGCTGCCACAGGGGGGTCACACCAGATACTGAAAGGGCAAAGGTTCACATACTTTTGCCACTCACTAGTTATGTAATATTGGAATCATTTTCCTCAATAAATAAATGACCAGGGTATAATATTTTTGTCTGTTCGAAAGCACCAACTGTAGGATAATCAGAAGAGATTTTTGTAATAGGGATTTTTGTGAAAGTGCAAAGACTGGTCTAAAAAACCCCAGTGAGAGTGAACTGCAAAAAGGGAGTTGTGGTTATATTTAATGACATGTTTTTATAAAAGCAATCATCTTAAAAGCAAATTTACCTACAAAAAAAGTTACCATAAAAAATAAAAAATGGTTTTGAAATCAACATAATTTGTCTACTTTACTTAAATTACGTGTGAAAGCGAACGGACAATGGGGATTGTAAGTTGTATTTATAAAATTCATAAAATTGACTTCTTTTGGAATAAAACTAAAATCCAATGTTGCAGGTGATGCAACATGTAATGTTCTTAATTATTTTTGTTGTAAAAATTTCATTTTGGGATGATAAAAAAAACACACAAATATTACAATACTCTGGGCATCTATAATTTTTTTTGCTTGGAAGGAATTAGTCAGTCAACTATGGCCGTGCATAGAGAAAAGAGAGTCGGTGTGATCCTTCTTTTAGCTCCTCCTCACAGACATCAACCTGTGTCAATAAGGATAAGCCTTATTATAAAAAACTTCATGCTTCTGATCTCCACATGACATTGAGCTGTATAATTGGATATATAATGGGGGGGACGTTTTTAAAATGTTTCCTTTATGGTTTAATTTGTTGTTGTTAATTGTTCCGTTCGGCATCACATGTTGGGTTTGATTTGAACTAGGTGGTTCTAGGCAGACTGCTCGACGTTACAAGGCTACTTCATACATGTTTTATGGATGGAAAAAGGGGGGACTGATTATGAGATTGGTTACTGAAATATAGGACACAAAAATAAAACAAGCCTTTGTTATGTTGTGTTTGTTTGTCTCTGTTGATGTTCACTGTCCATTGAGTCAGGGGGATTGAGATGAAAAGCTTAACTTTGCACGATCCAGCTTCAGGAAATAATACAGTGGCTGGGGGGAAGGCAAAAGAAACAGTGTAAAATGGAAGGGGAAAGGAGAAACACAGGAGGTAGCGTTTCCTCGTTTGTTATTAATTTATTCCCCTTCTTTGATTTCAATTTTAGTACTATTGTGTTCTTCAAACTCTTTCGTGAACTTCAGCATTCTGAAAGGGAAGTTAAGTCCCTCAACTGAACTTAAAGCTCAACAAACATCTCATAGGTTAACTTTAAACACTTCAGTTAGCTCGCACACCTGCATCTGCAACTGCAGTCATGACTGAACTATTGGTTTTTAACCCCAATGAACTGAATCTCACCTGAACCACCTTCAACTCATAGTTAATGATGTGCAGGTCAGAGGCTGTAACTGTGAATTAAAAAACTGTTTTTTAACACGGATAGGGTAGGTGAGTTACAACTGGAAAATGCAATTTGAATTTGTATTAAAATTCATCAGACCAAAAGATGTGAAAACTTGAAAACTAAACTCCCCAGCTTAAAAGGTGAACCGCTCAACTGATGAAAACTGTTACTTAACTTCAAGTGAACTGTTGTATAAACACGGACTAAAACTGTACAAAACTACCAAATTACCACCCTGGAATTCCCCATTCAACTTCAACTGCCCTCAGTGCATGTCATCTGAACTTTCAGCTCAAATGTACGAAAACTCAAAGTGAAACTGGTGTCCCCGTAACAGCTCACACTAAACTTGACTAAATTCAAGTCCAGGCTCAACTCAACTGAACTCAGCTGATTGAACCTAGCTAAGCTTAAGCTCAACTCTCAGGCTCTACTGAACAAACTAACCTTAATGAAAACAAAGGTAAAAAAAAAAAAAAAAAAAAAACCAAACTTCCCAACTCGAAATTGAATGCAAGCAGACTTCAAACTGAACTCAACTGAATCATGAAAACTCAAACTAAATGTTCTTAATAAAACTAAACTCAATTTAAAATCAATTTAACATTTCACTCATCAAAAACTGTACTCAGTTTGGCTCAACTCCCAAGCAGCAGCTGAAATTCCCAACTAGCTTCCTTAAATTCCAATTAAGAATTCGGTTTTTCAACTGCAGCTTACTGGTCAAAAGCATACTAAGAATACTCCTCCTGTCTATGAAAACTGACAACGCGTGAATATTACGATGTATGTACAAAATGTTCTTTGAATATACGTAGTATTGTTAGAGCCAAAGAGATAGAAAAACGGAGTCACGTATTGAAATTATACATCCAAAGGACTTTTTATTTATAGAAAAAACAAATGTTTCTTCTAATATGCAAAAATATATCATCAAACTCTTTTTGCTCTTATTTAGATTACGTTTTATAACAAAACACAGAAATTATACAAGGTTTTTTAAAGGTTAAGAGAAGATAAATTAAGTTTTAGAAAGTGCAAATTTAACACAATATTAAGAGTTGAAATGTTGAAACAAAGACACCAGCACAAAAGAAGAAAAAAAAATCATGTAAAGAATGGAATAAGTGAGCATTGAGAGAAAGGAGTTGCGACTGGTTAACAAGACTGGGCAAAAAATATAGTGACACATGTTTAATATGCATTATTGGATTAAGTTATTTTGTCATGAGCAACATACCCATTTCATTTAATTAGATTGCAACTTTCTCACTAAGGAAAAGCCCATTAATATAAACATCAATTACTATAATACCAACAACAAAATGATAATGTAGCAGCCTGTTACATCAACAAAGACCCCTGAGAAATGATTTTTGTGACTATGGGCAGGAAGGGGTAAGTCGCAGCATTAAGCAGTTGAGTTGATAATTCGTTTTGATGGCAAGCCAAATATGCGAAAACATAAAATTATTTGGGTTTAACATAAAAAGAAAAAAAAATTAAATGTGCGTCAAGGTCACTGTTTGTGATATTGATTATAAATCCCTATTGTTTTACGGTTTTGGGGGGTAACACGGAGTCCCTGTGTGTGTAAGCAAGTGGTGCATACAGGCAGTTATTGGCCAAACATTATAGAAAGCCTGGACCGGCTTTAGTTTTAGCGTGTTTTAGTTGTGTCCCACACCGCTTCGATTACTTTTACCTTACCTCATACTTAATATCTCGTCATCTGCTTATGGTAAACAGCGTACATAATTAAATAGGGGTGTAGAGATTTGCACTCTGCAATCACGATTCGATTGTGTTCACGATGTAGCGAGGTGCACTAATTATTATCTATTTTTTAACTTCATAAAAGACGTTCCTTTTTTTCATTTCTGAAGTTCTGGAAGGCGAAGTGTAAGCCGATGCAAAACAAGCAACAATCTTGTATTTAAGTTTTTATTTTTTTTTTTTTCTTTCTTTTTTTTCTTTTTTTTTTTTTTCCTCCGTTTAAACAAAAAAACCTTCAAAACCCCTGCACATTTAAAAAAAAACAAACTGACTAGAAAACCGAGCGTTTAAAATGGTAAATAAAAATGTTTTCTGTGGTAGGGCGGTTTCATCACCTAAGTCTAAAATAACTGGGGCAGCTTCACATATCCTTTAAAAATAAAACATTTCTTAATATTTATTGGAAAATGGAACATTTTTCAATTTGTGTACTTGTTATAAAAAATTTAAACAAAATAGAATTCTTTAGTTCCCGCTATTCACTGGGAACAGGATATACGGCAATCGTGAATGGACAATTATTATATATTGGGGACATATTGCACATCTTCCCATAACACACCAGATATAAAAATAATGAATAATTAAAAAAAATGTCTCCAACGGATGTAACGCCATATAAAGGTTTAATAATAAACTACATATCGCCTGTTTAAAGTCCAATAGACAAAACATGCTTAAGTAATCTGTGGTGACTTATTTAGAGATTAGATTGAAGCAAACTCACACCTCTTTGGGAAAGAACTACAACCAAACCACAACTCTTCAGCTATCTTGATTTATGTAATATAGAATAAAATAAAATATATTTTATAAGATATATACTTCCTCGGGGTGCCAAGCAATAATCCCACTTACTTTTCATTTCCCAATACTTTTTTTTTCCATCTTTAACCCAATTTTCTACTACTGCTGTTCTGCCCAGGAAACGCAAATCACCAATCCCGTCTATCCATCCATTTATCCATCCAATAGGATAACAACATTAAAAACTGGTACTTAGTTTACAGGGGGTCGATTCAAAGAGCAATTGGAAAAAGTGGCGCAGATTGCCTCCAGGTGACGAAAACAGTCCTTGGACTTGAAACCCTGTAGCCGGGGAAGTTCGTTGCACGGTAGGCCGGGGGTTGTGTGTGCTGTAAAGCATTTAGAATACAGCATAAGCCCGTCGTCCCAAACATTAAAACCACGCACAGGCTTGGACTAACAAATAACCATCATTGATTTTCTTGGGACAGTCTTTGCTTAATCACTGGTACCAGTTGCTAGTTTTGGTAGTTGACGTCGTTGATTGTGAGAACAAAATGTCCAGGAGTAAAAAGACCTGAGCCACTTTAACAGGGGACTCATATAATTATGGGGCCAGGAAGACTGGACTGGATTGGGAGCATACGTCTTAAAAAAAAGGCTTGTGTGAGTGTCCTCCTGGTTAGGCAGGCGTGAGTAGTTATATCGACCAATTTATACCCCTTCTAATGGCTATAGTGTTGGACATGGCGCTCCAAATCTTCAATCCGATCAGCATCTATGGATGGTGCCACTCCAGGGAGGCTCCCAGCCTCGCAACTTACAGGGACTTATGGGCTATGCTCTAACGCACCCGTGGGGGCCTTATGATGGATCTCGGCAAACTTGGCGGCACACAAAGGGTCCATTTCTAGCATATAATTAGGATCTGACATTGACTTTGCTAATAAAGATGTTCAGGATAATCTGCTGGTACTCATCACTGGTTGCTTGTGCGAAGATAAGTGTCCGTTAATAAAATTAATTATTATACATGTTTCACTGTTTACAGGTCTACTCCCCTGGTTTAGTGATGTGGGCCCGCCGGACCTTTGATTAATTATACTTTTGATAAAAGTCTAACCCATAAATACACCTTCAGCAGGAAGAAGCAGAAAACAAACCTTTTTATTTCGAAATTTTGCCCCAGCAAAGCGATATGCAGTATATGCAGTCACTTACCGTTAAGACTCTCCCAATCTCGGTGCGGGAGATGAGGAAGCTAGCAGAAGTGTGATGGAAGCGGCTGGGTGGAAAATGTAGTGAGGGACAAGCCTCTAGCCATTTTGAAAGGTACGGCTATGCCTAAGATTACGCTATGATATATACAATTAACACTAATTAAACCTTCCTCAGTTTATGATAAAATTCAGCTTACGGGATGGATTTGTCGGAAACATATCCCCGTGGTTAAAACCGGGGGTACCTGTAATTAAAATGTTAGCACTGCCTATTTATACGTCTCAGTCTAGACAACAGAATTTCCAATCCATACTATAGACTGTTTACTGAATTAGAAACAGACCGGCACATTTAAAAAATGGGGGTTTTTTATATAAGGAATAGGTTGGATTTTTTGACACACACCAAAAAAAACCTTTGCCTCAACGTCTGACTGTCGAGAAAGGGAGGGCAAGAAGAGAAGGGGCGGAGAGCAGCCACGCGAAAGTAATGGAAAACAGGATAGGGAAGCAGGGATTGTCGCAAAGTGGGATGTAGCTTTTATGTTGATAGTTTAAAGAAATGAAGAGATCCACATTCACATAGGGAAGAACGTTTTTTTTTTTTGGAAAAAACAGAGAGAGGGGGGGGAGAATGGAAAGGAAGAGAGTAAGTAGGCAGTTAAAGTATTAGAGAAGTAAGAGAAAGTAAGTTCGCAGTTATAAACTCTCTAGGTGTTGCAGTAAGAAAAGTAATTTTCTGAAAGTAAAAAAAAGCAGTAAAACGTCTTAGAATGTTGGCAGTAGAAATGAAGAAAATTCAAAAAAATAAACGGCTATATTACTAATACAGCTTGACAACGTTTGGGGTTGATAAACCCCACCAATCAAATACAACATCGCATAACAGTAAAAAATAAAAATAAAAAAAAACCAACAAAATCTCTCAGACCAAAAAGTATCTCTAAAATTTTGGGTCTCTTTCCTTGATAACAGCACCAGTTTTGGTCCCATTATAAAGATCCACGCATAGTGTCTTATGATTCCAGTTCCTGCCAAGGCTGCTATAAATTGGGGGGTTTGTGTAATGTTAATGCCGTACAAATGTTTTTTTTGTTTAATTTTTTAAATTTTTTTTTTTTTAAAACGATTTAAAATGTATATAATGGACCCACAAACGGGGCTGGCCAAAAACAAGATTCAGATTGCAATCCAGGTTTCCACTACATTTCCCCAGTTTGCACAAAACTGGCAAACACTGTAGAGTAAGGCACTGCTGGTTGGGAGGATGTAAAGCTTTTTTTTTTTTTGTCTGGGGATCGTTAAGGTTTTTTAAAGTACAACAGGTGGCTTTTGTTGCTTGAAAGTTTGTGAACGCCCTCCCGAATTTCTTATATAAATCAGTGTACTGTGTATAGATGAGCTTAAAACATCACCAGGGGATTTTCACATAAGTCCTAAAAGTAGATTGATAAAAACCATTTAAAACCAAATGAGAGGAACATTTTTCCATAACTTTGTTCAGTTTATTTACTGAGGAAAATGATTCCAGTGTTGTATAAATGGTGTGAGTGGGTGCAAAAAAAAGACTGTGAACCTTCCAGGATTAGGGCGAGTTAGCAGTGAATTGAAGAGACAATCAGGCATTGGATGAGGGTGAAGCACCCTTTTGTATGTAGGAGGAATGGGTGGGATCTATTCAAAGGTGTGATCACCACCGTTTGGTACTAGTGTATCTTTGACAGGAACATAAGCAAGGAGCTTTCTGAGGATGTCTCACAAAAACGATGCAATTGTTTAAAATGGATGCCCTCACATCAATTGCTGAGTTGATGACATGCAACCAAATCCAGTCAGACAGATTGTGTTTACAAATCCAGGAATTGCTCAACAACTACTGTCACTCTGTTGGAAGAGGGCAAGGCATGTATAATAGTCCCAGTTCACGTTTACAAATGGACTGAAAACTCCATGGGTAAAAACTTCTAAGTGACTAAACCCTAAAAAAAAACCCCCGATGTTACATGTGAACTGCACAAGAATGGCAGCATTGCAGAAAAAGAAAAAACGCACAACTCTAGCAAAAAAAACGTGGTAACGTCTTGGCTGGCCCATCAATGAAGGCACATGGACAACAGAATACAAATGCTAATGGGAATGACGACAAAAAAAAAGAGGAAAAAAAAAAAAAAAAAAAAAAAAGAAAAAAAAAAAAAAAAAAAACATTTTTATGGATAGATGTGAGTCTAGAAGTTTTTTGGGTTAACGCGTTTAAAACCAAATGGAAACTTTATGTACAGACAAGGGGAAACATAATACATTCCAACATAAGGAAAAACTTATCTTTGTCTGTAATAAAAACAATGATGGGTTTTGGGCGTGTTTTTGCTGCATCTGGGACCAAGGTGTGGGCGCATGTGTGGTTTGGTGTCATTTCTGGTAATAATAAAAGTCTGAAGTAAATTATACCACTCAAGTTGAATTCTAGAAGGTCAAATGTCTGTGAAAACTGAATCTCAAGATTGGAAATGTGGGGTCATAAGGCAGCAAGACGACGACGCACACCTAAGGACCCACAAGGCCGGTAAGCCTATTAAAAAGTGGTTAAAGAAAGGGTTTTGTTGTTTTTTTTTTTTTTTTTTTTTGTTTTTTTTTTTTTTTTAGTTTTTAAATTTTTTTTTTTTAAATTATTTTTATTTTTTTGTTGTTTTTTTTTTTTATTTTTTTTTTTATTAAAAGAAGATTTATTTTAAAAATTTTTTAATTTAAAAAGAAGAAAATAAAGTTTAATGCGCTTTTGGAAAGAGTCCTTGTTTTTCGCAAGTGATACTGTAACTCAGTGTGGTCATACCCCAGACAACTTGAAAGCAGCAAAAAGGGTTTCACATTGTGGAATCATTTCCTCAATAATAAAGGCACAAGAGCGAGTGCAAGTATTGTCTCATTTGTTTAACCTGAGTTCGGTAGCCTTTAGCGCTTGGCTTTCTGATCAAATCTGATGATGATGTTTTAGGGGCCATATTTTATGCAGACACACCAAACAATTTTAAGGTGGTTCACAATCCTTTGGAAGTGCCACTGTAGGAAAAAAGGAATATGAAAATGAAATGTGAGAAACACAAGTGAGAGAAAAACAACATAGCCCTGGTGTTGGGATTTTACATCAAAACAAGAAGGAAAAAGTGAGTTTTTTTTTAGGGTTTAAACGTAAAATGACAGGGCACATCACATGAGAAGATATTTTTATAGTTTTGTGATTTTTGTCCACACTGAAAAATGACCCCGGGCCATATGAGAAGCATTTGGGAAAACAATTGAGATGAGATTTGGTTTTTTGTCTGGTTGTCCCACTAAAAGCTTCACTTTGAAGCATTTTTGACATTGTGGGAATAGAAAATAATAATAATTGTATATGAAACATTCATATGCCCAGGAAATGCTGTTGCTGTTAAATCATATATTGCTATAGGGGAATATCATTTGTTTTCAGTGTTACAGGACCCCATATTGAATAAAAGAGAGAGCACAAAAAATAATAACACTCTTATGTCTCTCTCTTCTCTCTCTCTCAAGAAAGGGTCGGGAAAAGGAGGGGAGAAAAAAAAAAAAAAAGAGAGGAGAAGGAGGGGGGGAGAGAAAAAGAAGGAAAAAGGGGGAGGAAGGAAAGGAAGGGGGGAAAAGGAAGGAAAAAGGAAAGGGAAGGGGGGGAAAAGAGAAAAAAAAAAAGGGGGAAAAACGAAGGGGAAAAAAAAAGGGAAAAGAGGAAGGGGCCCTTTCTCTCTCAACATGGCCGAACATGATGCGTCATCATCTGTCAGGCGACTGTTGTCGTCCTGCCTGGCGCTGCAGCCTCTGCTCGGGCTGCGGGTTCCAAACGACTCTGGTACTAGGAAGTGAACAGACAGCTGCTGTGGGCCATGATCATCCTGAGAGTGCCAGCCGGGGCCCTCGCCACTGCTCCAGCATGCTGCACGCACAGCCGAGCAAACGCTCCTGCAGGGCAGCAGGCCCTATCTCCGCCATGGTACTGAGGAGAAAAACAAGGGAAAGATGGGCAGTGAGGACGAAGATCTTGGCAGAGTTTGGCTGGTGAGTGTTAAATCCATTGCGTTGGCGAAACAATATGAGCAGTCGTGTTAATAAAGCAGCTAGCATGTTCTGGTGGTGTCTTCCAGCCTGGGTGGGAATCGTGCAGACACAATTTGAACATAGACTATGATGGACTGGCTTCCTGGAGGCAGGGAGAAGGGGTGGTTGGGTGACATAGATTCCATCTCGGAACTGTATTTAATTCATACATAACACATCTACTGTTACATTTATGTCATTTAACAGATGTCCTTATCCAGAGGGACTTACAACTGGTACTTACAATTCAAGCAATTGTGGGTTAAGGGTTTTGCTCAAGGGCCCAACAATGGTGGGATTTGAACAGTGGTGGGATTTGAACCCTGGACCTTCTGGTCCATAGTCCAGTACCTGTTATACATACTGAATGGCTGTGGTTTTTGTAATGAGGTCTTAAACAAGCGCATATGAATATGTTTGGGTGTCCACATTGTATTGTAAAACTGTTTGTTTGCATTTACGTTTACATCATTTAGCAGACGACCTTATCCAGAGCGACTTACAATTGGTACAGTCTTACAATCCAAGCAATTGTGGGTTAAGGGCCTTGCTCAAGGACCCAACAGTGGCAGCTTGGCAGAGGTGGGATTTGAACCCTGGCCTTCTGGTCCACAGTCCAGTACCACTAGGCTACCGCAGTCCCACATGGATTTTTGTTTGTGTGGATTGGGATTTTTGCTTTACATGTAAAGCCTAGTTTTTTCATGTTTCTTCATGTTTTTTTCATGATATCAATCAGTCATGAAGAATTTCCTACAAATTAATACAAACTATGTTTAATTACATCAGAAGGCTCAGGATCTACAAACACGACACGTCATTCTTGGTCATTCCCGGAATGGACTGCAGTGTTTTAGGTGATCATTTCTTCTCGTCTATTACTAAGACTTGGATGAAGATCAAAAAACATGTTATGAATAATAAATGGAAGAAATCCGGGCGGTTTCAAAGGGTTTACAAACTTTTCTTGTACTTCTGTGTGTTTTTTCATAGCCTTCTGTATTTACAGTATTTAAAACCCTCTGAAATTTGGTTAGTAGTGAAGAGTAAACACATGAGATGTGCAGTGCTTGCCTCTTTGCAATGAACTGATATTAATAATACATCATTTACACCATATAGCAGGTGCTCTTATCTAGACGTGCTACTGCTACGCTCTTAAAAGGTACAATCCAAGCAGTCGTGCCATCCTCAAGTGGGTCTCAAACCCAACAACTTAACCGCCGGGCCACCACAGTCGTTAATAAAGACGTATCTTTTTCCAAATCCTGCACAATTCATGCTCCAAACACACTGCATATTTTATAGCTCTCAAAAGTTGCATTTAATATGCAGTTTGTTTTATCACACAATCTGTCCCATAAAGATTTCAGGCTCTCTAGTCCTCTAGACGTTATCCCTGAAGAAACTGTCATGGAATGTAGGCAGTACACACATCAGTGATTAAAATAAATGCATGATAAATAAAATAAAAGTAAGCCAGACCAAAACGGAGAGGAGCAGAACCCCAGTATATAAGTAATTCAGCAACAAATGTAAAAGATGCCGTTTGATAAGCAACTCCCTGCGCTGAGCACGTTCTGTATTTCTCGGAACCCTTTGGAACCGTCTCACGGCTTCAGCCAGCTGAATAGAAACTGTACAGCATCGATATTGCAAAGTTAAACAATTTATTTAGGAATGAATGTAGTCTGCGATGGAGTATTCTGTTCTAGAGCACGCTTGTGTCTGCAGCCTGTGTTCTCTGGGGATATGCACGAGAAGAAGGAAAAAGCAGGGGAAATAAAGAAAAGCGTCCTTTCACATATACATCTGTGGTGCAATAAGGTTATTATCCTTGTTAATAAGGCTTTTAACCTACTTTTAACCTTGGCTCTCGACCACCTAGGAACTCGACGCATTTTGAGTAAAAAAATTTGGATCCTCATCATAAATCAGGGAGCTCCTGTACAGTACAACTCCATTAATGCATATATTCCCTTATACAGTGTGGATTTTCTGGGGGTCTGGAACGGATTCATTCAATTTACATTATTCCATATGGAAAAAATTTGCTTGTCATTTTCAGTTCTGGAACGAATGAACGATGAGAACCAAGGTACCACTGCATTACCTTGCCAGTACAGTAGCTGAAATACAGCTGTAATGACACATGTAACAATGTTTTTTTAAACAAGATTTTATTACACACAATGTAGAGGAATGAGCCCTGAACTATGTAGTACAGTGGTGTAAAAAGTGATTGCCCCTCCTTGTTAAAACATAACCTAACTATGGTTTATCATACCTGAGTTCACTGTCTCTAGCCACACCCAGGCCTGATTATTGCCACACCTGTTCTCAATCAGGACATCACTTAAATAGGACCTGCCTGACAAAGTGAAGCACACCAAAAGATCCTTAAAAGCTACACATCATGCCGAGATCCAAAGGAATTCTGGAACAATTGAGAAAGAAAGTAACTGAGATATATCAATCTGGAAAGGGTTATAAAGCCATTTCTAAAGCTTTGGGACTCCAGCGAACCACAATGTGAAGAGCCATTATCCAACAAATGGTGAAACATGGAACAGTGGTGAACCTTCCCAGGAGTGGCCAGCCGACCAAAATTATCCAAAGAGCACAGCGACGACTCATCCAAGAGGTCACAAAAGACCCCACAACAACATCCAAAGAACTGCAAGCCTCACTTGCCTCACTTAAGGTCAGTCTTCATGCCTCCACCATAAGAAAAATACTGGGCAAAAATGGCCTGCATGGCAGAGTTCCAAGACGAAAACCACTGCTTTAAAAAGCTTTAAAAAGAACATTAAAGCTTGTCTCAATTTTTCCAGAACACATCTTGATGATCCCCAAGACGTTTGGGAAAACATTCTGTGGACTGACTAGACAAAAGTTGAACACTTTGGAAGGTGTGTCCCATTACATCTGGTGTAAAAGTAACATAGCATTTCAGAAAAAGAACATTATAGCAACAGTAAAATATGGTGGTGGTAGTGTGATGGTCTGGGGCTGTTTTGCTGCTTCAGGACCTGGAAGACTTGCTGTGATAAATGGAACTATGAATTCTGCTGTCTATGAAAACATCCTGAAGGAGAATCTCCGGACATCTGTTCATGACCTCAAGCTGAAACAAACTTGGATTCTGCAGCAGGACACTGATCCAAAACACACCAGTAAGTCCACCTCTGAATGGCTGAGGAAAAACAAAGACTTTGAATCCTCTGAATCCTACTGAGATGCTGTGGCATGATCTTAAAAAGGCCGTTCATGCTCAAAAACCCTCCAATGTGGCTGAATTACAACAATTCTGCAGTGGCCAACATTCCTCCACAACGCTGTAAAAGACTCATTGCAAGTTATCGCAAACGCTTGGTTGCAGTTGTTGCTGCTAAGGGTGGCCCAACCAGTTATTAGGTTTCGGGGGCAATCACTTTTTCACACAGGGTCATGTAGGTTTGAATTTTTTTCTCCCTTAATAATAAACACCTTCATTTAAAAACTGCATTTTGTGTTTACTTGTGTTGTCTTTGACTAATATTTAAATTGGTTTGATGTTCCGAAACACTTAAGTGTGACAAGCATGCAATAAAATTGAAAATCAAGAAGGAGGCAAACACTTTTTTACACCACTGTATGTCGTATACAGTATACATATGTATGTTTTCTGATGTTTAGTGCAATTTCATAGAACATATAGTAAACGGTAAGCCGCACCTCTCTGTCTGTATTGCTTTGGGAGGTCAGTTAGGTATACCCTGTGTGAACTGGGTTATGAGCTCTGACTAATCGTATGGATTAACTGAAAGCTGGGGTTGGGCTAAACCGCTTTGGGAAGACATCCAATAGCAGATAGTTCTGAGCCAAATATGGGTCATTTAGGCATGTATGAGTCAGTTAGAGAAATGGCAAATGTATTGTTGCCAGCCACAATAAAGTTTCATCATGGTATTCAGCCTACATGTAATGATGAAAATAGCAAGTGCGGGCCAGAAACAGGCCATCACTCAATTCTGATCAGGGCAGCAAGATGTGCCAGAACTACACTGGGTGGAGCTGGTCCAAATCTGCGTGAGTTTCTCCAACCGTCTGTGAAAAACAGAAACACGAACCAAACTATTGTGCAGGCTTCAAAAGAGAAAAGCTGTGAGTGAAATCAGTGTTTTGACTACTCACAGTCACTGAAGAGGTATATGAAAGAAAGCCCTCAAACATTATTTTGACATACACAGCACTGTGTTGATTATGTTTTGTCTCTAATGAGACTAGCAGCTGAGAAAACAAAACAAAGGAAAGAGGACAGGAGTACTGACAGGAATACATCAGTGGTTTAGCTGATGAAATGAAAATGAAATGTTAGTCTATCAGCCACATTCATGCAGAACCTCGAATCTGTATTGACAAGTATCTGTATTTTGGCTACCAGGACACAAATCTATCTGCAATTTCATGTGGCTGTGTATATACACTCACTGTATTAGTGACACCTGTACATCTACACATTTATGCAATTATCTGATCAGCCAATCACGTGGCAGCACTGCAATAAAGAAATGTATGCAGATACAGGCCAGCAGCTTCTGGTAATATTCCTATCAACCCTCAGAAAGGGGAAAAGTGAAGTGATGTCTGTGATTTTGACATGCTGCTTTGAGTGTTTCTGTACCTGCTGATCTCCAGGGATTTTCACATCAAGAATAAAGAAATTGCATTCGATGAGCGGCTGTTCTGCTGATATAAATGCCTTGCTGATGAGAGAGGTCAACGGAGAATGGCCAGACTGGTTCGAACTGACAGAAAGGCTATGGTAAGTCAGATCTCAGAATGCACAATACGTCACACCTTGAGGCAGATGGGCTACTACAGGGAGACTCTTCTCAGTATAGTGATTTTAATAAAAATGGACGTGAGCATCATTTACCTTCTCGTTGAGTGCATGGTCATCTCTGTGTGGTTCTGTTTCCACGTCCTGCTCTAAATATGGCACGTTCATCAACCATGCGGCAGTACGGTCCAATGCATTGGGAATCACTGGAGACGGGGCCTAGGA
Source organism: Ancistrus triradiatus (assembly GCA_025084515.1). NCBI lineage: Eukaryota > Metazoa > Chordata > Actinopteri > Siluriformes > Loricariidae > Ancistrus > Ancistrus triradiatus. Next base: position 141,309 of record JAJAGP010001259.1, read on the forward strand.
CACACACACACACACTTCATATTACCTTCTGCTACCTCAATATGTAAAACAAGTAAATGGTATATGGCAACAAAAGGCTTCCTAGATTGCAGTCATCTCTTCATAGTGGGATATGACTTTGGTAACCCCACAATCAAATAAAAGTGCGTGAGAGAGTGAGTGAGTGAAGAGAGTGAGAGCTCGAGAGAGGGAGTGAGAGAGTTAGACGAGGGACGTGAGCAGAGTGAGGTGAGTGAGATTTACTGAGAGTGTCGTCCAGGGGGCTTTTGTTATCATGGCAAATCAATCAGTCTATCCCCAGATATATTAGAGAGAGAGGAGAGAGATCGAGATCGAGATGCTGCTGTTGTCGTCCAGGGGCTTTTGTTAATCATGCAAATCAATCAGTCTAATCCCCAGAGATATTGCAAAGCACTGTGGGTAGGAAATGTACTCCCCCTGACCTTCATGTATAATGGCCTTTTCAGGCCACAGTCTCTCTGATTGAACAGGCTGTTCCTCAGTCCTAAGAGTTTTACCCAGGTCTTTGCGTGCGTGTTTGTGTAAATAAGAAAATGAGGAACCTGCTTGTGCTGAGACCGCTGCTTCGTCTCAGGACTGTCCCCTTTAGACGACGAGCTCTGTTGACGTATCCGGGCACCGCTCCCTGGCCAATCAGGCGATGATGAGACGGCACTGCCACTTGAAGGCCGCTGGTAGGAAGCGGAGCTCAGCATGCTAGGTGGCGTCCGTCCACGAGCGGAAGTGACCTGTGCCCCCGGTGGTGGTTGGTCGATCCGCCGGGGACCGCCGCTGTTTTGCCGTGGCATCGCAGACTGACATCCACCATGCTGCGTTTCTGTGAGGGAGAGCTGAGTCCTCAAAAACTCTCCCGACCGCCTAGTGAGCTCCTCACCGACTGCACCCCCAATCCCACCCCCATGGTTCAAGAAGCCGAGCTTCCCACACACGGCTTCCTCGTTGTTGCTGTGCGAGCTGAGGGAGCTGTGGCATTCCGACCCAGAGTCTCCACACGTTGGTGTTCTGGAAGACAAAGGCAATCCAGCTGCCATCTGATACACTGGGTTCTGGAAGGACAGAGGGGCAAGAAGCTGGACCGGCCTTCCCGGCACTGCCTCTCCTCCTTGATTTATTGGTTGGGGCCCCAACTTGTGCAGTGTGGGAGCTCCGGGTGGGTTAGCCTGTGGTATCCGGGTGGTCCAAGCCACCATGGGCTTCTCGCTGGGAACCTCCGGGTTCACCGGGATAAGGTCCAAAGTCCTGGTGGCTTCCTGCAGGTCTACCATGGACAGACTCTTGGCGCCATTGGCCAGGCCGAGATCAGGCTCATTGGCCTCTGAATAGCTGGAGCTTCGGGCGGGGGACCCATGAAGGCCTGCCGAACGCGTGACGAAGAATAGGTCCTTGTTCTCCGGAGTTGGAGAGGGGAGACGTGTGAAGTCAACAAGTCTGAGAGAGTGGAAAGAGATCAAGATAACCTGTTCAATACAAGACTGCCCGTGTACAGGCTAGCTATGTTTGCTACAAAGCTGGCTCTTTATTAAATGTCCCAATTAAATGTCAATTAAATGTCACAAGGAACAGGTTCTGTTACCTGAATGTAATAATTACTACTACTGCAATTGTTTTACTAATTGTACTACAATTGTTCCTCGCCTTCATTTTAACACACTTTATCCTCTGGGACATAGCAAACCTCTCTATGTCAGGGCTGTAGCACTGGGGGATGACCAGACCACCCCCTCACCCAAAAAAACCAAAACAAAACAGCCACTAGGAACCCCAGGTCTCACTAGGTCTCCAGTCACAGTTTTGTGTTGTCCAGAGCCAATCCCATAATTATTTGGCCACATGCAAATGTGCACTGGAATGTGGTGCCAGTCCATCGCAGGGTTTTGTAACCACACCGTCTGACATTGCATGCACAACCCGGGGTTCGAACCCAGGTCCTCTTTATCTGCTGTTTCCAGCAGCTGGCTCTTACCTCCAAGCCACAGAAGTAGGTACTACTATTATAATTACTATTTCTGCAGTGCTTGCTGCTTATCCTTCTTCCACAGATATCTCCGAAGGCACCTTTTATTGTAGGCATTGCTCAAAATTAGTGAGGATTTAGAGCCACATATGCAATAAAACACAAATCGTTGACACCAGACCGGTTCAGAGTACAGTCACGTCCCAACAAACAAAACAAGCTGTTAAATGACTTCAAGGCTGTTCCTCTTCTCCATGTTCTCAGCAGCCAGACAGCTTTTATGGTACCACTGGAATAAACCAGACAGCCCTAATTTATTTTATCATAATCCCAGCACCAGACCCCCTCCATGCTCTCTGTCTGCATCTGGTCTCTCTTTCTCTTATATGAAGCTCAATATAGATAATGCTTGTCTATTCCACTGGCCTCTGCACAAGTCTGTATAGAGGAAAAAAACAGTGTGGTATCTTTAGAAGTGCTGTCCAGATAAGTCCAGGACATATTGTCTAGTAGCTGAAACTTCCCAGTGACTAGGATAGGAATAGGATAGTCTCCCTGCTACTGAAATGACAGGGAGAGTCAGGTTCAGATGGCAGTTGGCTAAATTCTTAGCTGCATTAGTAATTATGGAAACAAGGACATGAACGTCTGCCCTGCTTTGGATCCTAATGGAATGTTTTCTGTGCACAGACAAGTAACGATATAAGATCGTGATCATGTGACGGTTTTTAACACACAGAGCTGAAGGGTTTATGTATTTTTAATTTGTGTTTTAGCTTTTTTTTTGGCTGACCCATATTTAGAAAAAAACATTATTAATTCCTCACATGAACAGTGACTACAGTAATGTCTCCACGCAGCCGGCCTTTTCACATCTGCTGAGCATTAATATGATTTTAGTTAGACTTTCACACTTGACTTAAATGTATTTAACTGGCATCACTGCTGCCCCCGTTTCCAGCGCTCCAGACTCCTTCTCAGACTTTCTCACGCCTCCACACTCGTCTGACCCATGATTTTGTTTGCAGTGTCTTGATTCCTGTCATCTCTCCCAAATTCCTTAATCACATCCTCCGCTATTTAAACCCCTTGTCTGAAGTGCTATAAGCCATGTGCTTTCAGAATTTGTTTGGGTACAGACTTCAAGCTTTTGTTCCCTAAGCCCTGTTTGTTTGCCTTGGCCTGACCTGACATTAACCCTTTTTTATTCATAAATGTTTTGTTGAGCACAATTTGGGTCTAAGTCTCTAAGACTAAATTGTTGAATTCTAAAATAAACGTTGAGAATGTGTGAATATTGTTTTTTTCACCAGTTTTAGACCAAGGTTTTACCATTAAGCACATTTTGTAGTTTCATCTCAATATCTTTAAAAAACGACCAGTACTTCTAACTACTTTGCTAAGATTAGCTTCACTACCTTTGCTTTTCAAAGACCTGAATCTATATTTCAGGCCCTCACTTTTTCACCCAAGGGGCTGCACTGTGAAGAACAGAGAAAAATGCCCTACAAGCCAGTTGGCCTCCCTGGGGTCAGCTAAGAAGTGGGTTGAGATTTCTCCTGAATAGCTTCAAAAACTGCAAACAGCTGCTGCGAATGTAAAGTAGACCAGCTATATGAAATAATTGACCGCCGATGTTCGAACGAGTCTTATGCTTGCGTTTGTGTTCAATGAAAGTATAAATAATAGCTAAAGGTGTGTGTGTTCATGAGTTACCCGGACAGGTCGTTGTCCAATAGCCATTTTTCTTCTTTCAGACTGGTGCAGAAGGCGAGGGTGTGCAGTCGGACGGAACAGGCATCTGACCGCTGGACGGATTAGTCAGCGCTGTGTGTACATCTCTAAGGATTCTGGGTAATGGGACCCAGTTTGGTGGTGGAAGCCTGAAAACAAGATTCAAAGGCTAAATCAACAACAGACGTCAACCAAGTCATTTCATTTTTGCAATTTACACCATGAAGTGGGTGTGTGAAACGACGTGGATGTAGGATAAAATGATCTGGATGCTCAGGTGGTGCAGAGGCAGTTCGCCACACACCACCACGGTGGCGGGTGGAGTTCGATTCTTGCAGTGTGCCTTTCGGCTGGGTACCTTCTGAGCTCCATACTACTGTTCCCCCTCCCTGTCACTGCTTCTCAGGACTGTCCCCATTCGCCAAATCGGGAGCAAGACAGCATCCTATGTGTGAGCCGTCCACGAGTGGAAGTGGCTTGTGCACCCAGTGGTGGTTGGTCGGTTCACAGCAACTGACACTGTTTTTCTGAGGCATTGCAGACTCATGTCTAACATGATGCTCTTCTATGAGGGACAGTTGCCTAGTCAATTCCGCCACTACTGCACCCCCAATTCCACCCCAAGGTTTAAGAAGCAAAGCTTTCACACACGGCTCTCTTGTTGTTGCTGCATGAGATGAGAGCACTGTGGCATTTCGAGCGTCTCCACATGATGGTGCATTAGAAAGCAGCTGCCATCTGGTACGCTGGAATCAGGAAGGACAGGGGCAAGGAGCTGACCCGGCCTGAACGCCACTGCCTCACTAGCAAAATTCATTGTAGATTCTTTGGGTCCAAGCCACCGTGGGCTTCATGCCAGAAATAACTTCGAAGGACAGGATGTGTCCCAATGTCCTAGTAGCTCTCTGCAGGTCCAACACAAAGAGGCTCTTGGCACTATTGCCAGGTCAAGCTCAGACTCAGTGGCCTCTGAATAGACAGAGCTATGGATGGGTGATCTATAGAAGCGTGATGAAGGAGTAACAAAGAACTGGGATGAGTTCCAAAGTCATGCTAGCTTGCTGCAGGTCCACCATGGAGAGGCTCTTGGCGCCATAGTCTGAATTAAGCACCAGCATCAGCCCCTTCAAAGCCATGAGCGATGGACTGGTGCCCTGTATACGAATTTGCCTACGCCCTGCCAATTTCAGGTTAGGCTCCTATGACCCGGATAAAGCAAAGTTGAAACGAGTATAAATTAATAAATTATTAATAACCGTATCTGCGAGTAAATGTCAAACCACAAAACTCGATCTCTATGTGCATCTATTGTGTGTATGGATTCAGGTTTAAAAATAATTGCCTCGACAGTGTTTCCTCTTCATATTGCTTTTGAAACCAAAAGACATAAGAAAGAAGTAACAAAAAGTAGCCAAATAGCTGGTAAAAAAAAACAATAGGAACCCTTTCCCTGTGTAAAGCACCGCCACATCTTTTGGGTGTTTCAAAATAAAACAAGTCTTTTAATGTTGGCCTACTTTGGCTCTTTAAATCATTAAAACAGATCTGGTTTTCTGTTAGCATTTTAGTAAGGTTTCAGGCTATAGAAGGAGAGAGCAGCATCTCTCTAGAGCAGCTAGTTTTCAGTCCCCACGCAACCTAGAAAACATCCTCCTACACATGTATCATGGATTGTATCCATTTTTTTGATGCAGTTGGTCTCCTGTATCCGACTGTTAATCAGTAATGGTCACATGGGGCAATGCATTTCTCATGTACAGCTCAAAATGTGAGAGAAAGAAAGAAGTCTGACTGCGTAAACACCCAATTCATAATTCACAACCTAAGTGCAACTCCTTTTCATGAGAAGTGCTTTTTGAAGTTGTAAGTGCGCTTAAAAATATTTAAAGCAGAAGAATGAGAGCTGAAATTGTCCTTAGTGTATTTGGAGGTTGGAAAAGGTGGGGATGACAGTACAGCTAGAGGAAGGAAATATGCAAATATTACTCAGAGAAATGTAATTCGCACCGACAAGCGAAAGAAAGTCAACAGCAATTCAAAAAGAAAATGGTAGGACATCAAAAGATCAAGAGAAGTACTCTTGATTATTCTCCATTATACTCTATTGTACTCCATTATTTTAGCCTCCTGACATTTATATAGGGACCGACCTGATCCATTTGGGACACGACCTCAGCCAGTAAGGAGTGCAGTGTGGAGGAGCTCACGGCCGAGGTCGATATAGCCTTCGAAGCCGGCTGTGTTGGAGATGGTCTCGGGGTTGGAGATCCTCAAGCAGAAAGCGCTGCTGTTGGTCCACTCATGCTCCAAAAACTGTTCATGAAGGACATGTATTCTTCTTTGTTGCCAAACCTGAAAATGAAGAAACTTTTTAAATGTACAGTACTATTACATTATTCGTCCTAGTCCACGATACTTAATAACTGTGATTATCCTACAAAACATCTTGACTGAAACCACGATTTTGAGTTAACTTTTTTTATTGAGTTATTTACCATTTAGTCATTTAGCATATGCCCTTATCCAGAGCGACTTCAATTGATACAGTCTTACAATCCAAGCAGTTGTGGGTTTAGGGTCTTGCTCAAGGACCAAACAATGGCAGCTTGCCAGAGGTAGGATTTGAACTCTAGACCTTCTGAAACGAGTATAAACTAATAAATTTGTAAAAATCGTAAATGTCAAACCACAAATCTCCATGTGCATCTATTGTGTGTATGGACTCAGGTTTAAAATAATTGCCCCGACAGTGTTTCCTCTTTTGACGTATTGCTTTTGAAACCAAAAAGACGTAAGATAGAAGTAACAAAAAGTAGCCAAATAGCTGGTAAAAGCACAATAGGAACCCTTTCCCCGCGCCGCCACATCTTTAGGGTGTTTCAAAATAAAACGAGTCTTTTAATGTTTGGTATAGTTATGATTTCATGAAATAATTTAATGTTTGACACAATCTTTTTTTTGTTTTTTTAATTGACGACCACAATGAACAGTGATTTTAGACTGTCTAAGGTCTCTGAAATGAGACATTGTTAAGGCTATAAAGGAATGCTTGACAGTAATCTAATGTGACTTTCCCCACTCACATGTCTAGCCCAACCTGTCGGCAATCCCATTTTAATTGATTCCTCAGCTATTCAAACCCCTTGTTTGATGCAGTCAGGGTGACGTTATCCTTTTTCAGTTAACAATTCAGTATTTTTTGTCTCTTCAAGATGAAACTTTCAGTGACTAATAGTTCCGTGCCTCCCTCAAAAATATAAAAATGGCAGTCCTGCGTTCCAGAGTATATAATATTTATAAATTTCATTTGCAAAAAAAGTCTATTTTCTTATAGTTTTCAGCAATTTTTGGACAAATAAACCGTAATATGTTTGACTGTGGTATAAATGTGGTTTTTAGATTATAAAATAGTATAAAACTGTTTATTGAACAATGTAACGGTTTATAAAGGGCCAATAAAAAAGCTTAAACAGGTTCATCCAGTAAGTAAATGCTCAATAGTAAATAATAAGAAGCTCCTACCGCCTCTCCTGTGACACCCAGATGAATGCGTTAGAACAGAAGCAGTACGTACTTGGTGAAGTTGGCCAGGTTCTGCGTGACCTTGGCGATGAGCGTGAGCGTCCGGGCCGTGCGTTCGTCTGGATATTCCTGCGTCAGGTTAAACAGGGAAGGGGACATGATGGCAGGACACAAGAAACGCAGGAACAACGAGGCGCTGATCAGGCGCTCGCTGATGTCCGGACGGCCGCGATTACTGCACTCCTGCCTCCACGAGGCAAAGACTTCCTTTAGCTCTCGTGGGAAAACGCTGCAGACGGTCAAAAATGCAACACGTTATTGGTAAGGAGACTTAGATTTGAGGTACACAAATTCGACGAGAACCAGATTTGAAACAAAAACACTCGACCATCCATTGGCAGTGGACTTTGGAAGCCGTGTGTTGGAGTGGTGGGCATTGCACTGAAGCGTGCTAATACTTTTGCCACAGACTGCAAATTATTGAGGGATTATGTAGTCTCATATAAGCAACACCAGCAGATCTAGGATTCTGATGTTGTAATTACCAGTAGGAGTTGATGATTTTGCAGAAGGCCAGCTCGCAGCACATCTTCAGGTTGCTCTGGTGTTCGGGAAGGTCACTGGAGGAGCATTTTGATGGGTCAACCTCACAATTCTCATCTGACTCATACAGGGCTTTTATAAACTCCCCTAAAAAGAGAGCGAACACCGTTAAATGTGTTATACTTCAAATTTTCCGGCCAAATAAACTCATACAGACCAACAGATGTTTTGGATGCTAGGATGGTGTTCAACTTTTCCACCAATACCATATGAGATCTCCAGCTTAACCAACTGGAACTCAGAGCATAACTGACTCGCACTGACCAGTGTCATGTAAATAGGATATTAAGGGTGTCAAGAATGTCATATTTATTCTGCCTTATAGAACCAGAGCTGCCTAAAGACCGCATGTGTGGCCTTAATGCAGCAGGTAGGGGGCAGTATATTGGATTTTAGATAGCCTGACAAGTCTATATATCCGTTTATCTCACAAAAAACAGGTCACTATGACTAATGGGGAAGGAATATTATATGCCCTACTTCACAGAGCAGAAGAGCACTGCAGCGTAATTGATGCATATCGGGCTTGTTTAGCCTTTGAGAGATTGATTGCGTTCCTGCAGAAGGAATTCTAATAAATTAAACATGATTTTACGAGTAAATGACAGCCAGCAATGGCCTGGTAAGGTTTACCGCCCTACCACACCCCAAAGGTGCTCTGTTGGATTGAGATCTGGTGACTCTGGAGGCCATTTGCGTACATTGTTGTGTTCGTGAAACCAGTTTGAAATTTTTTGAGTTGAGATGGTGCATTATCCTGGTGAGCAGTAGGCATTGGAAGTAGGCAAGTAGGCATTGGAAGATGGTACACTGTGGTGATAAAGGAATGAACATGGTCAGCAACAATCCTCAGCTAGGCTGTGGGGTTTAAACAATGCTCTATATTGGCATTAAGCGGCCCAAAGTGGGCCAAGAAAATATTCCCCACATGATTAAGTTGCCTGTTCTTAGCTGACCAGAGTGGAACCCGGTGTGGTTTTCTGCAGCTGTAGCCCATCTGGTTCAGGGTTCGAAACATTGTGCATTTAGGGATGCTCTTCTTCTAGTTACTGTTACCTTTCTATCGGCTTGATCCAGTCTGACCTCTGGCACCAACAAGGCATTTTCACTCAGAGAACTGATTTTTCAGACCATGCTCTGTAAACCCTAGAGATGGCGCTGTGAGTGAAAATCCCAGTAGATCAGCAGTTTCTGAAAACCTCAGACCAGCCTGTCAAGCACCAACAACAATGCCACATTCAAAGTCACTTACATCACCTTTCTTCCCCATTCTGATGCTCAGTTTGAACTCCAGCACTTTGTCTTCACCGTATCTAAATGCCTAAATGCATTGAGTTGCTGCCATTGGATGGTTTGATATTTGCGTCAACGAGCAGTTTAACAGGTCTACCTGAGTGTGTACCCTCCATTCCACACCAACCACCAGTGCACCATTTCCACTGCATAGACCCTGATGCTATTCACAGACACAGTCACCTTATCAAATGTTTAGACCAGTCCAGATACATCATGTAGGTCGTTTCGACATCAAAGGTAAGTTTGTTCCAAACGCAATATAATAATCTCTTCAAAATATATCTCAAACTTGAATATGCTGGGTTATATTCACCTGACACTGAAACTGCACGTGCTATGATAATGCTTAGGATATGGGATGACTATGATCATCTTGTGTGACAAACATTCACGAGCCTAGTGTTAATTATAACATGTTAAATAGCTTGCTCATACACATGCTAAAGCCAAGGACAAAGTGTAAATATGACAACCAACACAATCCACTATAATGCACTGTGCAGCTGTGGACGAAACTCCGCCCCTTCTGTTCCACGGACAACCCGAAAGCCATATAAAATAGTTATTATACTGGTCAGCAGGGCACTTAGACAGTCTGAAGGGGAAAAAAGGGCAAGGACTCAAACCCACCTGCGGTATATCTGTGCACATGCCTGTACCCATTTATAACGCTTTATTAACAGACGTCAAGTCAAGTCAAGTCAGATTTATTTATATAGCGCTTTTTACAATGGAGCATTGTCTCAAAGCAACTTTACAAGTTTAGATTATCTCCTAATAACTACGTCCAATCCCAAATTGAGCAAGCCCAGGGCGACAGTGGCAAGGAAAAACTCCCTAGTTCTAGGAAGAAACCTTGGGAGGACCAAGACTCAAAAAGGGACCCAACCTCCTTGGGCGGTCTAGCTATCAAAACGACAGTTCTTTCTAAAGCGTATTTTAAGATATATTGAAGACTCGTCGTACTTGCCTGTACAGATATCCAACTGCGTTTGCCGCTTTAGGTTGAGCTACATTTGTCGTAAACAAGTTGGAAAACTTGGAAAAAGGACTTCGGGAAGTAACCTATTAATCCAAGCCTGTTCTTACTGTGAATGTTTCTCCACTAGATGGTTAGAATTCCTGGTTTTATTGGTTTCTAACTTTGCATCTTGTCATTTTTTCTTCTGATACACTGAAGGTCGGGCGTACATAAATAGCTGTGTGCAGAATTCTTGCGAGATAAATCTGTCTAAATAAAGGACACTCCCTGCATATGAATTTGTCCATTCATAGAGTAGACAATAGAAAATAAGACATGGTGTACAATAGGGATTGGCAATTTGGCCAGATTCACCATCACAGTACAGTTATGCGCTGGTTTTGCTTTATCTACCGAGGTCTTAAGAATTATAATAGGAATTAAAAAGCATTCTTTTTCACCTTGATGAGTCCATGCCACAAGAGTGTCCAAGTTGGTACTAGGAAGGTGTACCAAATAGAGTGGCCGCTGAGTCTATTTTTACCAACCTTCAGAAAAATCACTTCATCTACCCCATTCATTATTCCTATTATCCAAGTTCTCTCTCTCTCTCTCTCTCTCTCTCTCTCTCTCGCTTAAGTAATCAGAGGACTGGCGCCCACACACATTTGGATCCTGTCCTTGTGTCGCCCTTTCTGTGGGTCTCAGTCAATCTTCAGGACTAAGCTGTTCAATAATTCAGCTGAGCTTCACAAGTCACATTAATCTAAGAAAAACAGCTCTACATTATTCAACACCGCCAAATATGTTCCTAATGGAAATCTAAAGAGAGAGAGACACACACACACAGGCCTGGACGTTTCCCACACACACACACTTATTATCCACTGGTGCTGATATGAATAGTGTGAAATATTTTCTTTACAGATAAGCACCTGTGAAGGCATTTGTATCATTCTGGACTGTGAATGCATTAATTCATATCGGGCTTATAGGAAAATGAGTGCCTCAGTAAATAGAAATGCATGTTTGGGTTTAACTTATCTACAGGATATTTGCCAAAGCGTTATCAAACAAAGAGGACAAATCACACTCAGCGTGTCCTCCAGTGTACCCAGTCGCCATGTTAGAGTCCTAATAGATCCTTCTGGCTGGGCCGGGTCTGAGGAGAGCGCTATAAGAGTGACCCGTGTTGGGACCTGCGATGGATTTGAAGGGTGCACTTCAGCCCACCTCCATTAAATTCCCAGATAGACTTTGATGAGCGTGGTCACTGTTTATAATGTGTACCACCATGAGCATGTACGTTCTCTAATGTCTAAATGCTGGGCCTGAATGCTACAATATACACTGCCTTGCCAAAAAAAGGTCACCACCAGGATTTAACTAAGCAAATAGTTAAATAGTAAAAAAAAAGAGCCTCCCATTGGATAATTACTGCATTGGTGATTATGTTTCAGCTGGCAACAAGTTATTGAACCCTAACTGCTGCAGTGAGTAGCTTCTCATTTGTTAAACAACCATGTCAAAAGACATCCTGAGGTCGGGGAAAAGATGTTCATCTGTTCCAGAAGGATCAAATTGTGAAAGAGTGGTTCAGGGAGCATGAGCCATCATTTTCACACATGGATTTGCCACCACAGAGTCCAGAGCTGAACCACAATGAATATCTTTGGGATGTGCTGGAGAAGACTTTGGGCAGTGGAACAAATCTCCATCATTTATACAAGATCTTGGGGAAAAATTAATGCAACTCTGGACCGAACTAAATGTTGTGACATTGCAGAAGCTTATGTATTTAGAATAACAAAACACATTTCGCAGCTCTTACCCAATGCGTCCTGAAGATATTTCTGTCCCACCAGTTTAAGATACTCCTCGATAGCCTTGGTGCCCAGTGTGTTCTCGCGAAAGATCAAGTGCTCGTTTTCACCACATCTGTCCACCTCTGACATCATCAAATCTGTCAGGAAGTCCTGAATTACAAAGACATATAAAAAAACACGTCAGTTTATAAACACTTGGGGACAGTGATTGACAGCCCAAAAACTGAAATTAAAGAAGTATATGATGGTATATAACCTCATGAAGGCAGTACTCATTGTCATGCCTTCATTGTGTGAAGACAAACTATATCTAGTACTAACATCCAAATCTGTTGTAATCAAACAGACCCAGCAGGAAACCAATCAGAAGATGATTTGAACAGGATGCACATGCACACATTTGTGTGCATAATAATTAACATTACACAGCCAGTGGTTTGCACAAGTACATAAACATCCACATACCTACACACAGACCAAAAGTATCCCTCGTAAATACTGTGAATATAAAACCTAACCATGGAGTTTCCCTGCATCATGTAGCCTGGTAGGACAGACTACTGCACCCATGCATGACTGAAGTAAAAAATTAGTGAACAAATTGTGCCGGGAGAAAACACAGACACTAGCAGCCTAGCAGTCTACGTCGTTAGATTTAATTGCTAGACGGCAATCTGCAAATCGCTGTTAAAGACAGCTTGACAACTAACTTATTTCACCATCCGTGAAATAACCACCCTGCAGAATATGAGGATTATAGGTTACCTTACATAGGTTTTGATGAGCACGGACACTGTGCTGGACCACCATGAGCATGGACGATCTCTATTGTCTAAAAGCTGGTCCTGCTGATACTGAATACTACAATATAACGTAACACTGGGAAGACTGGGATTCTGAATTCTAACTCTTGAACCAGGATTGATGTGGGAGATTCGGCAAAACATTCTGTGGATGTGGGGGTCGGTGTATCTTTACCCGGACAATAGGCGCTAAATACAGAAGATGATGACAAAATTCCAGAGACAGCTGTCCACGACAATCTTAAACCAACTAACGTACCAGCACAAAAAAACTCAGCAAATCTTGGTGGAATCATTCTGCTCAAAAAGAGCCTTATGACAAGAAAAGATACCGACACAAGCAAGTTTCCTTGCGTTTCAATTTCAAGGTCAAACTGGTACAATGAAAGACTTTTACAAACACACTTTTGAATGATGCATAGCATTGTCGTATATCGCTATCGACAAAATCCAAGGAGATATCAAGATTTTTTATTTTGTTAATCAATATCGCACACCCCTAATGCCAATCCTGCGAGGGCCTAACTTTTCTCAATTCTCAGAAAATCTGAGATTCTGAATTCTAACTGTTGAAGCAGGATTGATGTGGGAGCTTCAGCGGCACATTCTGTGGATGTGGGGGTCGGTGTATCTTTACCTGGACAATAGGCGCTAAATAAAGAAGATTATGACAAAATTCCGGAGACAGTTGTCAATGACAGGCTTAAACCAGCTAAGGTACCAGCACAAAAACATACTCAGCAAATCTTAGTGGAATCATTCTGCTCAAAAAGAGCCTTACGACAAGAAAAGCAACAGATAAAAGCAAGATTTCCTTACATTTCAATGGCGAACTTGTACAATGAAAGACTTTTACAAACACACTTTTGAATGATGCATAGCATTGTCTAATATCGCTATCGACATTTAAACATTTTTTAAATCAATATTGCACACGCCTAATGCCAATCCTGCGAGGGCCTGCCTCCCCTCCATTAAGGAAGGTACTGCCAGGACTCAAACCCAGGTTCTTGACATGTTTTATTGGTGTACAGGAATTAGAACCCTGGTGGGGGTGCTGCATCACCAGTTCACTAGCCCCATGGTCCATTATGTCCAGGTCATGCAGGGACAATTAGCTGTGTTGGGCCCTGACAGGACGGAGCTGTGTGGGTTTGCTCTCTCTATTTCTCTCTTTCCCCTCATGACACAGCACAAATGTAAATAAGGAAGCGCTGAGCTGAATGTTCTCTCAGGTATTTAGTGTTTCATTCCAGAACGCCCTGGATCAGCTATTTATTCTCCGGCTTATTTGTTTTCAGTGAACAGGAGAAATCAAGCTAATAAATATGTCTGTGAAGACCTTGTTTTGCTTTTTGGTCATGAAAGACAGCTGAACTGAGATCCAACTTCCACAGGACCAAAAATAAATACGTTTGTGCAGAGTATTGCAGGACCCAAGTGTATTAAGAGCAGCCTGGTTTATGTTTAGATTTGACTAAATATAGTTATAAAACACAAGCAGAAACTGAACTAGAGTTCCATTTACAGTACTGTGCAAAAGTCTTAGGCCACCATTAGATTAGATATACCACTGTTTTAGCAATGCGTATATGATGGTTACACAATACCTTCACGCCCAGTCCCATTTTTGGACCCCAACAGCATTTACAATAACTTTTGAAAGGGAATACATGTATAGTAAACTACCGTGTTTTGTGCCTAACACCAGAGCCCCGTGCCTAATTCAGAATGCAGCAGCATGCCTTGTTTTCAATCTACCCGAGTTCTCTCAGCTCAGCTAAAAACAGACCAGCCCCCTCCTGCCTGCAGGACCAATTAAACCCCGCTCTGTACCTCGAACCCTTAGAGACTCGAGCACGGCTTGACCCACCAATCAAGACGCAAATGTCAAGACTCTGGCAGCCAGGTGGTGGAATAATCTTCACCAGGCTGTCTAAACAGATGAATGAAGGCCCACTAATGCTGATACACTTAAAGCTCTTGTTCCTGAGTCATGAATCATGGCCCAAAATCAAGTGAAAAGCTTTGCCAGAAGAGAGAAACTGCATATTACTTTGCTTTGTTAGACGTTCAAATGAGACGTTCAAACATCTGGGTAAGGTTTGGGGCTTTACGTAGGTTGGTCATGTCCATGAAATGAAATTGGTTTAGTAAATTTGATGTTGCTTCATAAACGTGGAGGCCATCACCAAACCGTCAGTCCTGCCTGATAATAGGCGTACGCAGAACTTTTTATCTGTAGATTAAACTACAGATATGCGCTGCTTAACATTCTTTTGGGCAACGCCACATATAGATCCATGGTTATTATTAAGGCTATTAACCAACTTAAGCAGTTCGGTAAAGAGCTGCATTCATTTTTCCCCCAAGCTCTTGTATTGATGATGGACAAAGTTTTCCCCAGCACATCCCAAAGATTCTCAATGGGGTTCAGGTCTGGACTCTGTGGTGGCCAATCCATGTGTGAAAGTGATGGCTCATGCTCCCTGAACCACTGTTTCACAATTTGACCCTTGCTTATACGCATGCTTGGCGATATATGGATGTATATATGCCTGTATACGTTTGTGTGAGTGTTTATATACAGTACTGTGCAAAAGTCTTAGGCCACCATTAGGTTTGTTGTTTTAGCAATGCTATAATGACCATATATAATAATTTCTCAGTCTCTTTATTGGAATCGAACCAGAAACACCCAGGAAATGTATATGCAGTATTAAAAAACCAATCAGAAGAACAGCTGAGAAATAATTATATGGTCATTATACCCTTGCTAAAACAACAAATTCTAATGGTGGCCTAAGACTTTTGCACACTAGTGTATGTGAGTATTTGTGTGTATGTGTATATTAATGTGTGTGTTTGTACCATACATTTATTCCATCTGCCTCTCCATTAAGAGTTTGCAGACTTGCATGCTACTGGACAACCGCTGCTGTAACGCTGTTGTGATCCTTTGCACGTGTGTTGTCAAAGCAACAGTGTTTTTGTGTACACATTGGCACAGCCTAGGCAGGGCGAAGACTTTTATCCCCGTGTCTCAGGCGGCTTCTCTGCAAACCACAGGCTACATGCTAAACCACGTAATTTATACTTAATAGTACGTCAAATAGTAACAACAACATTGTTGATGTTGTAATGTGGCTCACAAAATTAGTTCCACGGCGTACAGTTTGAGACGGACCATACGTACCCTGGCACAGCAGCGGAGCGCCCTGCTGTAAATCTGTACTGGCTAGACGGTGCAGATGTGGGCGGCGACTGGGGAGTAAACTGCTTATTCAATCAAACTGTTTGGAAGGAAGTATAATCAGGCTTAAACAAGTTAAGTGCTCGTCAGTGAGGATGAGCTATGATGAAGTTCAGGCTTGTCTCAGCGGAGGGAAGGCTTCCATCCACATTTTGCAAACATTAAAGGTGTAGCCAGTCATTTTGTCAGAGGCTTAAATTGTCCCTTCAAACCTAAGCTCACACTGGTGGGGCAGCAACGCATGCGTAAGATGGAGACTTGGTGTATTGGTAAGTTAGGACTCTTCCATAGTGTCAGTGTCATGTGTTTGTTTGTTTGTTTGTTTAATTTTTGTTTAAACGTTTAGTACAGTACTGCCATGGTTTCCAACCCGGGGTCCGTGCCTCCCTTTCCTGAGGCTCTGTTTGCTCTGAGGTGCTCTGAGTTTGTCAAAATAGTTTTCACGTTAAATAAACTTAACCCACTGACTGTAAAGAAAATCTGTATATAGAATTACTTAAGATATTTTCATACGTGTGTGTGTGTGTGTGTGTGTACAGGTCTACTCTGACTTTTATTCAAATGTTTAGCTGCCTTGAAAAGAGAAACCGAGCCAAATTGAAAATAAATGACAAAAAGCTATGAAAGGAACCCAAGAGCAAAGATAAAAAGATATAATTTATATGAATTTTTGCCAGTAAAGATGTATAATGAATCACTTTATTCTCCTGGTCTGTGTGTGTGCGGGTGGGGGTGCTGCTTTTCTTAGATGCGTGTTTACAAGGACAAAAGGTTGTGAACCACTTTTGCAGTGTGCAATGCAATCATTCGTATCCTTGTATCTTTTGTAAAAACTCCAAACACTTAGGCCTACCGAAAAGAATACCAGGTGTGTTTTTTTAAAGGCCTTTCTCTGTTTTATGTGCAGTTCTCTTTTCTGTCAGCAGGTGTCACAAGAGTTTGCTCATTTCTATCAGTCTGACGCGATTAGATGTATATAAGACAGATGTCCTATTATAATTCTTACTGTGGACGCCGCGTTCCTTTAAGACGTTTCCAACTATTTTTGTCTCCCAATTTGGTCCTCCCAGTGCTCTAGTCTCACAACCAGTTCCCTTTTTAAAAGAGTAGGACAGTAGGACAGCGAGTGTCTCCAAACAACTCGCAGCCTCAGATCACTTATTGTTATTGCCAAGCGTTCACATCTGCCATCTGTCTTTGGGGAGGAGCTGCTGTTGCGCCAGTGGGGAGGTGATTCCTCGTTTGGCTTTCCCTCCCTCAGACACGGTCAATCATGCCATTTTTGTTATAATACCATTTCTTTTCATGAATTGAAAGTGTCATTAAGCAGCAGATGGCCTTATCCAGTATGACCTTGATAGCTCCTCGTAGACACACAGCCAACGGCTCATGAACGCTGTCCGTTGACAAGAATGAAAGTCCACAATGGTGTGCCCATAAAAAGCATAAAAGAACTGCAGTGCCAATAAGAACCGAGGTGGGTCGTCACTCACCAACAGGGCCTGCAGGGGAGTTCATTCCACCGCCCGGGCACCAGCACAGAGAAGTCTGGACGCTGGCTTTGTGAGAAGAGAAATGTGAATGAAGCTCGCTCTACCAAGTGTGTGCTGCCGACACCTGTGTGGCATCTGCATCTGTTTTGTGTGTGGGTGGAGGCATGGCGGTATCACAAACTACATTTGATGATAATATCCAGAGAATATTCCTTACCTACACGGGCGCTTATTCAAACTCGCCACAGGTAACGCCGCTGTGAAGCTGTACATGTGTGCGTTTTCCCCTGATAACCATGTATGCGTTGGCAAAGTCGGGGCAGGGCGCCGGGACGGCGAGTTGGTGTGTGCTGCTCTTAGTCATGCTGTGCACCTCCTCCACAGCTTTTTCAGCATCTGGGACTCTTCCAATCGAACAGATCCCGCCAACGTCATTGTTTCCCATGCCCTCGGTTTTCTGCCAACACACCTGACTCAACTGTATGGCTCATTAGGAAAGCCAAATGAAGTGGTCTTGCTGGAGCAGGAAACAAAATGTGCAGCGTGGCAGTTTAAGCCTCAATCCAGGCAAACGAGGCTATGTTTTCCCAACGGATTGTCTTATTTTCGTTCCTACCTCTCAATTTTCCTCAGACAAAACCTGAGACATTTTGTTTTTTCTCTCTAAGCCTCTAGCCTGTCGTCGTTTCTCAGAGCTGACAGCATGACGCCGGGTCAAGACTTCCAAGGAAAACTGCATGTTATTTTTGTGTGTTTTTACTCAGGAAGACGTGTTGGAGCGTCTGTGCGTACAGGAAACTTTGCCCCTCTAAGATGAAAGCAACAAACAAAGAAGTCCCAGGATTCAGTTTCCAAATATTGTGGCCATTTTATGTACATAGACTTTTACTGAGCAAAAGTCTTAGGCCACCATTTGGATTAGATACACTGTTGTTTTATTAATGCTATAATGACCACATATAATCGTTTCTCAGTCTTGCTATTAGAATAGAACCAGAAAATACAGGAAATTTGTATGCAGTAAAATACAGAATCTATAGGCTACAGTAGCAGGTTTTTAGTGTGACCTCCCCTTACACTTGAGCAACAGCAGCATCTGGCAGCTTCATTGGGATGTTGATCCTTCTAGAGTCCAAAGAAGCTTGGTTTAGGAAATGGTCTTTTGGAGGGGCAGCAGGCAAGAAACCACTTTTTAGTTAGGAGAACAGGGTGAAAAGGCCAAGATATTCTAAATCTCACAAAGACCGGAATGAAGATCAGTGGTAAAGACAATTATGGAGCGATTAGTTTGAACTTTTTCTGTCCAATATGTTATATGTGGTCATTATACCATTGCTAAAACACAATATCTAATGGTGGCCTAAGACTTTTGCACAGCACTGTAACTCCAGGGACCCCAGCTCGATCCTCATCTTTAATAATTGCACCTGTTTAATGTTCTTCCAGTGTCCATGTGGGTTTGCTCTGGTTACCCCAGTGTCCTCTCGTGCTATGAATAGCTAGACTATCGAGTGTTACTGAAAATAAGTGTATGAATGATTCATGGTGGACCCAGACGAGATCGATCATTTTCCGACTCCCCACTCCTCAGTTTTACTGTGTGAGCATAAGTAGCTGTCGTTCCCCTAGATGTAAGTGAATGTGTGACGCCCTGAAATGGTCTAACTCTTACTGAAAATAAGGCATGAAGGATTTATGGTGGGCCCAAACAAGACTGAACAGTTTCCTAAGTGGCTCTGAAGGTTGATCACCGTCATACACTAGACTAGTAGTGTTGTTACAACTGATGATGTTTTCATACATATTAGGTGTAATAAGTACACATTACTTTAGAGTACATGTTAAATAAGTAAGTATACGTTACTGTCTTATATACATCTTATATAAATCTAATATTACTTGGTTATTTAAAATATGTCGACGCTACAATAGAACATTTTGTTTACAATGTCTAGTAATTTCTAATTTCTAAATTGCAGGAGACTACATGTATTTGTTTAAACTCCTTTAAGAAAATGTGCATTGTTTTGCGTTGTATAGACTTCAGAAATACATTTTAAAAATCATAAGAAAACTGAATCGCGAGCAGAATGTATCGCTACACCTCTAATAATTAGTAGATCTGAAAAAACGATAGGAACATTACCATATTTCTTTCTGCCTTTCAATACCTGTATTCCATTCATTTTTAAAACCTTACATCGGGCATGGCAGTCAGATATGCTAGCTTGTACACCTAGCCTCCAGCCTAGTCGAGCATTCCACAGTCACAACTGGTCATGTCTGATGGACTGAAGGTCAGCCACAACCCTTGAAAAGGTCATTTGGCAGACGCTCTTATCTAGAGCGACTTATAACTGATGCAGCCTTATCAAAGGCCCAGTCAAAGTAATTCTGGTTTAACGACCTTGCTCAAGGTTCTACCAGTGGCAGCTTGGCAGTGTTGGGACTTGAACCTTGGGCCTTCTGTTCAGTAGTCCAGCACCTCGACCGTTGTGCCCCTACAGTTTAATGCAGTTACATTTATAACAAATTAGCAGACATCCTTGTCTCCCTGCTGCTGCAACATCGGCTGTCCAAGGGACTGGCAAATATGGCCTATAAATAACACACTTTTATTACATAGTGAGTGCCCTTGCTGCCTACTTCCTACGTAGGGCGCTCTGTGAGAGCTTTCTATCCGACAATGGAACTGGTTAATGAAACCTTATAACTGGTTCCTGATTGTTTATACCTTCTGCACGAACATTTTACAGGTCTGGATTTACTCTTAGCCATTTGTCATTCCATAAGGTTTCTTTGTAGAGGAACATCATAACACTCATATTTTGGACGATTTGTGATAAGAGGAACAGATAAAAAGTAAACAGAAGCTAATGTAAGAACATGAAGGAAAATGTAAACCCATCTGTCAAAGTAGTACCCCAAGAGCGCAGCGACGACTCATCCAAGAGGTCACAAAAACCCCACAACAACATCCAAAGAATTGCAGGCCTCACTTGCCTCAGTTAAGGTCAGTGTTCATGCCTCCACCATAAGAAAGAGACTGGGCAGAAATGGCCTGCATGGCAGAGTTCCAAGACGAAAACCACTGCTGAGTAAAAAGAACATTAAGGCTCGTCTCAGTTTTTCCAGAAGACGTCTTGATGATCCCTAAGACTTTTAGGAAAACATTCTTTGGACTGACAAGACAAAAGTTGAACTCTTTGGAAGGTGTGTGTCCCATTACATCTGGTGTCAAAGTAACACAACATTTCAGAAAAAGAACATTATAGCAGCAGTAAGATATGGTGGTGGTAGTGTGATGGTCTGGGGCTGTTTTGCTGCTTCAGGACCTGGAAGACTTGCTGTGATAAATGGAACTACGAATTCTGCTGTCTACCAAAAAATCCTAAAGAAGAATGTCCAGCCATCTGTTGTTGACCTCAAACTGAAACGAACTTGGGTTCTGCAGCAGGACAATGATCCAAAACACACCAGCAAGTACAGCTCTGAATGGCTGAAGAAAAACAAAATAAAGACTTTGGAGTGGCCTAGTCAAAGTCCTGACCTGAATCCTATTGAGATGC
>JAJAGP010001259.1:162443-214110 GCA_025084515.1 Ancistrus triradiatus
ATTTTCCTCTTTGGCCCGGAAGACACAACGTCCATGATTTCCAAAAACAATTTGAAATGTGGACTCGTCAGACCACAGGACACTTTTCCACTTTGCGTCAGTCCATCTCAGATGAGCTCTGGTCCAGAGAAGCCGGCGGGTTTCTGGGTGTTGTTGATCTATGGCTTTCGCTTTGTATGGTAGAGTTTTGACTTGCACTTGTAGATGGAGTGACGATCTGTGTTCACTGACAGTGGTTCTCTGAAGTGTTTCTGAGCCCATGTGGTAATATCCGTTACAGAATGATGTTGGTTTTTAATGCAGTGCCGCCTGAGGGATCAAAGGTCACGGGCATTCAATGTTGGTTTTCGGCCTTGCCGCTTACTTGCAGAGATTTCCCCAGGTTCTATGAATCCTTTGATGATATTATGGACTGTAGATGATGAAGTCCCTAAATTCCTTGCTATTGCACATTGAGAAACTATTTGTAGTGAACCTCGTCCCATCCTTGCTTGTGAACGGGGATGCTCCCTTTATACCCCTCACCTGTTCTACAATGAACCTGTTCACCTGTGGAATGTTCCAAACTGGTGGTTTTTGGGCATTCCTCAACTTTCCCAGTCTTTTGTTGTTCCTCTCCCAACTGTTTTGGAAAGTGTTGCAGGCATCAATAGATCAATCAAAAGATATATATAATATCTTGTCTTTGTAGTGTATTCAATCAAATATGGATTGAAAAGGATTTGCAAATCATCGTATTCTGTTTTTATTTATGTTTTACACAACATCCCAACTTTATTGGAATTGGGGTTGTATAAAGATGGGAAAAGATTTCAGCCTTTGAGACAAAAAAATGGTTCTTTCAGAGGAGTATTCTGATTGTCTATAAACACTGTAATCCTAACATATACTAGCAAACTTAGATTTGCTGCTTTCTAGGAGTGTAACGATGCATTGCGATGAACAAATGTGGTGATGTGTATTGTGGAGTTTGACGATGTCATCTAACGCAATTGTATTTTTTGAACACTAGAAGGCGAAATCATTCGTCATGCGCCCATACAACTTAGAAACACAAATCAGAAAATCAAATCGCAACTCAGTACCATGAATCGAATGGAATCTTGAGCAGGGTGTATTGCTAGATCAAGATCATTCTTTTCTCAGGACCCTAGCTGCTAATGGACTGAAATGTCTCTGCGTGCTTGAATGCGTCTGTATCAGTCTTCCTCTTCTGTTATCAGCTCTTACTAAATACGAAGTAATATCACTGCAGCATTTGACCACCAGCTTTTTTTTTGAGGAAAGATCGTAGATCCAGGAGTGAACAGATGCCATTAGAGACGAGAGTCCGATCTTACCAGTTGCCCTCATAACGTACGACCTTGGAACACTTCAACGCTGATGTGTACGTTCCAGTTTTTAACGATCCATAGCCCTCCGGGCTGCTTTACAGATCACAGTAATTAAGGCACAGTAATTACCAACCCTACGCTGACGGGACCGGCCATCTCCCATCTGACCTGGAATGGCCCAGGACGGGCTCGATTTGGCCTTTGTGTCTTGCCCTCTAGCAGGGCTGATGAATTCGGTCACTGCCAATCATCAGTGTGGTAATATAAAGGCTAAAGTGCAGGTGACCGGAAAAGTGGAGAGCTAATAGCACGCCAATAATGATGCAAGAGTAATCTCAAAAGCAGTCCTCGCGGATAATGAGGCAGATCAGCCGTTCCTGACCCAGCGACCATGTCTAATGACATCTGTGCAGCCGTGAATGGCAAGATGCTTTCTACTAGCCATGTAACGCTCCGGACTATTAATTCGTTGGGTCTGACCTCAAATGCCAACTCTGACAAGACCTTAAGCCTCAATTTCTTAGCTCAGCTGTAAGTATCTGTTAGTAATTGCTTCATTTCCATAAAGATTGATATGTACTGTTGAATGCCTTTACTGTCCAAAGGTATCTCACCAAAACAAATGCATCCCCACTGCATAAAGAACCATATCACTGCGGTTTGGCGGGTCATGATTCGTGCCAATCAAAGCAACATGTTCACTTGTTTGTTTTGAGAGAGGATCTAAACAAAGTGACACCGAGTGCATTTACATGCACTTAATAATCCAATAACTACTGAAAATCAGATTTCGTCAGTAATCCGATCAACTAGCATTCATAACATGCACTCAGGAACCAGATAATGGGTAACCTACATATACATGAGACTAGCTTTCTGAGGTCCCCAGCTGGGCACTGGGGCCCCTGGCAGGGCAATTTATCGTAACTCAGTCAGTTTTTGACCTACGGCCACGAAATTTTGGCATGTTTAGTGCCGGGTACACTCTGAGGTGACCTGTGATGCTCGTGTGGCCCCTCAGGTCCCCGGCTGGGCACTGGGGCCCCTGGCAGGGCATTGACCTTAACTCAGTTCATTTTTTGACCTATGGCTATGAAATTTGGCAGGCTTGGTCTCGGATGCACCCTGAGGAAACATGTGATGCCTCTCGGGCCCCTTAGGTATGCTCAGGGTCAACCCTTGCAGAGTGGCAATCACACTCGCATTTTCTTCAGGATATGCACGTCTCCAGTTAAGTAATGGAATTCATCATCTCCTCAAGCACATACTGCATTTCAGAGTCTCCACAAAGGTGTTTAGTAGCAATTTTGCTGCGTTTCATTCCCAGGCTGCCAGATCCCGCAAGACAATTAAGCCATGGGTCAACAGAAAAAGTCCCCAAATAGCCAAACCTCTTAGAATAAGCAAACCTGTGCATGCACAGACTGAGAAATCTGATTGAAATCCGGAGCTGAGGAAATCTGATTACTGAGATAAAAAAGTCTGCTCTCTTTATCAGATTTCACACTCCGAATTCCAGACAATAATCCCAATCTGGGAAGGGAATAGGGAGTAGGGAAATCAGATAGCTACAGAAATCTGATGATCAAGTGCATGTATATGCAATCAGTGTTGCCAGATGCACTGAATGTACACTCTGAGGGAGTGCCTGCCGCGCATATCGGCATATTCTTTCTGGCTCCTTTGACAGAAGAGTGAATCGAGCTTGATCGTCTCGTTTGTACTCAAACTTAGAACTAATTAATAACAATCAGACATAAATTTATTTAATGGACTGTCCCTTTTCCGTTGCTCGTGAAACGGAAACTTTGTGTCAAGCTCTTGAACATGGCACTCAATGATGTGTCTAAGCAATATTTATTGCGGTTATATTTCATCCCACACACCATATGCACGTATGTCATTTTCAGAAGCAAAAATAAAGGCAGTAAACCAAGAAGCCATGCTTTACATCACAGGGAAGGGCGTTTCGATATGAAACAAGTTAAACGAGTCTTAACCCACTATCTAATCATGAGAAAGCACAGCCTCTCTCGTTCTTATTGCTTTCATAAACAGGGACAAGTATTTATTTAAAGTAATACTGTAAACCATTCTTCTGCCAGTGTAGTTTGTTGATAAGATCTCAAGATGAGCTTTAGGTGCTAGTCAGTCTGTTTGTTCCACTGTTAATTCACATGGCTCAGCCAATCAGATCTTTGAGAGTCGGAAAATCCGCGGTGATGAGCTCGGCAAACGGGTAATTTTGGTAATATGTTTAATGTCACAGTCTTCTTGGAAGGACAACCTCCTCCAAACATATATTTTTGGAGTCTAGCAGTTCCCCTTTTTAACTGCTGATTCAGTATCTTGGATGTTGGATTCAATCTTCAAACATTTTGTTGGGTATCATATCCTTGGCGAGTTAAAATGCAGGCCTCATTGATGCCTTTCAATTGCTTTTGTTGCGGCACCCACATGATGTCCCTTTGCTATTGGCATACACTTTGGGGTGCTTTCTTTTTAAGGGGGTCCAACAGATTTGTTGCGCTTCCAACAGACGTGCCAAGCTTGGCTTTACATGTGTTCCAAACAGCTGTGTTTTGCACAGCATCCGCTGTGCAAACGTCAAACCAGTTCCATATAATTGGTGATTTTTGCAGCCCCATGCTACGTGCACTTCACTGACAGACATGTTAACACGAAGGAAATGAAGAAAAAACAAAAAAGGAAAATGAGACCTGCTGAAGCTTGGGAACTGTTGTTTATCAATTAACTTTGGTTCCAATTGATCACCTAGACAAATATAGCTAATCCTGCCAGAGTAAAAACCTGTTTCACGGTTAATTTAACTGACGTTATTGAGTAAGTCAGAATAGCACCATGAGGACTTTTGACAAAAATGCAAATCTCCGAATTAGCCATGCAGGGCTAGCTGCAAAGTTCAGTAGCGGAGAGATAAGGAATGATGGCCTTTAGAATGACCCTGATATATGGAATGTAATTACAACCAGCGAGTTAGGTTACCCTCAGACAGTCTGGTTCATTAGGGTTAGTCTAATTATTCCTGGCATAAAGGTCAGGACGTTAGAAAAAAAAAAAACCTCTGGAAGTCCAGTTCAGCTTGGTTCTATACCCTGTCTGCATGACTTCTTTCTGCAGTTCTTTATAAATTTGGAAGAAAGACAGCGCCGTTAGTGTAGTCTAAACACGCTTCCCAGAAAAGCCATAAGTAAACTGGAGATGACATCTCTGCCATGTATGGTTCTTTCCCCTGTGTGTTTACCTCACCCCGCGAGTCAACCACAAATGGACTGTGTACTGCAGCTACTGAAACTGTGCCAATCAGGCCAGACAAAGCTCAGGCAGCCAGCAGAGAGGACAGCTGGTGACTTGGCCATCTCTCGAAATGGGCTAAATGGGAAGACTTAGTTACTTTGCTAAGTGGATTTTGTGGTGAACCTTGGAGGGATCTTCCTCTTGTAAAACCCACACATTTATATGCAAAGTGGTCCACACAAGTTAAAGCCAAAACCTTGAATGCACCTCTTATGTTACAACAGAGATAAGAGAAGGTTCTGGAAACATCAGCATCGGACATGCCAAGCAGCCATGGTTGGTTATTTAATGTATTCAGTTTTTATTCTGCTGCTGCAGTGGGAAACACTGGCAACCCAGTCCAATGCTAATGTACAATACTGTGCAAACGTCTTAGGCTGCCATTAGAATTGTTGTTTTATTAATGATAAATGACCATATATAACATATTGTCGAAGATTGGACCCAAAAAATGTCAAACTTGGATTCGTCAATCCATAACACTCTTTATCGCTGATCTTTGTTCCAATCTTTGTGAGCTTTAACATATCTTAGTTTTTTCACCCTGTTCCCCTAATGAAAGAAGTGGTTCCTTGGTGGCTACCCTTCCAAAAATACCATTCCTGACCAAGCTTCTACCAGATGCTGCTAATGTCTAAGTGTAAGGGGAGGTCACAATCAATACTTGCCTTTGTAACCTATAGAAGCTGTATTCTAATAAATAAACCGAGGAATTATTTATATATGGTCATTATACCATTGCTAAACCAATGATGTGTCTGATCAAATGGTGTCCTGAGACTTTTGCTCAGCTTAAGGCTTACCGTAGAGCCTGGTCAGGGATTCCTGTTGGAGGGCATCACACACTAACCAATTTACTCACACTTAGGGGGGGAAAATGCTAACCGACCAACTGCCATGTTTTAGGATATACAAGGAAACCAAAGAACCAATGGAAATCCATTCAGGCATGTTGAGCACCACAAAGGCAGCTTAAACAGTGTCCAGCACCACTGCTAATAACAGAATTAGCACGTCACCCATTTGTAATATATTACTAGGCTAAACCTTCAAATTAGAAGCCAACAGCTGCTTAGCAGCCCTGTCCAAAACACCCTTCAAATCAACCACCAATGAAAACCAAGAATGGAGTCAGATTCCTCTTTTTGTGAAGAAAAATTCACATCCTGTCACATGTCCTTACCTTGGCTTTGCCAGTGCTTTGGAGGATGTGTACCAGGGCACATGCCATCTCCTCCTTGTTCTTGACACTGATGGCTGGTTCCAGCACTGAGCAGAGCAGCATGTAGTTGTTGGTGGTGTACTCGGCGAACTCCTTATACATCTCCATCGGAAGGATGTTCATGCTTTGGTACCGGGTCTTGATTCGGATCATTGGACCCGCAGTCTTTCCCTTACCGGGGTTCGGCATGCTCACAGGGTACCACTTCTCGACGAGTTGCCTGCCGGTGACGCTGTCGACAGGGATGTTAACAAATCCCACGTAGTTGTTTTTGTCTTTCTTCTTCTTCTTGTCCGAGTCCCTGTAGAGGTGGACGGTGATGTTTTGGACAGCGGGTAGGTTGTTGAATTCAAAGTGCTCTCCCCAGAAGACATTGTCGGCCTTCATCTTGCAGGTGGTGCGGGCGTACAGGACATCGTCCAGGCATAGTTCGGTAAAGTATTTCTTCTTGGCCTGAAGGTCTTTTGCTTCAATAACCCATAGCCGAAGTGATTCTCTACCCGTCGACTGTTGTCCTACAGACAGAAGAGTGAGGTTACAGGACCATCGACACATGGAGATAAGCTAGTAAAAAGGATTTCAATTTGTATATTAATATTCTGTGTTAAAAGTTCCCCTATTAAGAGATAACAAAATAAGCATTCTAAACCAGTGGCGGCTCGTGGTTTTTTTTTGAGTTCGGTCTTTTAACTCCGGCCGTTGTAGCTCAACAATCATCGCTTTGGATCCACGAGCAGAGGCGGGAGTTAAAGAGAAGAAGTCTGTGTCATTCATGTGTGTGTTGTGTCATGTGTTCACTTGCTCATTAGCTCACGTTTGGACTAGAGGACTGTTCTGGCTCGGTTGATGTGTTTAGAGACTTTTGTTTACGATATTCTCTCTAACCTATAACTATATAAGCTGGTTCACCTTCACTCGTTGAGTCTCTGGTTCACGTGGCTGATCTTCCGTGTTGTTCATAATACTTTGTATGAGTGCAGTTTTGGCTTCCACCAAACAAAAGTATCTGGTCCATCAAACCATAAAGTGTTACGGCTTTGCCCTGTACAAGGTTGTAACAGTACAATACTGTATTTTCTATAATTGTTGTGAATTTCCATAAATTAAATGTGCAGTGGAATTAGGGATGCTGTGTAGATAGTGGGGTTCCACTCATGTTTTCAGAGGTATCTCTGGTGCATTTAGATATAGTTTGCTTGCAGTTACATTTACTAGACAGTAGCATAAAAAGACTGTGACTATGCTAAGGTCCAGTCAACGTCCATTTCAGTCAAAAACCCATTTCACAGAATGTGACCTGTAGTTACGTTGCGTAATAATTTTTTAACATAATAATGTTTATAAACTGTAAATCTCTTCTTTACTGAAGTTTGAAAAGTCCGTCGTATTCCCGATTGCCAATTTATTGATTGACTGCTGGTCATGAGGTTCCGCCCCTTGGAGAGTTTGACCAGTCACTATAAAGAAAAGCACCAAAATGACACTTTAAAAGCCGTTGTCCAATGAACGTCACTCTTTTGTGCTACATCATCTGCAGATACACGGACCATGCCATAGACATCCAGAGATGCACAGGCTTCAGTGAGTGTCTATTAGCCAGGGGCATTGAAAGAGATTTTAACTGCAGGCTGAGCTGTTCTGTAGAAGGACTTTAATGAACGAACAGTTGAGATGTTTGACTTGAGATATTAAAATACCTAATTCCTCCAAGATGAATGGAAAACACACCCACTATGCAAAACATTTCACTGGACATTATGGGTTCCAGTGCAGTCTTAAAACAATCGCCTGATCTTGAGCCATTGTGGCACATTACATGCCCGACAGAATGTTATATGGGATGTAGCAAAAATGTAATGAGGAAGCCCTGCTGAATTTATCGGTATGTAAACAATAATATACATGGCCAAAAGTTTGTGCGCACCCTGTCTAATAAGTGGTTTTGCTTCTTTTGTTATTACTCATTGCTCAAATGAATACAGTTATTCATCTTCATTAACCGCTAACCTAAGCACAAGATGGGAGTACACGCTGGCATGGGAATATGCTCATGACATGGCATCACACAATCATTCATTGTACTCACTCACACCCTAGGGGCAATTTACATGAGCCATTCCAAGTAATGGCTTGTTATAATGGGAGACGATGGGGAGAAGATGCAGAACTCAGCATTTATGGAGCAACGCTTCATCACCTCCATGTCATGCATATCATCAAGTATGCATTCTCTGCAGATCTCCACTTTCCATGAAGTCAGGTGGGGTGGTATGCAGAGGGGGGCACACCATATACAGGATATACTAGTTTGACGAGATCAACAAACACATGGATGTCATTGGCTTTGGATATGTTCTGTATTTTTTTCCACATTTTGTCCCTGCTCTATGTGGAATTCATAGCTAGCAGGCTAACGCATACCCTGGTTGGGGCGACCATCCATCAATGGCGACGTTCCCCAGTCTACCTTTCTCTCAGTCAGGTCTTTCCAGGATAGGCAGCCACCTTTACAACTGAGCATTGACTGTGCCATCTGGGGATTTGCGCTACAGCTGATGAATATTTCGAGATGTTTATTCACCATATCAAAAGGTGGGTTGGGTCCCGCATCGCATGAATGGCAAAACACTGGGAGGGTGGGATAATCTCACCCGGCGCTTGATACTTTGAAGTAAAAAAAACAAAAACATCCAGTTATTAAGATCCTTTCATGTCTCGGTTTTTGCGTGCGTGCAGAAAAAATACCCACAGGCAGCCGCACATGCTCACACACAGGGTGCGGCAGTCAATTTTGTAAGCTGGCTTTTAGGTATTGTGTTACACCACTCCACACTAATTACCCCAACAGAAGTAGGCTCCTGTTTCACCTACTGATAAACTGTGATGTTTGCGCTAGGCAAATTTTGGTCTGCCGACCAGCCATGTACTATAAAATCTTACAACAGGGCAGAGCAGTGAATTAAACTTGAACTAAACAGTGGTGTGACTTTGAGTAGATCCAGAGTTAGAGTAAGTATAGTATATTGTATATAGTCCCTACATGTGGTTCATATACTAGCGTATCTTGCATACATGTTGTACATTTTTAAGAACACTTTTTGTATATCTTTAACTAAGGTTTGGGTATCGGTCTGACAGGAAGAAATGCTTTGATACCAACATCCGATATGTGATGCCAGTCTAGTGTAAATGGACCAGAGCGCCGATGAACGCGGGCAGCAAGCAAACTGAGCTTAGTAGGAGTGGATTGTTGCTATTGTTGAAATTTGAAATCGCGAGTTGCATTTTTGAAATTTGCATATCTTCTGTTCTGCAATTGGAAAAGATGAATTTGAGATCGGGCATGTTTAAAGGTGCAGTGGGCTTGTTTGTTTACTTTTGATTTTCAATGTAACAACAACTGGTACAATGGCACATTTTTTGATTTAGCATTCTTTCAAACTCCTAATTTCTTTGAATTGCAGCAGTCTTAAAAGTACATTTAGAAAGTACACCGTTCAAAGTCTCTCTTCAAAGAATCGCCTTTTTGAAGGGAACCAAACATTGCTGTTATCCATTCAAATCCTATTCAATCCAGGAAAGAAAACTACTAATGTACCAAGAAAAGCTTTGCCAAAAACCATTAATTTTGAACACAATGAGCTGTAAACCAAAACATTTGTACATTGTTTGTGTTTTGAACAACACGTAATACAGAAGTATTAATTAAAGCGATTTTTATTGTTGATCTGCTTCTGCCCAAAATAAAATGCATGGATGGGCACGGGATAGTGAAGGAAACAAACAACAGTTTAAATTACTTTTTCATTTTAAAGATCATTAAAATAACTTAAAGTGTTTTTCAGACTCGACCCTGCACATAAGTCCAGTTCCTTAATATCGTCATCTGCTATTTAAACCTCTTGTTTGAAGCAGTCAGGATGAAGCCAGGTGTATGGCGTTCAACTGGTATTTTAATAGGGAGTAAAGTGAGCAGAAAAACAATGCTTAAACTCTAAAAACCAGTTTATAAAACCAGTTTTTATAATAACAAACCTCATCTTAGAACAGTTTGAAATACATCCCAAGTCACATTCCACATGCTAAATAGGATGCCATAATGATAGCGCTATTGGTATGTGGTTTTTGCCCGACAAACTGTTCTGGAGCTATGCTACAGGCGCACAAATGCACACAGTGAATTATGCGAGCAATGCTGCTAGTGTAGCAGCTGTGTGCGAGATCTATGCGAGAGTCAAGCAGCATATGGCTGCGTTCTGTCTCTGTCAGAAATGTATTCTTGTCAACACAGTAACACTAACGTAGAGCTTTTGATAAAACATACTTGGACCTAGCCATGCATTAATAATCAGAGACCGCCTGGAGGTTCACATTCAAGATGGCAGAAGAACTGTACAACCCAACACTACAAGTCTCGTGACGTGCCTCGGCTTGGTGTACTCTGTGATTGCACAGGTGTGTCAAGTTCTTCATCTACAACAAACCGGCAAGGCATAGGAATGCTTTTTTTGGCGGGAACTAGCTCAGAGAACCAGGTATATTTAAATAACCAAATGTTTGTGGTCATGCAAAACTTCCATCCAAAAACATGGGTATTGGTGTAATGCCTGCTGCCATGACAGCCTTCTTAGTAGGTTTCAACTGGATTTTGGGACATGATTCCACTGATGTTGGACAGTAATCCCTCTTGGAAATTGGTAAACAAGTTCATCTCAAAAGTGTCTGATGGAGTTAAAGGTTATGGCTGTGTGCAAGCCAGTTCACACTAAGATGGCGAATGCGATAAATTTTCTCGTAAGGTAAAAAGCCCGCTCACTGGCCCACCCTCTGCTGTGAAGCACTTAGTGCCTGTTGTCTTGGTAATGACACACTGACCCCCACATCCACAGAATGATTTGCTGAATCTCCACATGCACGATTTCTACCAAAACACACAGTGTATGCTTGCTCCCATACTGGGGTGGTAATTGTTATGAGACTAACCTTGTTTGGGTGGACTGCTCGTCTGAGGTTCTCCATCCATTTGTCCCTCTCAGCAGCTGAGCGACAAGAGAAACACTTACTTCCTGTCGAGGTGCTCACCTGAAGTAATACAGAAATACAGTCATCAGTTCCTTTGTGTCTAAATATCACCCTCATACAAAGGCAAAGCCTTGGGTTCTGTTTACTACTTATGAATGGATGTTCTGTGGAGTTTGTGGCAATACAGCAATGGATTATGTTTCAAATTCCCAATGGGTCAAATCATCTTTGTTGCTGCCAAGAAAACAATATTTCGAATGAGACAAAAACTCGCTCCTGTTGCACAGCAGCTACCAACTTGGCAGAAGAAACACAACTAGTGGAGATGTTAGCTTTGCTATTCTGTATATGCCTGAGATTGGCTTGTGTTGTTTGGCTTATCAGTAGTAAAGGGCATGCCTCAAACATAAAGGGCAGAACTAATTATGCAAGTCTGCATGCGCCTGAACCTGTGTACCTCAAAGCAGTAGTCCTGGCCCAGGATGGACATGTGTACGGGTTTGATGAAGACCTCCTCCTCCATGCTGAGGTCCAGAGCTTCCACTGCACTGCTAGGGCTAAGCAAGGACTCGTGAGAGCGCGATTCTTTCAGTCTCGGCATCAGATGAGATCTGTGTGTCAGACAGAAAGAAGGAGAGGAGAAAAAGGTGATTCAAAGGAAATCACAGATATAACAACATGACCTTCAAACACTTCACTGTCACGTAGTCAAGAGTTAACACACATTAGTATCAAGCCACATTCAGTGTCCAAGCTGATTGTTTGCGTGCTTCTGTTGCTACGCTACACCAAAAATGCCACAGGTGTAATGGTGACAGGCTTCAGAACAATATTTACGACCATCTGTGTTGTGTCGGTTAACATAACACACGTTCAAGGCATGAAATATGGCATAAAAGTTGGATTTTGGATTGGTACGATTGGTACAAACCTGTAATTATACTTCACAACGACAGACCCTGATCTCACAGTCAAGTTCCAAAATCTAGTGAAAAGCCTCCACAAACTTTGGGCCCCATAGTGCATTCAGTTTGCCATGTTGGCTCTACTTCTGTAGCATTTTGGCTACGAACTGTATTTGTGACCCAAATTGCAGTCTTACAGCACGTTAAATGTGATGTTAGGAGCATGGTGTCATAGGACAACAGTATTTGGCAGAGTTTCAACATTTTCCAGGTGTTTCTACCCCAGGAATCAGTCCAGCTGGAAAGATAAGGCCATTTTCACTGTGTGTGGCTCTTGGTGAAAGAGTGTACTTAATGTGATGGACAGAGGTTGGAAAAAACATTTTCATTTAAGCCATGAGTTAAACCGAGTTCCATTTCTCGTTATGCAAGTGAAATTTAATGAATGCATTAGGCACATAAAGTCAAATGTATTAATATAGTGCTTTCAGTGGAACAGTTAAATAGTCCCAAAGCTCTAACTGAGCAAGGCTAGGGTGGCAGTGGAAAGGAAAAACTCCCAAACGTTATGAGGAGGAAACATTTGGAGGATCAAGACTCAAAAAGGGACCAACCTCCTTGGGCAGCCAAGATGTTATATGGAAGAATTAAACTACCTAATTATTAAGTTCTTAGTAATAGTTGAAATAAACAGAATCTGAATAAAAAAAGCGAGAACATATTTATAAAAAATACAATACAACCCCGATTACTTTATCAAACCTTTATCAAGAACTACAATGTGGAGTTGCATTCACAAATGCCACTTAAAACGTTACTGTGCAAGAAAGAAGCCTCATGTTAATCATGTCTTGAAACGGCGTCGACGTCTGTGGGCCTCGGGGTGGGCATTGGGAGGGACAGTGGAACCGTGTAATTGGACTCAGTAACCAATCAGTATTCCACAGGTCCGGCTTTTTTTTTTGGTGGAAGAAATGGACACTGTGAGCTCCGGACCAAAGACTAGATGGAGCATCCAGAACTATTATCAGGCTTTTCCTTGTAATAAAATAAAATATAATGCAATGCACCCATATTCACCGCTATTTGAAGAGCCGATGGAGAGAAGGTCTGTTCAGGGGAAGAGCGTTCAGATCCACCTCAGCCATCAGCACAGTAGCAGTCGCACTAAGGACACACACACACACTCCTGAACCAGATCCAAACCATGACGTAAACCACAAATCCGTTTCTGTCTCAGACCCTCTGACCAATTACTCAGCATTAATACATTTCCTCCAACACCCTTAGGGTTATGCTTGCGACCTCCATTTCTTCTCCTTTCCCCTCTCACATTCCACCTCGCATAGACATGCACTCCCCTTATCAGGGATGTCAGAGGATGCTCCTGAGATAGAGCCCATCTATCAACCGGGTCCCAAGAGGATGAAGTGGGCTTGCATTTCTGATTGGCTAACATGAAACCAGGCAGATGACTAAAAGGTTGACTGGAGCAATGGGCTTAGACCTTTTGTTCCCTTTGTCACGTAGGTGCATGTCAAGTTCCGTTACTGCCCCGGGTGAGGCTGATGGGAAGCGATGCCGACGGCCTTATCAAAAGCGAGGATGTACCTTGGAACGAAACAAAGGAAAGCTCACACAATGGCTCCATCAATCACCGTGTCTACATGATAGCAGGATATGAAGCTATACAGAGAAATTTAGATTTTTCTTCTCTCGGGCAGGTAGGCGTTCACTCTGATAGTAAGTAACCAAGGCTCCAAATCAATCAAAACATGAACCTGGGGACTTCATTCGTTTTGCCCCCATAAGGTTTCCAAAGAAACCTTATAATAACACGTCCATTACTGAGAACTGAAAAAGAGATTAAGGTAGTTAGAGATGTTATTTGAGAGAGTTCCTGAGAGATTTTATGCGCTCTCCCGGGCACGTTCAGGAGCTGTGGAAACAAAATGTGCTACGCATATTGCTCACATAAAAGCCCCATCAGATGATGACTGCTAATGACCACACTAGAATTACACCATGTAAGCTACCTGCTACTTTATTAGGTACACATTGTCTGTACCGGCGTTTTGCCGCTGCCTTACTTCTAACATAATTCAGCAAGGTGCTGGAAACATCCTCAGATGATAGGATTCAATAGTTTATGCAAAATGCAAAATCAAGAGTTTACCGGTGCCTGTTGGCATCTAGTGCTTTTACTGTCCTTGCGCGCCATTATAGTCATAGAACCATCCGCACAAAGGCTTGGCTCTGTGCACTCTATACTTGTGAAGGGTACACATGGTCATTCAGAATTGCTCTGTAGAATTTAAGTTTATTTAAACTGGATGACACGGCAACCAAAGAACCAACATTGTTGCCATTGGAGCAACCAAAGAACAAGAGGTTACACCACACGGCGAACACAATGAGAATGGAATACTTTTTTAAAATCTGACCATATGAGAGTTTCAGTCATGGACCGGACTGCTGACTAGAAGGTTCAGGGTTCAAGGTCTAGTAATGCCAAGCTGCCATTGTCGGGCCGTTGAGAAATCATACAGATTGTTCCTTGTCAGACTGTATCAGTTTACTCCAGAGCGACTTACAGTGGTGCTTGAAAGTTTGTGAGTTTGTGGAATTTTCTATGTTTCTGCATAAATATGACCTAAAACATCATCAGATTTTCACACAAGTCCTAAAAGTAGATCAAGAGAACCCAGTTAAACAAATGAGACAAAAATATTATACTTGGTCATTTATTTATTGAGGAAAATTATCCAATATTACATATCGGTGAGTGGCAAAAGTATGTGAACCTCCAGGATGAGCAGTTAATTTGAAGGTGAAATTAGAGTCAGGTGTTTTCAATCAATGGGATGACAATCAGGTGTGAGTGGGCACCCTGTTTTTTTTAAAAAAGAACAGGATCTACCAAAGTCCACTCTTCACAAAACACAATGTTTGTGGAAGTGTATCATGGCACGAACAAAGGAGATTTCTGAGGATTTCATTGAACTGAATTTCAAGAGAAGTGGGTCCATGCAGCAAGGACAACGACCCTAAGCACACAAGCCGTTTCTTCTAACAAAGAATGGTTAAAGAAGAATACAGTTAATGTTTTGGAATGGCCAAGTCAAAGTCCTGACCTTAATCCAATCGAAATGTTGTGGAAGGACCTGAAGCGAGCAGCTAATGTGAGGAAACCCACCAACATCCCAAAGCTGAAGCTGTTCTGTACGGAGGAATGGGCTAAAATTCCTCCAAGCCGGTGTGCAGGACTGATCAACAGTTACAGGAAACGTTTAGTTGCAGTTATTGCTGCACAGGGGGGGTCACACCAGATACTGAAAGCAAAGGTTCACATACTTTTGTTTCACATACTCACTAATATGTAATATTGGATCATTTTCCTCAATAAATAAATGACCAAATATAATCTTTTTTATCTCTTTATCTACTTTTAGGACTTATGTGAAAATCTGATGATGTTTTAGGTCATATTTATGCAGAAATAGAGAAAATTCTAAAGGGTTCACAAACGTTCAAGCACCACTGTACAACTGATGCGGTCTTAATCATGTACAATCCAAGCAATTGCAACAGTGGCAGCTTGGGACCTTGTAGGCCGTAGTCTAGATCTTAACTGCTTACCACCATGATCGTAGTCCTATCAACTTTCAATACCAACCCTGTTGGTAAGATAAAAGCCAGCTGCTGGAAACAGCTGTTCCTGAGCACCTGGGTTTAAACACCGGGCAGGGACTGCAACGTGAAGCTCAGGTTGTGCGAGTAAAGGTCCCTGCGATGAAGGTCTTCCCATCCAGGGAACACCTTCACCCCGTGTGCAGAGATTCTGGGATAGGCACCCTCCTCAGGCACCCTACACGTACCAGACAGGTAATACACAAGTCTACCATCAGTGTAGTCAAGACATTGGAATGTGTGTCTTAGGGTTGATCCTCTGTTTTTTTTGTAGCTGTCAGACTCAGTAACTTAAGTCTGAAAAAAGTAAACATGACAGGACGTAATAAGGAGTACATTCAAGCATGCAAACAATTCTTCAAGCAGACACCCACACACACACACACACGTCCGCCGACACACATGGAAAACAACTACCAAAGGGGAAATCTCAAGTCGCAAGTAATGTCAATGTAAACGTGGAAAGTTAAACACACTGTACTGTAAGTATTGTCAGTAGCATGTGCTATATGTAAAAAGTTATAATAGGGTACCAATTTTCAATAAGGCAGCGTCCAAAGTAAGAAAAAAATAGGTGCCAAACGCTTATCGCTCTCAAGAGATTTAGATTTTGATAATTCTGTTTTGCTAGCTGACATTTTTCCATTTATTGTCACAATTTGAGTTCGTAATTATATGTATATATATATATATATATATATATATATATATATATATATATATATATATATATATATATATATTAGAGCAAAAGGATAAGTTTATTGAGGAAAACTGTACAATTGAAAGGAGGTTCTAGTACCCTGTTGGGCCATCTCTAGCCTGGACACAATATGAGATACGGTTGGGCATAGAGGCAAACAGGTATCTGGTGGCACATTTTGCTCAAAGGTGTTGCAGCTGGGCCTGTAGACCCTGAACACTCGTATGTTGTCGAAGTTGGCGAATCATTAATGCTTGATTTGGTTGGCAGACCAAGGAAGTGTTGTAATCTGTCAGAGACCTGCCTGTGAAATCCTTGCTTTGTGTGGACGAGCATTATCCTGCTGAAAATGCAGTTTGGAAGCCCTGCCATGAGGGGCAACACGTGGCCCCAGGATATCCTGCAAATGTCGCTAAGCTGTTAGTGTCCCTCGTATCACTACAAAGAGTGACCAAGTGTCATATGCGATGGCTCCCCAGGTCATCACACCAGCAGCTGGGGCAGTGTGTTGCTCCACAACAAAGGCAGGATTGAAGAGCTTACCCCGAGGCCTCCATACTTGAAAACAACCGTCGTCGGGTCCCAATTTCCAAAACGAGAAGGGTCAGGGATTAGGCAGCTAAGGCAACAAAAGCTTGAAAGATGCCTGTTGTCCTCACTCAAGGTACAGGGAGAGTGATTTTACATCCTTGAACTGCCATGATAAGCTTCCCAGTTGTGTGCATGTGTGTGTGTGTGTGTCCTGCCTAATCCACTATCTAAGAGCTGAATCAGTTGTTTGGTTGTTCCCTGGCGCCAGACCACTCAGTGTAAGAACAGCTCATTACAAAGAAAATGAGACTCCAAATATCGACTCTATAAACCGTAACACAATAAAGGGCATCATCAACAACAACAAGCGAGCGAGAGCACTGTAAAGAGAGCCTCTGAAAATCGAGTTCTCATTATCTAAATAGGCATTATGCCAACTGAACAAGTATTGGGCACCTTGAAAGCAGCGGGGGAGAATATATTGTTGTTTGATCACTCATGATGCGAGTTAAAAGTAAACAGCTTCTGAAACTCCAAGCTTGTGATCTGATCTTAACTACTGTATTCAAAGATGCAGAGATACAGCTTTCTGTGTGGCTGTATTATACTCTTGTTTTGCACAGAAGCCAGGCAAAGAAAAGTATGTTTTGGACATATCTATAACGAAAAGAAAATGACAGCCACACACGCACTTCAGTCAGATAAAATGACAGCCCCATAGACTCATGCAGCAGCTATGTCATGTTCAGTCCTCCATGCCTTCAGAGCAGTGGCTATTAACTTATGGCCTGTGGCCACTTGCAGGCCATGACATGTAATGCTTTGTTCAAACAGGCAGCTCAAATTGAATTTGAGCTCAAATCTGATTGGAACGGGACAGATTTTGAAGGCTAAAGACTTTTAGCCTTTGAATGGCTAACAGAAGGCATGGAATCGGACTTTTCTCGAGACACTACGTCGTTTCATGCGTATTGAGTATAGCATTGTGTCGGATGGTGAAGTCACCAACAAGTTGTGTGTAATGGACCCAAGCTGCAATTTATATCAAATTTAAGTCGGTTGCTAAACCACGTCAGGGAGGTGGTCTGAGATGCATTTTAGCCAATACTAAAACAAGCATATGTGTTCTATCCTTGCCTTCCTTTCTGGGGAGGTATGACGATTTTAGAGTGTGAACGTTAAACTGAGAAAAGAAAAATCAGCATGAGAAAAACAGATGAAGAACACCACTTTAAAAGGACAGCACCCCAAAGAGTATGCAGAACATAGCTAACACCGAAACCTTGTGGTGGGTGCGGGAGTGGTGAAAGTGACCCACTGCATATGAGAAAACAAGTAAGCTCTGGAAAGTAAAATCGTTGATGCCTATTGAACTTACCTAGACAAGGCTATGATACCTGTCAAGAACATCCCAAATCGAGCATTTTAAGCGACTTCTATAAATACTTTATCATGGTTACTCCTAAACAAGTCACAATGTCCTCGTGAAGTACACAAGAGGCGGAGAAGGCATTTCATTCCAATCAGATCGGGAGTTGGGGCCAGCAGCCAGGACGCCAGTCCATTATCGAGGATGGCAATTCCCACTTAACAATCGCTTGGACACTTGGAGGACACTATTCCACCAACTGCAGTCTTTGGAATGTGGGAGGCAAACCAGCGTCCCCAGGGAAACCCACGCAACCACAGAGAGAACTTGCAAACTTGGACACCCCCACAAGGTATGTACGGGTCAAATCCCCCTCTTGCCAAAGCTGCCACTGGGTGGTCTTGACCAAGACCCTTAAACCACAATTGCTTGGATTGTAACAGTTGGAATCGCCAAGATTGTATTCAGTTATAAGTCGCTCGGATAAGGGTGCCTGCTAAATGCCGAGTGTAAATGAGAACACAGAGTCGTCGTGAATAGCAGGGTTCAGCTGTACTGTTCTGACTCAGTTGACCAAAAACAGTTTAGACACTGGTATAGAGCAAACATGAAACCCATCCACCTACATGGAGTCAGTAAGTGTGTAATAACATCTCAAAAACAACCTATGTTGCTAATGTGGGGATGATGGAACCAGCTGCGTCTTGTTCAGGCACAGTTTGTTGAACACTGAGTCTTAATTGACAAGCACGCAACGCTGAACATCTGCTGACCTTTACAATTACGCATCGATTATTCTTTATATATAGACACAGAATAGTAAAGGTTATGAAGGAAATAGTTTGCAAGAAAAGACAAGGATGCCACTTGGGCATTGGTACCGGAGGAACTTTTTTCATAATTCTCATAACTGTGTCCATTTTCTCACGCATTTGTTACCAGGTTAGGGACTTGTAGCTCCTACTTCGGGGGAGGAAATTCCAGCACATATGAAAACCTGAGTGACGGAAGCATGCGGTGACACAAGGTCTTAGTGATGAGTCCAGACACAATGCCAGTTGAGGGCAAACCACTATGGTAGGTCTAAAAAACAACTGAATTTTGCACTACAATGGAAAACAGACAAACGGACAAGACGGGGGAAGTCCAGCTTTTACTGGGCCTATATGCAAAGAAGGAGGTACAACGCAGGTTTCAGTGCATTTGACCAAACGTCTTGCTGCATTACATCCACTCCAACAAATACTGCAAAAACAACCCTACATGATGATCCAAGGTTGCTGGCAGTGGCGGATGGACTGCTGAGATCTAGTTTGTCTAAACGTGTGCAGTGGCAGATGTCAGAAAGGCTGGAGATGCCAAGATTGGAAGAAAAGAGGGGAATTAAAAAAAGACAAGCAACGCCAGATATGATGTCCAAATACTTTTGGCATAAAGCTCTTTGTCCCCAGTAGGTCATTACCTTGAATACGTTACGATTTTGAACACCAAGGAAAATAATTCTTCATTTCCAACCCTATAAATTTGCATACACATCGCCCTGGGGGGGGGAGTAGCGCAGCATCATCAATGGCGCCTTCCTGCACCCTTGTAGGAGAGATCGTGGTCATGCTTGTCAGTTAATCCAACGATCCTGTCGCTGTGATCTTGTTGTAAATCGATTGACAAGGTAGGCGAGGACACGCACAGATACTAACACCTAATTTCTTCGCGATGAATTTGCTCATGGAAACAGTAATGAGTAAAGAACCCACTCACAATGCTCTCCAACACACCACACAACACCATTCTACCATCCCAGGCTCTGCCTGTGGTGCTTAGTTTCAAAGGGGAAGTGAAGGTCACCAGCACATGTGTACAATAAGGGGCTAAATCAATCTGGACTTGGGGGAAAAAGTGGACTTGGGGGAAAAAAAAAACATCACACCAATTATCCAGAACCTTAAACCCAGAATAGGGACGTGTGATGCTCTGGGCAATGTCTGATGGGAAACATTGGGTCCTGGCATCATTGGATGTTGCTTTTGACACATACCAGACGCCTAAAAATTGTTGGCATATTCAGGTGCACCCCTTCAGTGGCCCTTCTTTAAGAGGGACAATCCTCCCTACCATTTGTTGTTGCCTCCAAAATCCCCCAAGATATCAAAGCTGATCGCATTGGTTTGATGTGCGGGGACAAAACAAGTCCAAGGCAGGCCCACCTCACAACATGAAGACTTATATTTACAATTTACAGCATTTAAGCAGACACCCCGTATCCATACTTACAAATTCAATCTTACAATCTAAGCACTTGTGGTTAAGGGCCTTGCTCAGGACCCAAACAGTGGCAGGCTTGGCAGAAGAGGTGGGATTTGAACCCCTGAATCTTTTGGTCCATAGTAGTACCTTTAACGTCCAAACCAGAGGGA
The DNA here is from genome assembly GCA_025084515.1 of Ancistrus triradiatus. Lineage (NCBI taxonomy): Eukaryota > Metazoa > Chordata > Actinopteri > Siluriformes > Loricariidae > Ancistrus > Ancistrus triradiatus. The sequence continues at coordinate 182,952 of JAJAGP010001259.1, forward strand.
CCATTTGCAGTGGTTCTCCAGTATCTCATTTTTATTTAACATTTACATTTACTTGCTCAAGGAGCCAACAGAAGTGGGGACTGACCCCGGCCCTTGAACCCTTTCTGGTACATAGTCCGTATCTTAACCACTAGCTCACCACTGTCACCTAAAGACTTAAAGGATATAACTGCCAATGTCTTGTTGCCAGATCCCACAGGACACCTTCAGAAGCCTTGCAGAGGCCTCGGTGGTCAGAGATTGGCGGCACAAAGGGAATCTTACACGATATTAGGCAGTGGTTTTAATGTTATGGCTGTCTGGTATGTGTAAACGATATTCAGCTGTGTGTGTGCCGGCTCAGTGGTATATCATGCTTCATCATCAACCGCATGTATTCGACTGGAATGTTTGCAAATGAGCCTTAGCTTCTTCTCTTTTCGCTCCTGTATTTTTCTTCATTCTTTTACGCCTTCTTCTCTTTTCACTCCACTCGTCCCTCTTATTCGCCATCGCGATCCTCTCCCACAAAGCCAAAACAACAAACGTTTTTCCTTCTCCCTTACACCTTCCAACTTGCTTCCCCTTGCCCCTTCCCTTGCCCCCTTCCCGTTCTACCGCCCCAGTTACTCTGCTATACTACCTCCCTATTCCCACCCGTCCCCCCCTACAGTGTTCAGTGTTAGGGTTTTTTTTTTGTCTACCCTTCACTGGACCAAAACTATAGTAAGTGAGATCTCCATGTGGCAACAGGCTGATCCGGGACAATTTTAGGCTCATAAAGACCAAAGGGCATAAATACCCAGACACTTTGTCCAAATCAACATTTGTCCTACTAAATTGCACAGGAGCATTTCCACGGATTAGGATTTTCATATTTGGACACTCATGACTTCCAAAAATGTCTTGTTCCCTTGACAGGCTTCAGCATCACTGAAACATTGTGTTACCTTTATGTAAACGTTCCCAGGATTAAACAGACCAAAGTTTAAGTTAGATTTTACTGTATTTGTTACTCTCTGGAATTTAAGACCCCCTAGATAATACCATCTTCATGCTTAATGGAAACACGATCTGAAACTCTAACTAATATGATTTCATATCAAAAAGCAACCTACTGTGACCTGCCAGATCCAAACTGGAGGGAACTGAGCTTGGGAGGCTTCTTGTGAGGGAACCAAGCCACTTAGAGGACCACTCTTATTTAGAGTGATTACAGTGATACAATGATACAGTTTTACAATCCAAGCAATTGTGGGTTAAGGGTATCCTTTTTAATTAACAAACAGTGGTAGCTGGCAGAGCTGGGCATTGAATCTGACCCTTTGGTCCACAGTACAGTACCTTAATCGCTACGCACACAGCCCACACGAAGTGCAACCTAAACTTCAGTTGCTGATGAACCATACACCTGAAAGTAAGAGCGCCAGGAAGCCGAAGCTGACCATTTTGAACCTCACATTGCCAGAGGGTGGGATACAAAAACCAGCATGCTCAGCAGTGGAGCCACTGTTTCATAGTGCTGAAGCCCTGGCTTTCGAGGGAGCGGGGATTGTCAATCAGTGCCGTGGACTGCGTTCCAGTCGTGGTGTGCATGGTGTGCGAAACTGGAAAAAATTATTAATACGACACTATTCTGGGGATTTTTGTTGATAACGTAATTAGATGATACTTGGCAGTTATATATGGGTCTAAAGTATTCCAAAATGTGTTTGAACCTCTCTCTCCACCGGCTGAATTGCACAGGTTCTTCCGACATGGAATTGGTTATGTCTGCCACCGGTGCTTTTCTTGTAGTTGCACTTTTTTGCCGAATGATCCTTAAGGTTCTCTGAGTGTGATTTAGCTTAGACGTTTGTCATAATCTTTCATATCTGCACATGGTTAGTTCGCCGATGGTGATGTAAAGTTAGTTATTGAGCCGTTTTTAATGGCAACCAATTTCCGACATGTTTTGAGCAAACACGTCTTTTTAAGCCAAACCACCTCAAATGGGACAGGACTGTTAATCCTGGTGGTGTCTGGATTTGTCTCCTGGTGCAGTTTTTCATTCCTTATTAACTTCAGTCATTAATTGCAGTAGAAAGCCGTATGCACTCATTGTGCATGAGCAGTAGTATCCTACCTGGCGCATGACGCAAGTGATATGTGGAACTCTTAAGACACGGTTTTGACTTTTGAGGACTACTCGATAAAGCTCGCAATCGCTTAAAACAAACAATTAAAAATATATCGGAGAGGATACATAACACACACCCCTAATGGTGTGCTTCTGTGTGCACCATGTTCTCTCAAGTATAGGAATTCAGACTTAATTGGATTAAACCCTTAATACAGAGGGGACTTTCCAAAAGGAGCTTGGATAACTGGTTCAACTGTTGTTGTTTTGGTGTATTACTGAAAAAATCTGGCATAATGGCTTATGTTTTTGTGTTATTTCCAGTGATCTTTGCTTGAGTCTTCAGTGATTACATGGGTGCATGCTTCATTGCAAAGTAAAAAGAAAGGTTTTTTTACCCAGAACATCATGTTCTGCCAAGAATTTCAACTAAAATAACACAGCATTATGGACAAACTTGGTAAACACTGTCACATTAAAACACTAAAACTAGTATAAAACCCACACACTCACGTAGAAAATGGTGTGTCATCATATGACGCAACTGCATGCCGTGCTACTGTTGTGACATGTAATTTTTGCCCTAATATGTGGTTTAAGAGAAAGCCACAGTAACTAATGCAAACACAAGATGAAAAAGGGTTATAGTAGGAAATGTCCTACACGGCCTCCTCACCAGATATCTTGCGTGCAATAATTAAAGTCTTTTAACTCACACAGCGAAGTGGGTTACGTTACACAGAGCAGCCAAAACACTGAAACCACCTGGTCTGTAACGATATTTAGGTATTAGTTACATGTCAAATTAACATCCAAATGAATGCCTGGACCCATTGTTTCCCAGCATAGCATTACCCAGACTATCACACTCCCTTCACTGGCTAGTCTACTTCCCATAGGAACAGAAATTGGAACTCATCAAAACAGATTATCTTCATCCTTTGTTCCAAAGTCCAGTTTTAACACTTGGGTCCATTATAGGCACTTTCTATGGTGGACAGGTAGCTACAGTAGCGCTTCTGTCCATTTGGGCTTGACCCTCCTCGCACCACTGACTGTAATCACTCAACTTACCATCTGATATATCCCAGACCTTAACACGTGCTGTTTAACACCATACACTCAGTCAAAAGTATGTGGACACCCCATCTAATATGAAACACACAATGGACTCTGCATAGACAAGCAGTAGCAGTGGAATGGGTTGTATTAGATCGAACACCTCAGGAGGCTTCCATCTATAAACAAGTCATTTCACCTTCTACAAAGCTCCTAAGAAGTTGTCTGGCTCTGGCAAAGCCTCTGACATTTACTCACTCAAGTTGCCAACTGAGCCAGGGCTTACTGACCAACCTTAGTGACTTATCCAAAATCCAGAAAAGCTTTCTCAGAAGAGTGAACCCTCTTACATGAGGTCAAATCCTATACTAACACCCATGGTTTTTTATGTAACGTTGGGGTGTCAAAAACATTTTGGCTATTAAAGTATATTTTCTACAACCTGTGTAGACTTAGTTCAAAGACGTTCGGATTCTGGCAGCACATTTGAAGAGCTTACTTGGATAACCTTAACTCTTAAAAATGACAGAAGGTCCATGTGGAAAACAGGTCAATTTCTTGGACGTCTACACAGGTTATAACGGTGGTGTATACATTATACTGTCCATCTAGTAGGTCCTAAAGGCTGTGTGTGGGGTGAGTGCCAAGATATACCTCAGTCTGTGGCCGATAGACCTAGGAAGCAAGGAGTCCACCAAAGGAGTCTTTTACACATACAGAAAGCAAATGAAAACAAAGCGAGACATAAACTACAAACTAAAAAACTTGCAATTGCTATTCAAAACTTTAGTGTCAGTCTCTGTTGCATTGCGTTAGTGTAACGTCTGTTGTCATAATGGGCACTACGCGGTGGCATAAGTCTTATTTCGTTATGACCCAAGTTCCAGGACCCTGTGGTGCCTTCCAGCAGGGTCGAGCATTACATGCATTTTACCGAGTTTGAGGAGGGAGGTTTGCAGGGCCTTTTCTGGATAACACTGTGCTGGATGGGAATCCAGTCCACTTGCAGTGCCAGCAGGGGTCACTGTGTAGTTGCGGGGAATGTCCACCGACCAAGCCTGGCATAGTTTAGGCACAGCTGATGTCTATGTGACATCGTGACATCCAAATGAAGGAAGCCCACCGCCAAGATTCCATGCATATTAGACCAGTGCACCAAACGGAGTGCTCGGTGTAAACTTGTATTGTATTTAGTCGTAAATGATGAGGTGAAGGGCTTGAAAGGCTGGCAGGATGGGGGCAGTGAGAAAGCAGGGGACATGACATCTTTTAAACAAGACGAGCATGGGTCCAGGAAAAAAATGTACGTGAAGTTTCATAGTAAAACTGTGAAATTGCTTGACAGTTTTAATGTGAACTTTCACAGTTGACCAGAAGTTCACAGTTCTACAAGAATTTTTGATGGCAATTGGCCACTCATGGTTCTCTACTGTGAAATTTCATAGTACAACTGTAAAATTGATTGACTATGAACTGACCATGAAGATTTCACAGTGTACTATGAAATTTTGGTGGTAATTGGGGCCACCTTCATGGTTCCACTGTCAAATTTACAGAAATTTTTATGGAATAGTACACGTGAGGACGGGAGTGGGGGAGCATATGATGACCCCACTCACTTTCTCATTCATGCCCCCTTTTCCTCCAAAGCAGAAGCAACATTCTGACATCGCAGGAAAACAGGAGGTATAAAATCCAAAAATGAGGCCAAGATAGCAGGGTTTGGATGTAGTACAAAAACCAAAGGGTGTTAGTAATTTCCATGTAGGACATGACGAAAGACCAGCATAGGTGTGCACCACGGGCATGTTCAATATATGTTGTGATTTTTTGGGGGGGTTCGTAGGTAAGCTGGGGTCACCAGCAGGGAATAGCTGCTAAAACCGTCCATCACTATAACCAGTTTAGACCAGAATGGAAAACGTGCTCTTGTTCTCATGTTTATTTTGCTTTATGTAATTTCCAGTAAGCAGGGACGGGTGTAAACTGAGGTTTAAACTCAAAATGACGATTCAAAAAGCAGACTGCTGATAAAAAACCCAAAAAACTAGATAAAAAATAAGGACTTCACCAAATGAGTTCAGTTCAACGAGAGGCGGGAAAACTAACTGCTCCTGGCTCGATCCCAAGGTCCCTGGAGACTACAGCATTAATTTAGGTCCTACGCAGTGCAATTCTACAGGAAGTACAGAGCGTTTGGATTTAGTCCGTGCTTCGAGCAGAGACTTGTACATAGTTAAAAAAAAAAGATGTTTGGACTTGATTTGTAGTGGCTTGACTACCAAACTGGGCAAAAATGAGTCGTGGTTTAATGGGGTAAACACCGTTTGTTACCTCGAACCTAAACAGTATAGGTGAAAATGAATAGGAAAAGACCACGTCAAATAACAGCGTATTAACGAAGTGATTTAAGGGACAGGTCTTCTCAACTATATACCCGAAGGGGTGTCTGTTCAGAGAAACAGTGGAGGGCCAAGATACTTTAAAAACCGTTAATACGCAGTCAAACAGCCTAGACAGTATTTAGACTTTAGTGCTAAACGCTACTGCTTACAAGTCATGTCGGTCGCTGGGTGCCAGTTGGCGGTTTAACACTTGCTGAAAAAACAGTGGTATGTCTCTTCAGCCAGGCAGTGATCTAAAGCGTCATTTTATTCACCCAAAAACAGGACACAACCAAAACACAAAGTATTTGGTCCAAAAATAATAGAGTTTCGTTCAGACAGTCCCTTTTACGGCCCGACATTAATTTATCAGGATAAAAAAGGAGTACTTATTTATAGTATAGCCCTAACATTTAATAGAAACTGGCCACCATGTTTGGACCACAACTTCGTGTGTCAGATGTTGTTTTGGTTTTTATCTGGGTATAAATGGCCCATTCTACAGAATTAGTTCAACAGTGGTGGTTAGCGCTGCCACCTCACAGCTACAGAGTTTCCTGGCTCATTCATACTCCACTGTGGAGTTTTTCATGTTCTCCCTATGTCTATGTGGATTTCCTCTGGTCTTCTCCCAAGCTTCAAATGCATGCGTTGGGTCAGTGGGTGTTTCTAAAGTGTCCCACTGTGAGTGAGAATGTGCCCTGCAATAGGGTTGGTTCCAGCAGTGTGCCCTATCGGTTAGGCCCTGAGTCTGTGCAAGCTTAAGAGGGCATGAAAATAAACTACCATAAAATAAAATGTAAAAAAAAAAAAACATTAACTCAGATATCTGCAGGGCTCTTGAATTGACCTTTTTCAATTAAACTGCATTAATTGCGAGCTTGCACATTATTACCTGGCCTCTCCTTCCTCAGCCAGAGCCGGTCATGTCTGCATATGACATTCGACCAGGCCACCACTGGGGCTTGAACCCAGGTCTTTCCAGTGGTAGGCCAAGCACCCTAACTGAAGTAGTAATATGGTATATATGCAGTCATTGTGTATAGGATAGTTTTTATTGGGAAGTGGCTACCCAAATGCTATCCCTTAAACGAATCATCATGAGTATAATTTTTAAATAATAATAATAATAAAAATACATCTGTCCTGCATTTCCATGTCACTACTAAAAGCCTATAGCTGGTTCCTTATGTTAACCACTCCGTACCTCATGGCCACATGGTGAGTAGTTAAATGCCACTGTTTAAGTAAATGGGTTCCAAAGACTGAAAATTGGTGTGTAACATAAAATAGTCACTAACACACTTGGATATACATGGTTTGCATTTTATAAAAACCGTTATGATATTATGTGTGTACGGCCATTCAAAGCTATGTTTGCTAGCCATTTTTGGAGTTATGCTCACAATGAGCTAAAACTGTCCCTACTGAACGTTTCAAAACAGTATAAAATACAATATCAAGCCAGTCTGTACTTCTGCTAGATACATGAATCTTAGATATGGTACAATGATCATGCAGCAAAAAGATTTTGGGATTACATACATATTTCCAAATGTTTTCAACTCTGATATTGAACCAGTTAGGTAGAAGAGTTCACATATGACTTACATCATAGCCGCTGCCATTCTAATGAAAAGATTAAAATGGTTTTAATGGTACCCGTCCCCAGCCATGGTTCCTATGCTCCCCTGCTGTCAGACCAGTTGACTTTAAGACTTTAACATGGGAGTGTGGAGCTCAGGCTCTTGTAAGCCAGAAAGTGCTTGGTTACATTAAAAGATACTGCTTCATCTTAGCATTTGAAAAAATCTTGGCTTTTATGAAAATGTAACCAAAGACAGAAAGGAAAATTCCTTTTGGCGCACTTTTTAAAAAATATATTTTTAAGAGCATAACCATTGCCAGATGTAAGCCTTGTTTGCTTGTACAGAATCAGAGGATATGACATCATGGCAGAGACATGCTGAGAAAAGAAAGAAAATGGCATGAGAGGAAAAAAACGATCCTAGCTGACCATGACAGTGCTGTCTGGCCACACACACTAAGTGAACCGAGTGCTGTGCATAAGGAGGTCAACACACACACAGGGTAAATCTTCAAATGTGTCTTAAATTTGTAAAACGAATCATACAAACACTAAAGGTCACTCGCTGACCTGGGACCGAACCTACAATAGAATGGTTACCACTTCCCTCCTGTGGACAGTGTTTCAAAATTAAACTGCATGAGCTCAACAGGGTTTGAACGCCCGACTGCTTGGCAGTGTAAGATGGAAGCCATTCTTTTTGAATTCTTTTAATTTATTTTTGGATTGTTGGGTTCAAACATCATCCTTGTACTCTTTCATTTACAGAACTTGGAGAGCAACTGAGAAGGTATTGAAAGTCCATGGACGAAGAACGTCTTCACATTGTAAGTGTACCGCCAGGGTACTTATGTTCTTAAACGTTTAGCTGAACTGCACACTCAGAGATATCTTGCATATCCTGTCCTTGATTGTTTGACGAAGGCGTTGCACCATGTACTGCTGACTTCATTTAATGTAACCCTCAAAATTCTACCTTGTTCTGAAATGTGGTTCAATTAGTGAATATTTGAATAGTGAGGAGCCAATTTCCTTTTCTCCCCACCTGAAAAAGTCCTACCTTGTTTCCTACGGATACAGTTTAGAGCACAGAGAAACCTGCATTTTAGATATTGGGACTGCACCCTGTACCTCATGGCCACATTGGTGCGTAGTTAGGAGCCTGTATTCAAGTAAATGTGTCCCAACGATTGAAAATTAGTGTGTAATGTTAAAAAGTCGGATATATTTTGTAGAGAAGTAACCTTTTGGCTATGTGATGTTTTGTAGTGGCACAGAGTTCTTTCCGATTGGGCCTCCTTGCCTGTTATCTGTGTATTGAGCAGGGCTTTGTGTCTTTAATGTTAGCAGGGTCTGCTTCTTTGTGTAACGCTGTGTTTGTGCATGCTACAAGTGCTGCAATAATATATTAACAACTACTGGATAAACTACTGGAGGCTGTAGGTAGAGGTACGGATCTACGTCTGAGGTTTTCATCATCACAGCGTGTTACAAGTCTTTTTGTGTCCCAAGACTTTTGGTGACGTGGGTTTGTATCCCAAAACTTTTGGCTATATGCCGGTTCATGTCCAAATACTTAAGGCCACATGCAAGTTTGTCTCCCAAGACTTTTGGCCACATGTGGGTTTGTGTCCCATTGCTTTTGGCTATGTGCAGGTTTGTGTCTCAGTACTTATGGCCAAATGCAAGTCCCAGTACTTTTGGCTACGTGCTTGTTTGTGTCCCTATACTAATGGCCACGTGTGAGTTTGGGTCCCAAGACTTTTGGCGATGTGGGTTTGTATCCCAAAACTTTTGGCTATATACCGGTTCATGTCCAAATACTTAAGGCCACATGCAAGTTTGTCTCCCTATACTTATTAACAACCACTGGATAAACTCAACCGGAGGCTGTAGGTAGAGGTACGGATCTACGTCTGAGGTTTTCACAGCGTGTTACAGGTCTGGTTGGGAATTTGGATAAATCATAACGACACCGTCAGTGGTACAGCAGGTACATTTACAGCATTTAGCAAACGCCCTTATCCAGAGCTACTTACAGTTGATACAACCTTACAATCCAAGTTAAGGGTCTTGCTCAAGGACCCAACAGTGGTAGCTTGGCAGAGGTGGGATTTGAACCCTGGACCTTCTGGTCCAGAGTCCAGTACCTTAACCGCTAGGCTACCGCAGTTCAGTATACATGTTTGTGTGTGAGTTAAGAGCAACATGCTTCAGACAAAAATATGTCTGCTATATGCCACTGCTTAATCCTCTGGTCTGGAATCTGTCAAGGAAACACAGGGATGCAGCACGGACAGGGCGTCTCACACACCCACCCCCTCATTCAAATTTGCTCACGGTGGCCAGTTCATTACTAGGATGCTTTTTCAAGGTTGAAGGAAACCAGAGTGGAAAAGAACCTGCCAAACACACAGTATCACCACACCAATGCAAACTGCTGCACCATCCTTTATTCCTTTGTGTTTTCTACCATAATCCCTACAGTCCTGCATCTCTTATATAATTCTCTCTCATTCTCAACACATGGACTGCTTCACAGCTACATCATGGCGGAGAAACACATGGCAAGGCTGCCAGAAGCTCCATATTGCAAAAAAGGCAAGTGAAAGCTGTATTTTCTTCCCAGCTAAGAAAAGGCAGATTCAGTGTTCAATGCCACCGCCGATCAGCTTTGTGTAGCATTTTGCTTAATGGCATGTGAATGGGTTTGGCCTGGCACACAAGCACACTGTATGCTCAGTATTTACTCTCTAGCCAGTTAAAGGCTAACCAGAGCGAAACTTACAGGCTTATCACGTCCCTCAGTTTCACCCAGGATTAAAAAAAAAAAAAAAGGTCGAGTTTCTCAATATTGATGATTCTTAAACATTAACGAGCGACTTTACGATGTATTCGAGCAACGTACGCGATTTGGCCAGTGTTCTTTATCATGAACCAGCTGTTCTACAACCTCCAACATGGCAGCAAGCACTGCAAATTCATAATCGAACAATTAATTGCCATTCTCTGCTGTATCTGCATCAGTGTAGGTTGCTTAGGATGAAACAACATTTTCAAACTAGCTCTGCATGTCCTGAAGGGACTACAACAGTGCTTGCAATGTGGCAAGTACATGTGTATTTGTGTCTCAAGACTTTTGGCCACATGTTGGTTTGTGTCTCAATACTTACAGCCATGTGCGAGTTTGTGTCCCAGTACTTATGGCCACATGCAAGTTTGTGTCCCAATACTTATGGCCACATGCCACTTTGTGTCCCAAGACTTCTGGCTGTGTGCAAGTTTGTGTTCCAATACTTACGGCTATGAGCAGGTTTGTGTCCCTATACTTACAGCCATGTGCAAGTTTGTGTCCGAATACTTATGGTCACGTGCCAGTTTGTGTCTCAGTACTTACAGCTATGTGCGAGTTTGTGTCCCAATACTTATGGCCACATGCAAGTTTGTGTCCCAGTATTTATGGTCACGTGCGAGTTTCTGTCCAATGACTTATGGCCATGTGCAATTTTGTGTTCCAAGACTTTTGGCGACATGTGGGTTTGTATCCCAAAACTTTTGGCTATATGCCGGTTCATGTCCAAATACTTAAGGCCACATGCAAGTTTGTGTCCCAATACTTTTGACCACGTGCAGGTTTGTGTCCCAATACTTTTGACCACATGCAGGTTTGTGTCCCAAGGCTTTTGGCTATGTGCAGGTTTGTGTCTCAGTACTTATTGCCAAATGCAAGTCCCAATACTTTTGGCCACGTGCTTGTTTGTGTCTCTATACTAATGGCCATGTGTGGGTTTGTGTCCCAAGACTTTTGGCCACGTGCGTGTTTGTGTCCCAAGACTTACGGCCATGTGCAATTTTGTTTCCCAAGATTTTTGGCGACATTTGGGTTTGTATCCCAAAACGTTTGGCTATATGTTCATGTCCAAATACTTAAGGCCACATGCAAGTTTGTGTCCCAATACTTATGGCCATGTGCAGGTTTGTGTCCCTATACTTATGGCCACGTGTGTGTTTGTGTCCCAAGACTTTCGGCCAAATGTGAGTTTGTGTCCCATTACTTTTGGCCACATGTGGGTTTGTGTCCCATTACTTTTGGCTATGTGCAGGTTTGTGTCTCAGTACTTATGGCCAAATGCAAGTCCCAATACTTTTGGCCACGTGTGTGTTTGTGTCCCAAGACTTTTGGCCACGTGTGTGTTTGTGTCCCAAGACTTACGGCCATGAGCAATTTTGTTTCCCAAAACTTTTGGATATATGCCAGTTCATGTCCAAATACTTATGGCCACATGCAAGTTTGTCTCCCTATACTTATGGCCATGTGCAGGTTTGTGTCCCTATACTTATGGCCACGTGCGCGTTTGTGTCCCAAGACCTTCGGCCAAATGTCAGTTTGTGTCCCAATACTTCTGGCCACATGCAGGCTTGTGTCCCAGTACTTTTGGCTATGTGCTATTGTGTCCCAATACATTTAGTGAGTGGAGTGTGTGTGGCGCGTGTTTGTAGTGTGTGTCGTGTGGTGCATGTGAATATTTTTGTAACAGGAACCTGTTTCCATTGTATCTTGCGTGAAGATTCCTATCTTCTGGCAGTTTTCAAACTCCCACTTTAATGATTGTTATCTGCACATTTAGTTGTATGCCTCCTCTCACATGTACTACAGATTTATTTTATAGGCTACTTACTGATAGGAGAGTCAAGGTGAAAACCGATACAGATAACCACTGACTGAGCATGACATGTGATTTCCCTGATGTAGTTTTTAAATCGTTGCTTGTTGTATCGGGTTTGCCTGTAAGCAGTACCCCCCCCCCCCCCACACACACACACACAACAACCCCTCCGATCTTCCTGTGTGTACATAAATAGCATATAACTAAGTCAGCGGCTAGTGTCACATGTTTGATCTGATTTGCTACGCTTGATTCACCTTTTGCGACCAGTTGTGTTATTTGTTTGGGGAATGCAACCAAAGAGCAAGAAAATATCCATATCAGGAAATCTAACTGTTCGAAACGAATCATTTTCGAAAACAAGCTGGACGAAATACAATTCCTGCATGCAGGAGCCCAGGCTCATATGCCCATGCAAGATCTACATTCCAGGCAAGTAGACTCATGCCTCTAAGATACAAAAACGAAAACATCAGAGAGAAGGAATGGGTGAAAGAAAGAGAAAGATCGATGGGTAAAGAGAGATCAGCCATTGGTAAACGCTTATCATAACTGTGTATCCAGAACCTCTTGATTTTCATTCGATCGATATGACAACTTCTCTTAAATCCCTTCTTCATCGGATGGACGTGAAGCAGATTTAAAAAGACTCCAGGAGACATTGAATGATTTGATCTTCCTAGAGATGTCCTGATAGCCCTTTCTATATATCAGTCCATCACTTTGGTTTGCTCTTGAACAAATAATAGTAATCAAATCTATGAAATCGTTCAATTCGTAGAATCTAATACAGTACTGTGCAAATGTCTTAGGCCACCATTAGCAATGGTATAATGACTCCATATAATTATTTCTCAGTCTCTTCATTATCATACAACCAGAAAATACAGGAAATGTGTATGCAGTATTAAAAAAACTTAGAAATTCAGCTTCTACAGTGGTGCTTGAAAGTTTGCGAAGGCTTTAGAATTTGCTATATTTCTGCATAAATATGACCTAAAACATCAGATTTTCACACAAGTCCTAAAAGTAGAACCCAGTTAAACAAATGAGACAAAATAATTATTATTAGTGAGTGGCAATAGTATGTGAACCTCTAGGATTAGCAGTTAATTTGAAGGTGAAATTAGAGTCAGGTGTTTTCAATCAATGGGATGACAATCAGGTGCGAGTGGGCACCCTGTTTAATTTAAAGAACAGGGATCTATCAAAGTCTGCTCTTCATAACATGTTTGTGGAAGTGTATCATGGCACGAACTAAGGAGATTTCTGAGGACTTCAGAAAAAGAGTTGTTGATGCTCATCATGCTGGAAAAGGTTACAAAGCCATCTCTAAAGAGTTTGGACTCCATCAATCCACAGTCAGACAGATTGTGTACAAATGGAGGAAATTCAAGACCATTGTTACCCTCCCCAGGAGTGGTCGACCACAAAGATCACTCCAAGAGCAAGGCGTGTAATAGTTGGCGAGGTCACAAAGGACCCCAGGGTAACTTCTAAGCAACTGAAGGCCTCTCTCACATTGGCTAATGTTGATGTTCATGAGTCCAACCATCAGAAGACACTGAACAACAAATGGTGTGCATGGCAGGGTTGCAAGGAGAAAGCCACTGCTCTCCAAAAGGGTATTGCTGCTCGTCTGCATTTTGCTAAAGATCACGTGGACGAGCCAGAAGGCTATTGGAGGAATGTTTTGTGGACGGATGAGACCAAAATAGAACTTTTTGGTTTAAAAGAAAAGTGTTATGTTGGAGAGACACTGCATTCCAGCATATAAGAACCTTATCCCATCTGTGAAAACATGGTGGTGGTAGTATCATGGTTTGGGCCCTGTTTTGCTGCATCTTCTGGCCAGGACGGCTTGCCATCAATGATTGGAACAATGAATTCTGAATGAATATCAGAGAATTGTAAATTAAAATGTCAGGACATCTGTCCATGAAACTGAAATCTCAAGAGAAGGTGGGTCATGCAGCAAGACAACGACCCTAAGCAACACAAGAGTCGTTCTATAAAAAACCAAAAAATGGTTAAAGAAGAATAAAGTTCATGTTTTGGAATGGCCAAGTCCAAAGTCCTGACCTTAATCCAATCTAAATATTTGTGGGAAGGGGACCTGAAGCGAGCAGCTAATGTGAGGAAACCCACCAACATCCCAGAGGGCTGAAGCTGTTCTGTACGGAGGAAGGGAATGGGCTAACATTCCTCCAAGCCGGTGTGCAGGACTGATCAAAACAGTTACAGGAAACATTTAGCTATAGTTATTGCTGCACAGGGGGGGTCACACCAAGATACTGAAAGCAAAGGCTCACATACTTTTTGCCACTCATTAATATGTAATATTGGATCATTTTCCTCAATATATAAATGACCAAGTATAATATTTTTGTCTCATTTGTTTAACTGGGTTCTCTTGATCTACTTTTAGGACTTGTTGTGAAAAATCTGATGATGTTTTAGGTCATATTTAGGCAGAAATAAAGAAAATCCTAAAGGGTTCACAAACTTTCAAGCACCACTGTATTGGCTACAGTGGCAACTATTTAGTGCGACCTTCTACTTTGATAGTTACGGTTGTAGGTTTTTTGGACCTGCTTCTAAAAGTGTAGTTTATTATTTGAGCTGCTCCCTGATTCTCTCACTCTCTCTAAATATTCCTGCAAGGTGGTTTTGTTCAACCTCTAAAGTTCAGAGGAAAATAAAACTTTGCATAACTGTAGAGGTGGCAGCTGTTTAGACATGTTGAATGTACATGAGTCACGTGGCGAGAGTGATGAGCGCTGGGAACAGTAAGTGAGGGAAAAGTCTTAGTCGTTAAACGTCTGTGCTATGATATATACAGTATGTATTAAAATTCCTCAACCTGTATTCAACAACCTACAATGGATTTGTCGGAACATATATGCCGAGGATATAATCGGGAATGTACGTAATTATTTTTTAGCTGATCAAGTGCTCACTCTCACACATCCTGTTTTGGATTCTTTTCTTTTTTTGGAGAATTTGTTATTTTGGATTGTTTTCATAACCCCCCCCCCCATGGTTGCTTGTTTCTCTCTCTGAATCTGGCAACCCTGGAATTCAAAATTCATCATCCTGCAAATTAGCTACCAGACACTTTGGGGGGAGCTCTAACATGCAGTATAATGCTCAAGGCAAGGATGAAGAGTTTGACTATTCTTCATCTTTTAGATGGTAGGAACAGTTGAAACTTTTTTCGATGAGATTACTGGCTGGTTACAAAGTAGAAGATTAAAAATCTTGAAGTGCAATGTGAACTCGTTGACTTGGGATACTGTGAAACTCATGATTTTGGGATACTGATCAGATAATTAAGTGCATTTTCCTTTCTCTTGGTTTTAGGGCGAGGCTTGGGCTTGGGAAGGGTGAGTTGGTTTCCCCCCAATATCCTAGTCCTCTCAACATTTTCCTGTAATTTTGCACAGCCCTTAGATACAAGAGATGTTGGTGTAACCTCTTGGCCACCAATGAGGGAGAACATGCCACTCCCCGCCTGTGTAAATACGCCCTATTTGCCGGTGCATCAGTCAGTGGCCAAAGGCACCACCGAGACTCGAACAACAAGCTTCCATGGAGATGCTCTGTTCAGTTTGATCACATGGATACACATCAGAGTGCTGCATCAGATTGCAAAAGCGTTCTCAGCAAGCTCTGCAGTCGCGTTGACCCCGCGTTCAGGCCACAGAGCCTCAAATCCTCTTGAGCTAATGAAGTATCAGAATGACCCAGATTGCAGAGACAGATTTGCCCAGAGGAAGGCGCACATCGTGAGGCTGCCTGTAAATGACATCGAACCACATGGAAACTGTACATGCATATTGATGGCCGAGAACGTGATAAGGACGACTCCCTTCAGTGATTTAGGTATTATGTAACCACTGCTCAGGCCACTCCATTAACAGTGCAAGCCTGCACCCATTCCTGAGTCCCTCCCTCTTTCCCATCCATCCCTCAATCCGCCCACCCGGAAAAGCAGCTTACCCCTAACATCCCTCCAGAGAAGAGCGAACACACACACACACATCCATGCCAACTGTTTGGTTAGTTATAAAACCTAGGATTGTCTTGTCTGTGGTTTTTTTCCACTGGCTCTTGTACACAAACGTCAAAGCCAGAGGTCATCTAAGGCCACAGTCATTCATCTTTTATTCCCCGAAGGACGAGGGTCAACTTACGATAAAACAAGAGTTGTTGAATTGGAATATTGAATTGTGTTTAAAAGTGCTGTTTCGTTAAACATGGCACGATATTAAACCGTGCAGTGCTGTTTCGTGCTGTAACGCAGTGCGTCTGCTGTCACACAGTAATGAGCAAAACACATAGGGAAGTGTCCGAAATGTCTGTGGGGGTTCTCAGTCATCCAGGTCATGGTAGACGTGAGTGTTGAGTTGAAGGCAACTGGACCTCTTCCTGGTTCTTGAAGACGTTTCACCTCGCATCCGTAAGGCTTCTTTAGTACTAGAAACTAACAGGGAGTCGCAGGTATTTAACATTAGCGGGCTTGTCACTTTGTTGGTGGTCCTGAGAGTCCTTGACTCATCTTGTCAATACTTGAGTCATTAGAGTCACATGGGTTGAGGTGTGAATGGGGGTTAAACCTCCTGGGAAGGGATCTCAAGACTCTTTGTAGGTAACTGATGGCTGGTGACTCCCACTACCCCCGGAACACAAGCTTGGGGATATCACGACCTGACCTCAACCCCGCTAGGGTTAAATACCTGGGACTCTCCATCGGTTTCTAGAACCGAAGAAGCCTTTCGGATGAGAGGTGAAACATCTTCAAGAAGTAAGAAGTCGACCAGTTGCCTTCAGTTCAACAGTCAAGTGTCCTAAATATTATCCGACCATCACAAACTGTTCCCTGTAGGTTAATAGTGCTCTGTTTAGAACGTGGAATGTAGGGCATAGTGAAAACAGCACCATTTTAGACACAGCCCATAACTTACAACGAAAATTCAATTAACAGCATTAAAGTAATGATCAGCAATAAAAGAGAAATAGGTGTTGCATTTATACAATAAACTTTCAAGACATGTCATGCAGGGGGCACCCCGGTCTGCTTGGACTACCCCAGTCCCAGCTTTCTAGACTCCTGCCAAGGCAGAACTCAGAACTCAGACTACACAAATGGCGACAGAACCCGAGATTGGCACTGACCGATGGAGAGTCAGTACTTCGGGTACAGACATGAACCAAGAACTCCTCTGAGTGCTTCAGTTGGTAGATCTCAGGTTCCAAATGCTCAGCCTACCTCTGGCAAGGTGAGGCTCATCGAATGGACTGATTTGGTGTTTATGCTGTAGGGTGTGTTCCATGGGCAGAAGTTCCCAGGTCCTCCATGTGTTCAAGGTACCGGCTCCCCATAGTTGGTAGTCCAGCGGCGATATCATGGTGTAGAGAGTTCCGGTACCAGTTGTCTCGTCTGTATTTGTGTTCCGCCTGACCAGAAGCTTTCTGAATTCCTCAAGTCAAGGGGGGTGGGTCTGTGTAGACCCAACATGCTAGAAGTACATTCATAGAAATGTTACTGTCCCAACAGCTGCTTTTAAAAGCCAGTTTGGAATAAACAGGTCTTCCATTCTTTCCTCAGTGCATAGAATCGGGTCAAAATGATTGTCCGTGGTATTCATCCATCTGCCACATCATGGCAGATCAAAAAACATCGGTTTATTCCTCAAACGTTGCAGTATCTGAAGTTTTTGAGAGCTGCAGCCCAGTGCCTACTTGCACTACGGGCGAGTCATGATTACTTTATCTGCACTGGATTTGTTGTCCGTTGCTGACCGGCTGAAAAAATGAACTGGCGTCCCTCCAGCCTTTGAGATTTCGTTTCAGCAGAACAAAAAAAGAACAAAGTGTGTCCATGCATGGAAACTTTCAAGTGAAAGTCACAAAGCAGAACGGGTTCGCGTCCTTTCTTTTTACCCTCGGCTCTCATGACAAGAATAACCGCTTCCAAACGGCGCGATAAGAACCTACCATATTTATCTGGACACATAACTGTAACATACTTGGTAATGGTACGTTTGGGTCCTGGTGAATATCAGAGGCAGCTTAAGCGAGGCTCTGTGTTAGTCCGTCTGGCTGTCTGCATGGCTCTGCGTATTTCTGTCTATTTTTTTTAGTCGTTTTTCTGTTTGCCTGGGTTTCTGTTGCTAAGGCTGGCGGCTGTCTTGCTTTCAGTCTGTGTCCTTTCAGTCTTTCCATTGATTTCTGTCTCTCTGCATGTCTGTAGGCTTAGTACTATGTCTGTCCTGATCAAAAGTGTGCAAAACAATATCCCCCACACCATTACACCACCACCACCAGCCTGAACCCTTGATGCAAGTTAGGATGGATCCATGCTTTCACAGTGTGTTGTTGTTCATGCCAAATTCTTCCATCTTTTCAATCTTCTGTAGTCCAATTTTCGTGACCCTGTGTGAACTGTAGGTTCTGTCGCCTGTTCTTGATGGGACTAGCACCCGGTGTTGTCTTCTGCTGTAGTAGCTCATCTGCTTCAAGGTCAACATGTTGCGTATTCAGAGGTGCTCTTCCATATACTCTTTGGTTATAAGGAGAGGTTATTTGAGTTGCTGTTACCTTTCTATCAACTCAAACCAGTCTGGCTATTCTCCTCTGACCTCAGGCTTCAACAAGGCCCCAGAGATCCCTGGTTCGATCCCAACCTTTCAAACTCTGGTTGCCTCCACATTCCAAAGACATGTCAGGTTAACTGGTCGCTCTAAATTGAGTGTGAGACTGGTATTTACCATAGATTCCAATGCAACAATCCAATCGTGTCAGTCTGTCTGTCTGTCTGTCACTGCTTCAGTTTATCTGTCTACCTTCCTGCTTTCGTATTGCGTTTAGGTTCCTTTTTGATTCGCTGTCTCATTTTCTGTAAGTCTCTCTCTTATTTTTGGCAAAGTATTTTGGGAATCATCTGTCTGTCTGCTTGTCTGTGTGCTCACCATTAATCCAGTCTCTCTTCCTGTCTGCCGTCTGTCCTTTATGCCTGTCTGTCTACACGTGCCTGTTTTGCTTCGCTCTTGGTTTATCTCTCCACTTAGCTGTTTTCCTATCGGATTTATAATCCTGGCTTTCTCATTCTATCTGCCTGCATCTGCCTCCAGTTCTGCTTGAGTACCTGTTTTTTCTTTCTGTCTGCCCTTCAGCTTGGTATTTTTGGAAATAGCATGTTTAAGTGGTCCACCTTTTCTGTTTGACTTCCCACACATCTTTGTCTCGTCTGCCCTTGCATGTTTTTTTTTTTTTTTAATGCTTTGCCGTCCTTTTGCTTTTACCTTTGCGTCTGTCCATACTGTTTGGTTTTGTTCTGCCTGTCATTGTGTTCTCTGACTTTGTTTGATTTTCTGTCTGAGTTTCTGTGTAGTTTCCTACCCACCTGTCTATCTGTCTGTCCTTTATTACTGTTGTGTCTGTCTAACTGCTTTAGTCTTCCGTCTGCCTTTCTGTCTGTTTGTGTACGCTTCACGTCACGTCTGCCTTCACGGCTGCCCCGCTGTCTGGCTCTCAGTCTGGTTATTTGTATGCCTGCTTCCCTTCGTGTCTGTCTGCTTCGTTTGTTGTTTCTTTTCATTTGTCTTTCAGTCTGCCTGCGTCTTTCGCAATCGATCGCATTGTGCACACGGCATAAAAACAGGAAAACCGACATTTCTAAACGCGAGTTCCTCTTTAATGAGCGTTTACCCAGTCGCTGCGTTTTTCTGAAATGCACAGAGAGCAGCCCGGATCGGGGACAAGGTGATCGATGATGGCACGCACTCATACGCACGGGTGCCCGCTCTCGCGTTTCCCAAAGAACCAGGGAACGGAGCCTCGGCTGCTCTGTGCAGATCAATGGACAGGGGAGAGATTGGCCGTGGCAGCACAATTACAGACAGAGTGAGGGAGAGGGAAAGAGGCTTAGAGGATTCCAGATGAGCCATCCATATCAGAAAACAAACACACACACACACACACACGAAACACAGCTACTGTTTTGCTATCCTGTCCTTTCCCAATGCATCTTCGATTTCCCCACACTAGTGAAGTGTGTACGATATCAAAACACAGTTTTTGAGTAACTCTTGCTTCATCTCTCCCCTTACTTCCCTTTGCTGTACCTCTCCTCCCACACATTCTAATACTTTTCACTGTGTTATGTGACCTCTTGAGAGAAATACATTCTCTGCTGTATCTTAGGTGTAACGGTATTTCCATTACTGCTTATGATCTCAATTTTCCATATTCATTAAAGCATCAGCCTACTTTTATAGGTCAGCCTAACGTTGTGGCACCATAGCTTTTCTTCTCAGCCTTTCTGGCAACAATAGCTACCATCTAAAATAAACATAGATCATTTAGGTTACTCGGCAATAGGAGGCAGGGGAAGGTGCAGGTAGAGGCAAAGGCGCCGTTTGGAAGCCTGCTTCTGCTGTGCTACATTAATACACACTCACCTGATTTGATTCATGTAATGGAGTGTGATTGTGTACTTATTTGTACTAGACATGGGGCCGATCTGATCCTGTATTGGTATCGGGTCCGATATTGACGTCATTCACATATCGGATATCGGACGGACAGGACTGGTCCACTTACCGATCCATATTCCATTCCACATTTTACCATGAGCACATGGCAACTTCAGACTGCAACTGAGTGAGCAAATGATATTTGCTGTTGGTTTAATTAAAATGTCGTCTGTGTGGAGATTAAAAAAAATCATAATATTAAAGTAATATTGCACTGGAATCGGACCGGAACCGAAAAATTGTGGATCGGCCCATCACGAATTTGTACGTCTGTTCGCTCTAACAACCGAGATCTTATCAATTATGGCAAATTACAATAGGAAATGAAAGTCTGTCTTATAACTCCGCATGCTACAATTCATAAACAGTTGGCCAATTAAACAAAAACGTTCACTTTGATGGTTTGTGTACATTTTTATTCAATTTATTATCATGAGTATTGATTTAATTTGCATTACTTGCAGAAGTAGGAACTACGTCACGCTGTGTGTTGCACTTTTAGGTGTCGCAATGTTCTCGGCCAAGCAGAGATGTGAAATGGAACAGGGTGTACTCTCCTTAACAGTAGGAGCTAGGCTTTGGATGCTGTGTAGATGGTAGCGTTCCACTCGTGTTCAGTGGTATATGATGCACTTACATTAACAATACAGTAGCATAAAAAGACCGGGACTGTGGTCATGTCAAGTCAACAACCTGTTTCATAGAACGCAATGCAGTCATTAAATGGCACCTACTTTTATATACAAGGATGAGCCATGAGGTAAATGGTGCATTTACTCGACAGTCCAATAGTCATAAGACTCAATGGACATTTAGCAGATGCTCTTATCCAGAGCGACTTACAAATGGTACAGTCTTACAATCCAAGCAATTGTGAGTTAAGGGCCTTTCTCAAGGTGACAGCTTGGCAGAGGTGGGATTTGAACCCTGAACCTTGTGGTCCATAGTCCAGTACCTTAACCACTAGGCCACCACAGTTCTTATCAGAGATCTGACACTGGTTTGATGGGGGCCTTAGCCTTTTGTGCCCAGCACTTGTTGGATCACTGTAGGCTCAGTATATCGTTGCATTGATTAGAACCCTCTGCCTATTGATCTGAGGGTCGAGTGACTCCACTGCAGTCTAGCAGCCGTTTGACTGCTACAGTTTGGCTTCAGTTGTTACCTTGGAGACATGGAGCTTAGTCTCATTGGACGCCAAACAGAATATACCATCATACAGCAAAATGGGGAACGTGAGGACGGTTTGAGCTCTGAGCCATTAGCCTGTACTGATCTGTTACTGGCATCCTCGGAATGGACAGCAGAAACAGAATCAACTGTGTCTGCAGTCTTGTGTTGACAAGTCATGCAGTGCGTCACAGATCCGGGATCAGATAAGCGTCCCCTGGATAGAGTGCATCCAGCTTAAACGCAGCATCAGATTTCTCGCAGTTCATGCAGTGTTTTTTATTACAAATAGCACGACCCAGAACATACCTCAAAGCTAGAGCTCCAGCAATAACTCTGTGAAGACCAAAGCAGATCAAGGGGTGTTACGGACCTGACCCAAGACCTGTCGATCTACAACCTGTTGAGCATTTATAGGGGCACTTGAACACTGAAAAAGCCAACCATATACGCCGTCATGACAATAAATGGCGGAACGTACCAATATCTAGTCGTCTTGATGCATGCTCAATGATCCAGGTAAGAAAATCCAAGAAGTTGAATCTGTTCATCTGTTCAACATAGAAGAGCTACCTCATCAGGTCAGGACTCTGCGGTTTACACCCACCTACAGGCCAGTGGACACTCTTTCAAAGATGAAGACGTGCAGATTCTTGATAGGGAGGAACGATGGTTTGAACGTGGGGTAAAAGAAGCCACTTTTAAAAGAAGCCATTTTTGTAAAAAGGGAACGTCCATCCCTGAACCGAGGAGGGGCACCTCACAGAGTAACCTCTCACCATCTTACAGTGGAGCTCATATTGTCAGCCCTTCACCCTACAATCATGTGTGAAATGGCACACGTGTGGCCATCTGTCGTACACTGGGCTATGTAAATCTGCATAGCTAACTGATCAAACCAGTCCTCCCATTGTTATCAGTGGTGCTGGTACCAGTCGTTATGCAAAGGTGCTTGTATATAAGATTGGGGAGAAGTTTCCAATGGCTGAGACTGAAGATGAAGAAGTCACTTAGATGAGTGACGAAAACGTTTTCTCCAATAAAAATCCTATGTCCAGATGAAGTAGATGTCAATTCACTTTTGGACCAAATATCTAGCAAATTATGGAACCGTGTCCTAGGTATAAGCCACAGCATCCACCTACAATCTTGGTTTTCCACTGTTTTTTTTGTCACCCACACACCTATCACTTCACCCCCCCCCCTATCTAGCTCAGATTATTGTTCTTTAGGTTCCGGTGTTCTCCTATTTCCCCATATCTTCCCCCTTCCCTTATTTATCTGTTGACACGGTTTCTTGTTATTGAAATCACTGTATTTGGGAAATGTGACAAGAGCACTCCTGCTTGGACAAGTCCTCAAAGAGTACCTTGACTGTTATCAGACTCTTTCAACGTGCCCTCGATTTCATTCCGCTGATGAGATACAGAAATAGCTAAGCTCGATTTCCCAGGTTAGTCCTACATGCTGAAACCTGCACAGTTATCGAACCACTTGGCAACCAGGCTTTATAGATGGCATTCCCTATAATAATGTTCTAATTTATAATGGACAGATGCCGGCTCTAACTCAGAAGGTCTGATCCAATTGTGTTATGTCCTTGATCTTAAACATGTGCATCCTGTCTTTCTCATGAATACTAGCCTTTCTAAAGCCCTGCCTTATAGAAGTATAAGTTGCAGACTTGAGTCTTGCATCGATTAATTATGCAATCCGCGCACACACCCAGGGTGAAGTTCATCAGGGCTGCAACAAGACACAACCAGCTGGCCCTCCAACTTCTACCAACGTGTCCTTCAGACCAGTAAACTCGCCAAACTCACCAAAAACGAAAAATAATACTAATACTAATATTATTATATGTTATAATACTAATTCATTGTCAAAGAATGAACTGAATACATGAACTTCAATTGGAGTCACATGTGGGTTCAGGGCTGCAAATGAACCTAATGAGTCAAATGACCCGGCTGTGCTGTGAGCCGGACTGAGCTGTGGACTAGGAGCCAAACATCCTCTCAGAACACCACACACACCAACAAACACGACCTCCAAACACATGATCATACAGTAACCCAACTGAATTTTCCTTGTCAGATGATCTCCAGGACTTCTCAGTGGTCCAACCTTTTCCTTCTCCACATACGCACACTTGTGCTCACAAGAGGCGTGTTTGAAACACATCAAAGCATCAAAGTGTGAATAGGAAGCCACTCACATACACAATCCAAATTGATATTCCCTGTTCTCAGTGCCTATCTTATTCATGTCTCGGTGGAACACACGGTGGGGGAAACACTCACCAGGCATCCTGAATCCCACCGAGGCTGGGAACAGAAAGCAAGCACGATGGAGGAGGAGGAAATGGCTATGGAGAGGATGAATGGAGAGAGCCGAGTCGAGAGCTGTTCTCATTCTGTTCCTCTTGCTTTCTGCAGCATGCTTCTCTCCCTCCTTTCTCTCCCTCACTGGGAGGGTTCTGCCTTTTAGAAGAAGGTGGGGCTGAAAAACTGAGCAAATGGCCCCCTCCTTCCCTCTCTCTGTCACACTCAGTCCTACTCTTCTCTAACTGCCCTCTCTTGGGTTGCCCCTGGACTGTGTTGTCCCTTTTCACATCCAAACCCGTTTTCTTCTTCTTCATCATCCAAACGTCATTTCCACACCCCGAACCCACGTGGAGACACCCTAACTCCTCTTTGACCCGCACGGTTTTCGGTCCCACATTGTTGTCTCCCACCCTACTTCCTTTCCCTCCCCCCACCCCACACCCTACAATTGTTTGCCCCGTAGTGCTATTTTTCCTGCTATAGTCATGGATCCCTTTGTATAGAGCTCATGCCGAATCCGCTAATATTTCACCACTCATCACTTGCTCCCCTTATTTTTGTGCCCCAGTGGCGTATATTTTACTATCCTCTCGTCTTCGGCAAACCATAACTTTCCGCTCGCCACCCATACAACTTTCTACCCCCTTCTATCCTCCTACGTATCTATGTTGCGGCCAATCCCCGGCCTGCTGCTTACATACCGCTAATAAGCAATCGAGCGTTCCTCTATGGCGCACTCAGTCTAAAGTACTCAAACTCCTTTGGCTGTTTTCTACATATGAGCAACTTTTCTGTCAGCTTTGTGTCTTGTGAAGCGTCATCAGTCGCAGCCCAAGTTCTGCTCCATTTCTAAGTTCGCATCCAACCAAGTACGCTCCAGATGCCCGGATGTGTTCTTGCTCAGCCCATATTATCGAGGATACATCGGAGCGGACTTGGTATTGAGAAATGATCCTTGTCTTGGCTGTACTGTTTGGACATTGTAGGTTAGCTAGCATGTGGGCAATGACTGGACGGGACTGTGGTAGCCTAGCGGGTAAGGTACTGGACTATGGACCAGAAGGTCCAGGGTTCAAATCCCACCTCTGCCAAGCTGCCACTGTTGGGTCCTTGAGCAAGGCCCTTAACCTTGCTTGGATTGTAAGACTGTATCAATTGTAAGTCGCTCTGGATAAGGGCATCTGCTAAATGCTCTAAATGGAAATATAAATGGAAGGAATACTGATGGACTGACAGATTTGTTTGGAGTTTCAACTAAGATCTGCGAAGATTTTTGACGACACCGCGACATATATTTTAGCCACAGTGTCGTCCTACCCAACACGCTCAGAAATGCAGGCTCTAGGGTTTTGTCTGGATTTTTTCTGGTGGTGCTAGAACCAGAGACAGTTAGTTAAATATACAGATATGTTCCGTTTCACAACCATCCCATCAATACCCCCTTTGCCCCAATGACTGAGGTCTTAAAAATGATTAATCAATTATAATAGGGAGGGGAAGGAAAAAAAAAATCTGTCTCCATATACTGTGGGCTGTGCGCCCTAGCAGTCAATCAAGGCTGCGGACCTGTTACACTATCTCATCTCCGCGCCTGCCTTACTGGTACCCTCACCCTACACGTATGTCTAGCATCCCCTCTTCGTGGGGGTACGTTACAACACGTCTCAGTCCATGATACGTTGTCTGGCAATCCAGTGTCCATGACACTATGTTGCAGATTGTTATTGTTGTTGTTTATAATTATCGTTAGTATATGATTGTTTTGTGCCTTTTGGATTCATTAGCTCACATTTGGACTAGAGATTGGTCTAACTCGGTTGATGTGTTTAGAGACTTTTTTGTGCGTTACTCGCTACTTATATATACCGAGCTGTAAATGGTATTTGTAAGTGTGTCTGTCCTGTTGTAAGTAGTACTCCTGTGTTTGTCCCCACACTATCTGTATATTCTCTCTAACCTATATCTATATAAACTGGTTCACATTCACTCGTTGAGTCTCTGGTTCATCTGGCTGATCTTCCATGTTGTTCGTAATGCTGGCTATCAGTGCATTTTTGGTTTTCTTGCATCAAACCAAAGTACCAGCTGTATCAATCACTCATGTTATATTTTCATGCAGTTTTCTTGTGAAAATACCCTTTATATTTACATTACAGTAGCATGAAAAGACTGTGACCATGGTAATGTCTGGCCAACATCCATTTCGGTCAGTGACACTTGGAGGTAGGCACTCGGACCTGTTCCGTTGCAGGGTTACCTTAATGGACCACCTGACCTTCATGTACGATTCAAACTCAACCACTTGGGAACTGTCGTTTCCAGCAGCTGGCTCTTACCACCGAGCTGCTGGAGCTACCAAATTATGGTTGTATAAACAAATCAGATTCTGGAGCTTTAGCTCTACATGCTCCACTGTCTAAACATTTTAGGAAGGGGATAACATGGTGATGCACTGAGATATATAAATGGTGCTTCCACTTAAATGGCAGAACTCAAATATCGCAAAAGCCACGAAACTCACACAGGAAGCAGAGACAAGAGGAGAGTTCATGAGCATTAACTTGAAGAGTTCTGTTCTTACTTTGGCTCTATGTTTAATGTAAACGTTCTTTGCTGTCTTGCAAATGTGTGAAATCCTTATTTTTTCAATGATCAATATACTTGTTCCAGTGTTGACCCTGCTGTTGTAAAGCCTTTATATACAGTATAGACAAAATTGTAAGCACACAAGCATAGCCATAACCGTCCCAGACCTCTACAAGTTAAAGACCGAGGTGTTTGTAAGTACAAATAATGAGTGTTTTTTTAAATCCCATTACTTGTACAGCACAGTTTACTTAGTACATCTTAGCACGTCAGTCTCTCTCTACTGGGAAAGTGAATGTAGTGTACCTTTAAAGCTCATTTATTCTACATAATTGGACCTTAAAGTTGTAATAAGCGATTTTTGGAGACACTGATGAAGTTGCCATTGGTGAATTTGAAGAAAAGTTGGATGTCGCTGGTCCAAAAGCAGTCATTTTTTTGACTTAATACAGACTCTGTGATACAATGAGACTTAGCAGCTTTTATTTTCTTTTGATCAGGTATTTCGTTTGAAGAGCATAACTTAAAAAGAAGTGAAATATGTATTTAATATACTGATATAATCCTGACCTTCCTATTTTTTCCCATTTTATGGGGTCTGTAGGCCAGCGAGTATCTTGGAACCACTTGCGAATTCTTCTTTTCACTAGCAGGCACCTGCACAGAGGAATGGAGGACATCTTTACCCATGTCTCCAACAACCAAAAATGGCCTTAACTCACTCTGAAAAAAGGAGCGGGACGTGGGGATTCACTGTTACTTACAGCGATTTGCAATCGATACAGATTTAAAGGCACAACCCATGCAATCAGGGGTTAAGGGAGTTGATCAAGGGCCCAACAGTGGCGGCTTGGTAGTGCTGGGGTCTGAACCCTGGACCTTCTGGTTCGTAGTCCAGTATCTTAGCCACCGCGTCACTACAGTTCATAATGGTACATTTGTATTGTTTTTCTTCTGGGAACAAAATTGTACCTTTCCAGCAGCTTTTTGTCTGACAGTGTTTACATACTTGCTCAACCACACACAGACCACTCGTCTGTCTCTCTCCAGTCTTCTAAGAAGTATCTTTCTTTCTTACCTTCATAAATGCATTGCTGCCCTCAGGGCTTCAGGACAAAACAGACACACCTGGGACAATTTCACATTACAGCAAGTTTGACATTATAAACAAGTATTAGTCAGTGCTTTGAAGGAAGTACAGAGATAAGAATTAATATGAAGACTCTCTGCAGTGTAGTCATGAAATGGAACTGGGCTTAGGTTAAAAGGACTTCATGAAAATACATTACGAGTACATGACATGTTGATGTCTCCTAAAATCACTTAGAAATCCTTGGCACGCTCTTAATGAAACAATCGTTGGCCTTTGTCCCACTCGAAAACATGGGGAAGAAAAGACTTTATTAGACCTGGTGGAGCGAAAAGCCTTCCAGGTTAAATAATAAATGTGAGGATGTGGCAAGTCGTGACTGGTCGCCGCACATGCCGTCATTCAGGAAATGTTCGATGTGCTTTAAGACAAAGCAAAAAAAAAAAAAAAAAAAGAAGAAGATGGAAGTGGACCCAAAACTGCTTTGCATGATTGTGGTTGTTTTAGTGGTGAATATGTATTTGTTTGTATGTATGAGAGACAGTAAGAGTGTATGGGGATTTTATAGCAAGAACTTCTGTAACATTGTGGGGACCAAATGTCCTCACAAGGATAGACATATCTGATGGATTTTACCTTGTGAGGGGCCAAATTTAGTGTTAGGTGTAAGTATAGCATTAACCACCTACAGTGATCATTATGTAATAATCATGTGTGTATGGGTCATGTTTATATTACATTGTGGGGACCAATGTCCTCACAAGGATAAACATATCTGGATTTTACCTTGTGAGGGCCCAAATTCGGGATTAGGTGTAGGCATAGCATTAACCACCTGTCGTGTTTATATTACATTGTGGGGACCAAATGTCCTCACAAGGATAGAAAGATCTGATGGATTTTACCTTGAGGGAGATGAAGTTTAGTGTTAGGTGTAGGTATAGCATTAACCACCTACAGTGATTATTATGTATTTCATAATGCGTGTGTGGGTCGTGTTTATATTACATTGTGGGGACCAAATGTCCTCACAAGGATAAACATATCTGGATTTTACCTTGTGGGGGCTCAAATTTGGGATTAGGTGTAGGTATAGCATTAACCACCTACAGTGATCATTATGTAATAATCATGTTTATATTACCTTGTGGGGGCCCAAATTTGATATTAAGTGTAGGTATAGCATTAACCACCTGTCGTGTTTATATTACATTGTGGGGACCAAATGTCCTCGCAAGGATAAACAAATCTGGATTTTACATTGTGGGGGCCCAAATTTGGGATTAGGTGTAGGTATAGCGTTAACCACCTACAGTGATCATTATGTAATCATCATATATGTGTGTGAGTCATGTTTATATTACACTGTGGGGACCAAATGTCCTCACAAGGATAGAAAGATCTGACAATTTTTACCTTTTGGTGGCTTTTTTGTGCCCCCCAGCTAAAATGTCTTTTGCAGCTTTCTTTTGGAAAAAAGGCAAACATTTTCTTAGAACACTAAGGTTGCGGTTAGGTGTAGGTTTAAACACCTACAGTAATCACTATGTCAACTGAAAGTCCCCAAAAACACATTTCCCAAGACAGTGTCCTCACAATGTTAGGAAAACCTGGTAGTTTTTTTTTTTTTTTTTTTTTTTTTTTTACAAAAATTGCAACTTTTATTTGAAAAAACAAAAAAAGCCAAGGGATTAGCTTTAGATCACTGAGGTCACGATGTAGGTGTAGCATTAATTAGCTACTGTAATCATTATGTCAATGGAAAGTTGCTTTTTATGAATGCAGAAATCAAACTGACCTTTAGCAATTAAAAAGTGGTCCTTACTGTAATTATCTAAAGGGCAATGAGTAAGAGAGCAATAAAGAGAGATTAGAGAAAAGGAACGTAACTACATTTCCTATTGACTTCATTTACTATAATCTTCCCAAATTGCCTCTCACATCCAGCCCCACCCCCTGTACCCCCCCCAACACATACACACATGCCACATCACTTCTCATGCTCCGCAAATCACTGCTTTTCATCTCCGCTGAATACCCACAGCTGTTTGAAGCTGCCAGTTTGCTCTCTGCAACCCGGAATCGAACATGTAATCAAACAAAACAAATTAACGCAGCAAACTTCAATTTTAAAATTATTTCGCCAATATAAATTCCAAGTATGACAAACTTCATTCAGACCAAAACATCCAGCTGGGTTCTGGTTTGTGGTTAGATGACAGGAAAGGCTTTTTTCTCGCAAGCCCTCCAATTAATCCGTTGGCATGGAGGTAGCATGTGATGGGAGTTTTGGAGACTTGGTGACGCCAAGATGCTGTTATTTCTATAGTTTTCTAAAGTGATTTTTGTGGGGGGCAATATAAACTTGGGTCCTTGACTATGCAAGTTTGTCCCATTTTCAGTTGGACATTTTCAGGGGTTCAGCTATTGCTTTATGGTGGTATTCAGACCTTCAGTATTCCTAAGGATTATGCTGTATACTGTGGTATGATGTATTAAAACCCAAGATACAAGTAAGCGAAATAGAAACTAAATCATGATGTGTAGGGTGTTTCTATTGGGGGGTGGCTATAACAAACTCCAACTCAAAATGTTTATGTATTTTTCTAAAAATATAATGCCTTACGTGCATATTACTTTCTTTTAAAGTAATTTTTTTAGATTGATCATGAGCTAAATGTTATTAAAACTGTATTTTAAAATGTGGTCCCATGTTTTCAAATCATTAACAGAAGCAGTTTAATGCATTTTGAGATAGTGGCACTGTAGGACGTACTTAGTGCACTATTTGTCAATAGAATGGCATTTTAAATTGACAGTGGCATTATAGAACCTATTAAGTGCATTACTTGTAAACATAATGGCGTTTTAAGTTGATAATGGCATTGTAGAACCTTCTTAGTGCACTACTTGTAAATATAATGGCATTTTAAGTTAACAGTGGCATTGTAGAACCTACTTAGTACACTATTTGTCAACAGAATGGCATTTTAAATTAATAATGGCATTGTAGAGCCTGCTTAGTGCACAGTTTGCCAAATTGATGGTATTTTAAGTTGAGATTATGGCATTTTAGAACCTAGTTAGTTCAACATTTGTCAATAGAATGGCATTTTAGGTTGAAATAGTGGCATTGTAGAACCTATTTAGTGCACTATTTGTAAACATAATGGCATTTTAAGTTGATAATGGCATTGTAGAACCTTCTTAGTGCACTACCTGTAAATATAATGGCATTTTAAGTTAATAGTGGTGTTTTAGAACTTCATTAGTTCACTATATCTCAATAGAATGGCATTTTAAGTTGAAATAGTGGCATTGTAGAACCTACTTAGTACACTATTTGTCAACAGAATGGCATTTTAAATTGATAATGGCATTATAGAGCCTGCTTAGTGCACAGTTTGCCAAATTGATGGTATTTTAAGATTAGATTATGGCATTTTAGAACCTAGTTAGTTCACCATTTGTCAATAGAATGGCATTTTAGGTTGAAATAGTGGCATTGTAGAACCTTCTTACTGCACTATTTGTAAACTTAATGGCATTTTAAGTTGAGATAATGGCATTTTAGAACCTACTTAGTGCAGTATTTGTTAATAGAATGCCATTTTAAGTTGACATAGTGCCATTTTACAGCCTAGTTAGTG
>JAJAGP010001260.1:0-214077 GCA_025084515.1 Ancistrus triradiatus
TTTCAATTGCTCCCACAGTTGATTTAGTCACACCAACCTGCTTGCCTATTGTAGATTCACTCTTCCCAGCCTGGTGCAGGTCTACAATTTTCTTCCTGGTGTCCTTCGACAACTCTTTGGTCTTGGCCAAGGTTGTGTTTGGAGTCTGACTGTTTGAGGCTTTGGACAGGTGTCTTTTATACAGATAACGAGGTCAAACAGGTGCCATTAATACAGGTAACGAGTGGAGGACAGAAGAACTTCTTAAAGAAGAAGTTACAGGTTTGTGAGAGCCAGAAATCTTGCTTGTTTGTGGGTGACCAAATACTTATTTTCCTCCATGATTTACAATTAAATTAGTTAAAAATCCTACAATGTGATTTCCTGGATTTTTTTTCATTTTGTCTCTCATAGTTGAACTGTACCTGTGATGAAAATTACAGACCTCTCTCATCTTTCCATGTAGGAGAACTTGCACAATCAATGGCTGACGAAATACTTGCCCCATTGTATGTATATATAGACAATCGTAGATTTTTTTTGGAAATTTAAAAACATGATATATTATTCCTTCATTCATTTTCTTATTGGCTTAATCCTAGACAGGGTCATGAGAGAGCCGGTGCTGTCTGCATGGGGTGCAAGGCAGGAACAAACCTAGACATGATGCCAATCCATCATAGTGCATACTCACAATCATACACACACTCACAGACTAGGAGCAATTTAGAGACACCAGTTAGCCAAACATGCATTGTCTATGGACTGTGGGAGGAAACCGGAGTACCTGGAGTAAACACACATGGACACAGGGAGGACAGAAAAAACAGAAAGGACCCAGACCACACCACCTGGGGATTGAACCCAGGACCTTCTTGCTGTGAGGTGACAGTGGTACCGATCAAGCCACCATGCTGCCCCATTATATATTAGAAAGTATTAAAAAAAGCAAAAGATACAAACAAAATAGGAGTGATATGAAAACATTGTTACAGTCACTTTCTTGTGAGATGACGAGCTGAATTACAGTGGGGCAAAAAAGTATTTAGTCAGCCACTGATTGTGCAAGTTCTCCTATTTAGAAAGCTGAGAGAGGTCTGTCATTTTCATCATAGGTACACTTCAACTATGAGAGACAAAATGAGAAAAAAAATCCAGGAAATCACATTGTAGGATTTTGTAAGAATTTTATTGTAAATCATGGTGAAAAATAAGTATTTGGTCACCCACAAACAAGCAGAATTGCTGGCTCTCACAGACATGTAACTTTTTCTTTAAGAAGCTCTTCTGTCCTCCACTCGTTACCTGTATTAATGGAACCTGTTTGACCTCGTTATCTGCACGTATAAGCACGCCCACACTCTCCTCAGCTACCTGCACTTGGGTCCTACTTCCGTGAACCCTAACAGTCTCAGAATGTGTCTGCTTATCATCTGACTAGATGGATCCCAGTAGTGTTAGAGCATGCTCCAGGACCAAGGATTAAATTAGACCAAGAACATCTTGAGGTGGCAGCAGGGCCCAAAGCGAGCTAACATATGCAGGGTCCAACTGAGCTATTGACATTTATGACCAAATACTTTTGTGGTACAATTACAACTTTGGACGTAGATATTAGTAGATAATCTAAACTTGTAAAGTTGCTTTGAGACAATGCTCCATTGTAAAAAGTGCTATATAAATAGATCTGACTAGACTTGACTTGACAGCACATTTAGCACATGCCCTAATCCAGAACGACTTGCAGAAGTGCCTTGTATTCGTCTTAGTAAACATTACCTCAGTGTGGAATACGTAGCCAACAGCCCCAGAACACCATGCAACTAAAACCTTGTTAAGAGTTGATGGAGGTAAAACAAAAAACATGGTAGTAATGGAGAAGAGTAATAAAAAGGGCCTTTTGTAATTTTAAATGTGTAGGTGCAGTGTATGTTTTTTACCTTGCTCCTTTCATGAATAGCATTTGCTGCTGATGTAATATTAAATAAATAAGTTAGTAAACCAACAAATAAGATCACATATACACAAAAGTGGAATGTTGTATATAACAATACGTTTATTCTTATATTATTTCAGACTCCAGTCTATTATTATTGCGATGAAAGTTACATTCTGTTACTATACTCTGTAATGTATGTACGTTGATGAGAGTCCAAAGTAACTATGTTGCAGTTTGCTGTGGAAGAGAATCTATTTGTTCCATGGGCATTATATATTTGTTTTCTTTTATTTTCATTCACCTCATTAAAAACTGAACAGTTCCAACCACTGCTTCTGGTTTTGTAACAGAAAGTGTTGTATTTCCAGGTCATACCGATTATTTTGTAGCTAATCTACTTGACACTAATCTTTTTTGATCTTCTAGTGAACAGTAAATGTTGGACCCTTTAATCTGCTTGTGGCATTTAAAAAAGGGTAGCTGTTACAGCTGATTATGACCTCTTTAAATTTCATGTGATCTATTTCCTAATTTAGTTTTATTTTAACCGAAAACAGTGTAATATATGCAATTTGTCACATTATTCTACAATGTTACCTTTATATAAACAAGTTTAAAAAACATATATATATATATATATATATATATATATATATATATATATATATATATATATATATATATATATATATATATATATATATGTATGTATGTATATAATGTGTTTATATATAGGTATAGGCCTAGTTCATCAAGTTGATTAAAAAACAAAAACAAAAAAAAATAATATTGTAAAATGTATGATATGAATACCTAAAAGCAAACAAAATGCATGATGCAAAAAATGGAAAGAAAAAATGCATACCATATTTATTAATTTAGATTTTTAACAGTTGTTCCTAAAATGCATTATTTGTCACAGACTCAGTGTGAGTTATATTTTGAAGACCACATGTAGGCACATGGTGACATTTAGCATGAGGGAAATTATTTAATTCCCCCCACCCACATTTTAACCTGGATTGTTCCCTTTCGGGGTAATCTTTTTAGCCA
This sequence comes from Ancistrus triradiatus, assembly GCA_025084515.1. Classification (NCBI taxonomy): domain Eukaryota; kingdom Metazoa; phylum Chordata; class Actinopteri; order Siluriformes; family Loricariidae; genus Ancistrus; species Ancistrus triradiatus. Next base: position 2,972 of record JAJAGP010001260.1, read on the forward strand.
GATTTTTTTGTACATCTAAATTATTTGCAGCTCTAGTCCTGTTGCTAATAATTGACCAGGTGATGGCACGGTTAAGTGGTTTGAATCTTTCCCTCAACAAACAACATTAGGAGCAGCATGTAGCGAGGTCAATTAGCTGGCAAAGGGCCAGTGCACTCGATGGCTTTAGATAGACTATTATACTGATAGTTGGATTAAAACACTTCTCAAAAATAGTCAGACCAGTCATACAAAATTAGAAATTTTTTTCTTACCTATTCTTTGTTGAAATGCCAAACGTGGTATAGGAAAAAGCTCATCCAGCGTCTCGGTGGTGAAATTGTCTACAGATATTACCTAAGATATTACCTAAGATTAGAGACATCATCATCATTCAATAAGTTTCTTTTGGTGATGTACAACACTCTCTCCCAAGTCAATATGTACAGTGGGGCAAAAAAAGTATTTAGTCAGCCACTGATCGTGCAAGTTCTCCTACATAAAAAGATGAGAGAGGTCTGTAATTTTCACCCACAATGGTCACCCACAAACAAGCAAGATTTCTGGCTCTCACAGACCTGTAACTTCTTCTTTAAGAAGCTCTTCTGTCCTCCACTCGTTACCTGTATTAATGGCACCTGTTTGACCTTGTTATCTGTATAAAAGACACCTGTCCACAGCCTCAAACAGTCAGACTCCAAACTCAACCTTGGCCAAGACCAAAGAGCTGTTGAAAGACACCAGGAAGACAATTGTAGACCTGCACCAGGCTGGGAAGAGTGAATCTACAATAGGCAAGCAGGTTGGTGTGAATAAATCAATTGTGGGATCAATTGTAAGAAAATGGAAGACATACAAGACCATTGATAGTCTCCCTCGATCTAGGGCCCCACGCAAGATCTCATCCCGTGGGGTCAAAATGATCATGAGAACGGTGAGCAAAAATCCCAGAACTACACAGAGGGACCTGATGAATGACCTGCAGAGAGCTGGGACCAAAGTAACAAAGGCTACCATCAGTAACACACTACGCCGAGAGGGACTCAGATCCTGCAGTGCCAGGTGTGTCCCCCTGCTTAAGCCAGTACATGTCCAGATCCGTCTAAAGTTTGCCAGAGAGCATATGGATGATCCAGAAGAAGATTGGGAGAATATCATGTGGTCAGAAACTAAAATAGAACTTTTCGGTAAAAACTCAACTCGTCGTGTTTGGAGGAAGAAGAATGCTGAGTTGCATTCCAATGAACACCATACCTACTGTGTAGCATGGGGGTGGAAACATTATGCTTTAGGGCTGTTTTTCTGCAGAGGGGACAGGACGACTGATCCGTGTTAAGGGAAGAATGAACGGGGCCATGTTTCGTGAGATTTTAAGCCAAAACCAAAAGTGAGAGCATTGAAGATGGAACGTGGCTGGGTCTTCCAACATGACAGTGATCACAAACACACCGCTCGGGCAATGAAGGAGTGGCTCTGTAAAAAGCATTTCAAGGTCCTGGAGTGGCCTAGCCAGTGTCCAATCCTCAAGTCCATAGAAACTTTGTGGAGGGAGTTGAAAGTCCGTGTTGCCACAAAACATCACTGCTCTAGAGGAGATCTCCATGGAGGAATGGGCCAAAATACCAGCTACAGTGTGCGCTGGATTTTTTTCTCATTTTATCTCTCATAGTTGAAGTGTACCTATGATGAACATTACAGACCTATCTCATCTTTCTAAGTAGGAGAACTTGCACAATCAGTGGCTGACTAAATACTTTTTTGCCCTACTGTATATGAATTTTGCCTCTTTGGCTCCAACTCAGCCACCTATTAGAGATGGCATTTTCTGTCAACATGAACTTAAGGAGGGAAAATGAGATTGCTGGGAGATTGCAGACATTACAGCCCACAGCAGCTAAAAGTGGCTTAGTGCTGTTTTTAAAATTTCATATATAAAATACTTTATTTAGAATGTTATATGGCTAACATTGATGGCAGGGGGTGACATCTTCTTGAATAAAACTTCTTCTTGTATATATTACAGTACTCTAATGGACAATAATGCTCTAAGGGTCATAACATTGACCCTTACACAAAAAATAACATCCTCCTCATAACAAACAGGCTAATCTAAGTGGCTTTTAAAACATTCCAGAATAGGCTTTTCCCAATGTTTTACAAGATAAGAACACGTGCAAGAAGATGTGCAGGAAGCACAGAGTGGCTTTCAGATAGTATATGGAAGTTTGAAGAAAACCTTTTTTTTTTACATTGCAAATCTCCATTAGATCCAGTACTATTAATATGTGGGTTTAATATAAAGTTGTGATTCAGTGCCTACATAATGCTCCCTAAGGGCCTTTTACCTGTGATCACGCCTCCATGCGTCCATGTCCAATGAATGGCCATGCTTTTAGCGACCTGTTCACACTATGCTAAGCAAACACACTGTCTGTCTCAGTGTTTGTCAATGTCTGTTGCTTAGTCATTTATCAGTGGTCAGTAAGTGCTTTGGCAACTGGACATGTTTGAGCTGTGTGTTTTGGAAAAATGTTTTAATTTTTTAAATAAGCACCAAAATGGCTAGTTCCAGACACACATTAATGGACACATGCGCACACACACACACACACACACGCACACACACACACACACACTTGTCTCACTATACTTGTGAGGACTTTCCATTGACATAATGATTACTGTAGCTCAGTAATGCTACACCCACCCAGTAACCTCAGTAACCTAAAGCAAGTATTTTGCCTGTTTTGCAAAAAAGCAGTTAAAGAATTGAGGACCTAAGTCAAAATTGCCAGGTTTTCCTATCATAGTATGGACATTTGATCCTCAAAGTATAGAAAGACACACACACACACACACACACACACACACACACACAGTTGACCCAACTTATCTGACCCAACAAACTGCATTACTGTAGGTAAATAATAGTTTCTAGCCCCAAGAAAGTTGTTCAGGCATTTTAGTTTTTTAAGGAATCCAAATGTTCCCAAATGAAAAAAAATCACTTTGATCAATAGGGACATTAGTCCCCATAAAGACATGAAAGAATGGCATCAGACATACAAACAAATTCACAAACACTCCCCTGTTCAACATTTTGCACCCTCTGTACTCAGTCAGACATTATAAAACCACCCACTTTCTCTGTCCTCCTCCACCTCGGGCAGTAAAGTTGTCAGACCAGTCCCCTGCAGTCCAGAGCAAGTTGAGACAGGGCAAAATGAACGGAGGAATAAAAATAGAAGAGTAAAGGCTTCACTTGTCAGTAGTAGAAGCTTGAGCTTGTGAGTAGGATACCGTAGTAGTCAAACTTAAGACATTCTACTATAGACTAGCTGACCAACAACTTTTTAAACAATCACACTTTTTAAAAAAAGATTAACACATTTTTGCAAGAAGTGTGTTGGTACTTTTAAAAATATTTGACCTGCGACTTCCAGATTTGTGCCTTCTAGAGGTAAGTACATTCATGACTGTAGTTAATCCACTTTTTGGCAATTGTACTGTACTATATGTAAGCCATGTGTAACTACATTAGTAACTATTTCAAATAATGTGTAAATAGGGGTTTCTGTTAGCTCCAGTACTCTGGCTTGTTGTTTCTTTAAGTCAAACTGAATGTTGGTAGCACACAGTGCAGGTGGATGTCCTTTAACAGCTTTTTCACACTTTTGTACAAAATTTGGGTAATAATACCTATTTAACAGTTCAACTCCGGTTTTTGGATAGGTTATTAAGATGTAATGTCAGAACAGGATCTGCAGCATTTTAATGAGCTTCGAAAAATAGCTGCAGAATGCTGAAATGACTGTGAGCCCCTCAACGTGGGCAGCACATGGTGAATCAGTTGTCAACGTAAGTACGTGCATGCAGCTCAACCTGTGAATAACTCATTTAGTAAATATTTGAATTAGGTGATAAAGAGTTGAATGCTGAGACAAGTGGAACTCTCCATTATCGTATATTCTAATCTACTTTTTGCTACCCACAGCTGTAAGCATGTTTACTGGTTATGTAATATCAGTTCAAGGATTTTTCTTTTTTCTTTCATGAAGCAACTCTATTGAAAGAGTGAGCCAAACTACACAAGCCTAGGCAATGACTGAGGCAGTTGTTTCACCCAGAGAAATGTGCAGGGTGTAAAAGTACAGCCAGAACTCATTAAACAATGCTGGCTTTAGAAAAAAATCCTACTGATCTCATTGACCAAACAGCATGACATGCTTTGTTATTTAGAAAATTCATGGAAACACTGGAAAAAAAAACAACAATAAATGATTTTATTTAAATGTAAACATTGTCATTGTGTCTATTTGTAAAGACTAGTTAATATTTTTGTAATTACATTTTCTTTTGTTTCTGGTCTTAGGTGAAAAAATGCTCTCACACTTGTTGTGGTTTGGCCGCTCTCTAGTAAGAAGAAAAAATGTTGACTGTCTGGAGGATTCCAAACTGTGTCGCTGCCTCTCCACGGTGGATCTCCTTGCTCTTGGAGTGGGCAGCACACTGGGCGCTGGAGTCTATGTCCTCGCTGGAGAAGTTGCCAAGGGTGACTCTGGCCCTAGCATTGTCGTGTCCTTTCTAATAGCCGCTCTGGCCTCAGTCATGGCAGGCTTGTGCTACGCTGAATTTGGGGCTAGGGTGCCTAAAACGGGCTCAGCTTATCTGTACAGTTATGTGACTGTAGGGGAACTTTTGGCCTTTATAACAGGATGGAACCTCATCCTTTCATATGTCATAGGTAAGTGTTCAATCTTTCAAGCTTTATAAAATAAATAAATACAAATTAAATGCTTTCACCAAAAACATTTTCCAAACAGCAGACAGTGTAAAGTGTTATTATTCTTTAAAAATACATTTCATAAAGTAAACATTTAAACATAGGAGGCAAAGAATTTGCCCCATAAACTACCAATATGCACATCCAGCGTTAGAGTATAATTCAGCGACAGACGTCAGTGACACTATACTTTTGTAAGCTTTTGGTGAATTATTAATCACTACTAATAAGGGACTAGATTGCTTCTTCTGAACCATTACATAGGAATTTCACTTGCTATGACATGGAGAGTTATAAAGACAAACAGAGCCATCTGCTGCTTTGTTAAATGTTCAACATAATAGATTGAATGACTAATACAATAGTACAATTACAAAACAAACAACATATGTTACCTAGAGCTCAGCTAGTTTACCCCAAAATGAATAGAAACCATCAGTTCTAATTCAATTCCCAATATGGTATACAAAAAATATGAAACTCAAAGTAGTATCTTTGGATTAATTGTAGAAATGTTTGGGCATTTGGTATAGATAGTTCCAGATGATTTATACAATTAAATTGTTATCAGATCCTCTCATAAATTAAGAAGTGATAATATATAGTAATACATAACAAGCATTTTGGATAACATAGTGCATTGTTGCATCATAGTAATTAAATGTTTGATCATTTGTTTATTTAAATATGATTTCCAATATTACATTTTATTATGGTCATTTCTCTAACTAGCTATTGTCAATGATGAAAATTATTTTACAATTATTTGTCCTTGTCCTGATGCAGGCACCTCAAGTGTTGCCAGAGCTTGGAGTGGAACATTTGACGAACTCATAGGGGGCCATATTGAGAAGTTCTGCAAAATGCACTTCAGGATGAACTTGCCTGGCTTGGCTGAATATCCAGACTTCTTTGCAGTTTGCCTTATATTACTGCTCTCAGGTATTTACTGTTTCAAAAATGATTCGCCTGTGTATGATACACTCTTAGCTCTGAGAGTAAAACTCTAACATAAATGCTGTTGAATAATATTATAACATTTACAATAAATTGCTGGCAACCAGTTATGAATCAGGTGGATACGATGCTTTTCAGTGCCATATATCCATCTGGCTAATTTGGTTAAATAATTTTAAGTTTACTTCTAATATACACCACACAGTGATAAATAACACAAATGTAGCTAATTAGCTACATTAGCTAATTTTAACAGCTCCATTTGAGGGTCAAAATATTGTGGCTTTGCCTGTTGAGTCGCTTCTAACTTAAAATTACTACTAAGTGTCTTCAATTGCAAAGTATTTAACTGTAAAATACTGGTAACTGTTAAAATAAAAAAATATATATTTGTTTTACATTGAATGTTCTTTGCAGTGAATGTATGTTCTGTTGCAAGAGTGAATGGAATATGTAATTATCTTGTGTGGCCCTGATCACAGGGCTTTGTGTTCAGGCCCAAAATTAGTGCATATCGCTGCCTCTTTGAATTCCAAGAATGACTGGACTGTGCTCACTATTTCTAAAGGATACGCTGTCAATGTTTATTTAATCTCAATAAGGGCAAGGTTTTCCAAGGCCGGCCAGCTGAGGCAATAGTTATGAAATCAGGGGTGCCAACTTGCGTCATAGAAGCCTAGGGTATCTGCATGAGCATTCTTTAAAGTGTGCAGTTCTTTGGACAATGGAGTTACCTTGGTACTGGTGATTAGGGTTCACATGTTTACATCCAAACCATGAATGACTCAGAGTTGGGATTTCTGAAACAATACAATTATTTTGTGTCTTTGTTTTCTCAGGTCTCCTGTCCTTTGGAGTCAAAGAGTCAGCATGGGTCAACAAAATTTTTACAGTCATAAATGTACTTGTGCTTATGTTTGTCATCATATCTGGCTTTGTCAAAGGAGATCCTCAGAACTGGAAGATATCTGAAGACTCTCTCATAAATTTCACTATAATTACAAGGTAAGCGATTGTATGTGATATTATAAGACAACCTATGAGTCATTCTAGTTCTTTACTGTGCATAGAGATAACTAACTTAAATGATCTGACTGGTTACAGAAATCTTTCTTTCACGGAAAATGTCACCAGTGATTATGGTGCTGGAGGGTTTTTGCCTTATGGTTTTGGAGGAACCCTAGCTGGGGCAGCCACCTGCTTCTATGCCTTTGTAGGGTTTGACTGTATTGCAACTACAGGTAGTCATACACACATGGTGTCCAGACATAAGTAGCCATCCAGGTTTAATATTGGAGTAATTACTTTCTGTTTATCAGTGCTGTGTAAGCTAACCGTTTTGAATGTCCTTTGGATCAGGTGAGGAGGTGAAGAATCCTCAGAGGGCTATCCCTATCGGTATAGTTGCCTCTCTGTTGATTTGCTTCTTCGCCTACTTTGGTGTGTCTGCTGCCCTCACCCTCATGATGCCTTACTATCTTCTGGATGAGAAGAGCCCCCTGCCTTTGGCTTTTGACTATGTCGGCTGGGGCCCAGCAAAATATGTGGTGGCAGCAGGATCATTGTGTGCTCTGTCAACTAGGTAATTGATCATCTTGTTGAGATTTGCTTATAATTATATATTATTACATGTTAATTGTAAAAAAATACTTACAAATGGTCTTACAAAGGTGAGCTCTGTATAAGTAAACAATTGTCTTTGTCTAATTGGGTGAAATGTGGATTGGATTTCAGAAACAGCTAATGATTCCTTGACTGTGGTTTATTTGAAAGAGGAGCCATTAAACACAGCTTTGCAACTTAAGCAAATTGCAGCTTTGCTAGTGCACTCTTTCAGGACAAAACGATGCATGCCCTATGTCTTTCTCTTTTCCTGGAAAGTAAAATCAATCAAATTGGAGAACATTTTGATTGCTTGAGATCCACTTGGTATATGTTCTACAAAACAGTAAAGATTATATTGCAGAACAATTCAAGACTTCTCTGCAAGATGGGAAAAAAGAAATTGGCTCTGCCAATAGCCTTCTCAAATCTGTTAGTATTACAATTTCTTAAATATCATTATAAACCAAAATGGCACTTCTAAGAAGCCACAAGGTATTCTCTGTTCTTTAAAACATGGATAACATAATTAATTAACATCTTTATGAGCAGAGCCTTCGGCTTTGATCCAGGAAGAAATGATGACATAATTCAATGGCCAGATCCCTAAATGCTAACTATGTGCACAATTAAAACATAAATAAACAGCCATTCTAGAGCTATGTTTTAATTTTTTTAAATGTGCTTTTGGGGGTGTGGTCTTGTAATTATTGTTCTCTGTGGCTTTGGTGCAGTGTGGCTGGTGTGCAGTGTGTTGAGGTTGCTTGACTAACGTATTGGTCCTATGCATGTCTCTTCAGTCTGCTGGGATCCATTTTCCCAATGCCACGTGTAATCTATGCTATGGCAGAGGATGGGGTGCTTTTCAAAGTGTTAGCCCGAATCAATCCTAAGACGAAGACCCCACTTATTGCCACAATGACCTCCGGTATAGTTGCAGGTGAGAGGAGGTTTGAAACGCTGTGTAAAGTCTGGCAACATGCTTCACCAGGCAAATGTGAATGTCCAACCTTTTGTTATCACTGATCAATCTGAAATGCAGAGAATCAAACAGAGACAAACAGAACCATAGCATTGAAAACAAAATGAATCAAGCAGTCATGATACCTTGAATTTCACAATTTTTTGGACATTCATGTTTGCTGATGGGTTCATATGTGTTCTTAACTGTCAAGAATCCTTTGTGTTTGAACCATGACCATTTTTTGTCCCTAGCCTGTTGGGCTCCATGTTTCCTCTGCCCCGCATTCTGTTTGCCATGGCGCGAGATGGCATACTATTCAGATTTCTTTGCAAATTGAGTAAGCGTCAGTCACCAGTGGCTGCCACCATGGCAGCAGGCACCACGGCGGGTAAGCTTCAAACGAGAGAGGCCCTGCGTTGGCCTGTTGTCTCATTGTGTGTCAGCCTGGTGGAGGTGCATTGTGTGCATGTCAAGCTTTCAGTGGTGATGGATGTATGCTTCTGTTCCTGTGGTGGTACTGGTGATGTTAATCTAGGTCATTTATACGTATTCAGTCCCAGACCTACATCACAAATGTCCCTGCTTTTATAACCCCAAATCAGAAAAAGTTGGGATGGTAAGGAAAATGCAAAATTGAAACAAAAATGCAGTGTTATTAATATTTACTTTGACTTTTATTTCATATTTCATGTTTTGTCTGGTCAGATTCATTTCATTTGTTAAAAATCATCCATTCCTGCATTTCAGGCCCACAACACATAAAAATAAATAAATAAACAAATTGGGACCAGATCAATTTAAGGCCAGTGAGGTAATAAAAAAAACTAAATAATGATATGATTTCAAACAGGTGATTCTAATCATGATTTGGTACAAAAGCAGTATTCACAAAAGGCTTAGTCTCTAAGGAGCATAGATGGGCAGAGATCTCCAGTTTGTTGGCAAATCTGTGAGAAAATTATTGAAATGTTTAAAAACAATGTTCCTCAAAGAAATATTGGAAGGGATTTGCATATTTCTCCCTCTACAGAGCACAATATCATTAAACAGTTCAAGGAATCTGGGTCAATTTCAGTGCGTAAAGGGCAAGGGCACAAGCCTAAACTGAAGAGGCGTGGAAATATGTAAATTCCTACCAGTCTTTCTTTGAGGAACATTGTTTTTAAATATTTCAAGAATTTTCTCACAAATTTGTTGACCACTGGAGATCCTCTGCTCTCCTTTACCAATCAAAGACTCAGCCTTTTGTGGATGCTAATCCCTTGTTAACGTTACCTGTTTGAAAGCACATCATAAATTTACTTTTTTACCTCATTACTAGTGCTACTAACTGCCCCGTCCCAATGTGGTAGCCTAGCGGTTAAGGTACTGGACTTTGGACCAGAAGGTCCAGGGTTCAAATCCCACCTCTGCCAAGCTGCCACTGTTGTGTCCTTGAGCAAGACCCTTAACCCACAATTGCTTGGATTGTAAGATTGTATCAATTGTAAGTCGCTCTGGATAAGGGTGTCTGCTAAATGCTGTAAAAAATGTGTTGAGGCCTGAAATGCAGGAATGGATGTTTATTAACAAATGAAATGATGTTGACCAGAAAAAACACGAAATATCTTGGGTTCATACTGTCTGCAATGAAATAAAAGTCAATGGAAATGTAAGGAACACTGCATATATTTTTTATTTTTCATTTTTCATACCATCCCAACTTTTCAGATTTGGGGTTGTACATGCTTGAATGAACTCATAATGGGCAAAGTAATTCACTGATAATCAAATCAGGGGTATGTTAATAAGTGCAAATGTTTGCAAAAGACAGCATTATCAGAAAAAATGCAGTCATTGGATGATGAGTAGCAGGATGTAGAGAGAGATTTAGAGATATTTATGTATTTATATAATTGATCAAGATTTTGCTGTTGGTATGTATAAAAGAAAGAACACCAGAACAAATGCATGCAACAGTATTATGTTATATTTACAGTATCACATCAATCAGAGCAAAGAAAACTGCAGGCTAATGCAATATAGGGACTTCCAGCCTTCTTGCAGACTAATATTTGTTTTCGATATATTTTCTGAGCTTATGTACTGGGCTTATTGTATTACCAGCAGCAGATTAGTTTCTTAGTGAGAACAGCTGAAGATGAACACTTTGATGATAGCAGGACAGAGTTCAGTAAGCGTTGAATTGTACAGCTGTGTGGAAGGTAGAGGGAACGATCGGGTATAAGAAACTGAGTAGAAAGTTTCACAGACTCTTTAGTTTGAGAGGCCCCTGTGATCGTGGTCCATATTGAAGCCATTTGGATTACATAGCATGCCTGCTGAGTGTTTGTCAGTGTAGACACCTGTATCAATGCACTGGAGTCATGGAGCATGTCTGGAAATAATTGCATAAAATACACCAACAAAGTCTTTGCATTATGTCTTGTGAAGTAATGGAGCCCTATGGTGTAGGAGCCCACAACTGTAATTGATACTGTAGTGTTCATATATGTAGCCTTGTTCATATACAAAGTGCAGATATGTAGTGTAAACTGATTGTGATTTTGTTTGTTGGAATAGTCTTTGAATGGGTTTGTTTTAGAAGGTGATGTCAAATTCATGAAATGAGGAATGTCATGATGTGCCTGATAAAACACATTGAGAAAATGTCCACAGTTCTTTACTAGATCAAGGACAATACATATGACACAGAGACACGCTGGATGATTGAAATAAGCATAGGTTGAAAAATACCAGTTGGATGGAGCATAAATGGCTGCTGAATGTACTGTATAGGAGGTGGATGACAACTGAATGGATAGATGGATGCACAGATAAACTGAATAAATGGATGGAAGGATGGTTTAACAACCAGAATAACACTTACTTAACACATCCAGATTTATTAGAACTCTAAATGTCATACTGCAGAAACAGACAACCTTGATCACAAGATAAGAGACAGAAAATATATTCCCATTAAAAGCCTAGTCTCCAGTTACTTCCTAACATCAGGCCATAGGACTATGGGTAATGGAGTTCCCAATACATAGACCTATGGATTCCTAAAAGGATTATTTGAAAAATGCTTACAGAATATTTGTGATATCACTATTATATCCTTCTTAATGTTGTAATCTAATGGGTTGCAACAACGGAAAAAAGCAGCCAATCAGCTGTTAATGTACTGTAATAATAGATTTAATATAGCATGATTATTCTGCCTGTGGACCTGATCAAGACCTAGAAAAGTTGTGCCTTTGACTGGCTCTCATCATAAAGGGACGTGGGTCAGTTGGTACCGTATTTTCCGGGCTATAAAGCGCACCGGGTTATAAGGCGCGATATCAATGATCGACTGCTAACGGGTTTATTTTCATACATAAAGCGCACCGGGTTATAAGACGCATTAAATGAAACAAAACTCTTAAGTTCCGTCGGAAGCTCAGTTTGGTCTTTACCTGGCGCAGGGCGTCTTCTTGCTTCCTCCACTTCCGTACCATTGATTCGTTAATGTTGAATTCTCTCGCAGCTGCTCTATGTCCATGTTGTACTGCGTGACTGATGGCGTTGTGTTTGAAATCCGCTTCGAAAATAAATGAATGGATGCACACACCGTAATGGTAAAGCACATACTGTATTACTCCACTATGCTGCGCACTACGGTTGCCGTAAGCTTCGTAACTTACCAAGGCCGTGCTAAAACATTTTGACAGATTTATGAGCACCGTGTACCATCTACAATCGGTTCTAGGTCAGAAGGCACAACCAGAATTAATTCATACATTAGACGCACCGCATTTTAAAGCGCACTGTTGATTTTTGAAAAAATTAAAGGATTTTAAGTGCGCCCTAGGGTCCGAAAAATACGGTAAATGTTATGGTTCGTCATATTAAAAGAATGATGAACCGTGAAAACAAAAGAATAAACTGGTTTAGAAGCCAATTACAGTTAGCTCCAGCTCTAATTAATGAACCAAAATGAAGCGGGAAATGAAGAAAAAAGCGATTGAGTGGGGAATAAAGAATCCCTAAATCGCTTTGGGGGCGGTGGCGTGAGAGAGAGAAAGGCGGAGGCGAGGCTCAGAACAGAAAAATAAACACAACAAAACAAGCAAAAACTGGCCCTACGTTATAACTATGGCCCTAGATTACCGAACCTCCAGATGTATCTTATTTCTCTTTATCCCTAAAATTAAGCAAAAAACACGTATCGCCATGGCAGAGTGCAGAGCAGCACGAGCGCATGCGTGGCGTCGTGCTCCTATGCAGTGCATAGCAATGGTGCGACACTGTGTGAGCCCAAAGGGGTGTTTATATAGGCTCAACAACAGGTGTCGCCACTTGCACTTTAAATGTCCGGGAATGGCTGACGCACGGGTGAACGTGCTGTAGGGGCTCACGCCTCCATGTGGGGTCAATACTGGCCACTAGTGGCCAACGCATGACCCCGATAGTAAAAGTCAAATTTGTGGGGACACATGCTATTTGAATATGGAAAAAATATTACCAGGTTAGTTTTCCACGTACAGCTATTTTAACCTCTCTGCAGTTATAGGTAACTAGAAATACAGACATTTTCCTGAGCAAATATCTTTTACTCTTTAGCTTTTTAGCTTTAGCTATAGGGACTGTGATAGCCTAGCAGTTAAGGTACTCTGGACTCTGGACCAGAAGATCCAGGGTTCAAATCCCACCTCTGCCAAGCTGCCACTGCAGGCTCCTTGAGCAAGGCCCTTCACCCACAATTGCTTGGATTGTAAGGTTGTATCAATTGTAAGTCGCTCTGGATAAGAGTGTCTGCTAAATTATGTAAATGTCATGTAAATGTAGCTGGTATTTTTTGTAACAAATTATGCTTCTTCATGTGCTTATGTGACCTTATGCTTCTCAGTAAGGGTGCTGAACCCATACACATTATTCTAATTGGGTTTGCTCAGTAGGTAGAGTGCTGGCTTTCCATAATTTTTTAATGGAAAAGACACTGCACAAGATTTGTTTCCTCATTGACCTTTAGCCTGCAACTGACAGGGAACTGCTACTCAAGAGTGGGCACCGTTTGCATGGCCCAACATGTTCATTGATTTTTTTGTAGGAGCCTGGTGACTCATTTATCTAGGCACAAAATATCTAGTATCCAAGTATGGAACTATAAGGAACTATGATTTAAAAAAAAAAAAAAAAAAACTATGATAAAGAAATGCTGAAAACATTTGGCTCCAGCATGCTAAAATACATAAACAGGTATTTGTGCATGGGATGACTTTCTGCTAATTATTGTTATATTATCTGTGTTAATCAATTTGTTGTTGTGTATTAAATGCTCCTTCCAAGATATAACTTTGTGTAATGTGCAGCTTTTTTTGTTTTAAACCCCACAGCTGTTATGGCTTGCATTTTTGACTTAAAAGCCTTAGTGGACATGATGTCTATTGGGACATTGCTGGCATACTCTTTGGTGGCTGCTTGTGTTCTTATACTCAGGTTAGTGCTGAAAGCTTTGTTTACTGCAAAATTTAACACACACACACACACACACACACACACACACACACACACACACACACACACAAAACCACTTTAAATACATAGAAGTAGAGTCTTAGTAGTTGTGGTTTCTGTGGTTGACCATGCTGTGTGTGACCAAAGTCATCGGTTAATTTAATAGACTTTGGCCCAGAAGGATCAGGGTTCAAACCCTGGCACTGCCAAGCTGCTACTGTTGGGCCCTTGAGCAAGGCCCCTAATTCACAATTGCTTGGACTGTACTTTGCAAGACTATATCAGTTCTCTATATCAGAAATCACTCTGGATACAGTCATCCGCTAAATGACCACATGTAAATGTAGACATAGTTCACGGCTTTATTTATTTAGCCGTAATGCAGACAGAATTGACTCACTTAAACAGGATGTTTAAAGTTGTTTAGGGGAGTGACAAGCACACAACACCACATGCCTTTTAAGGCGATCAGAAGACATGACGTTCTAACCATGAAAACAATACACAATACCATGGTCACCCACAAATAAAATAAACTAGACCAAAATGGTTCCATGAATCTGACGCAGGAGACAGACCTCTATAGTAATTCAAGCAAACATATTTTGAATAGATTTTTGTATTGGAATTTTGTCTGGATTTATCAGCACTTTCAATACATAACTTTTTAAAACAAATTTCTCTGTTTAGTCACTGTTTCTTACTGTTAAAAAGCAACTTAAACAGTCATGTACAGAATAATCAACTGCAGTACTGAACATAGGAATGTCAGTTTCACTGTGTTGTCATTAATAACATAGCAGACATTATGTATCATGTCAATAAAGGCCTTTGTTTCAGGTATCGTCCAGACTCTGTCCTAGAGAGCATGAAGATAAACAGAGAAGGGGAGGAAGTTGACGAATCCGAGCTAACCGAGTCTGAGGCTCATCTCAACAAACTGAAGGATGGAGAAATGACACTGTGCAGTCTTCTCAATCCTCCTCAGGAGCCCACAAAGAGGTCCTCCACCGTTGTTAACATTGCTGTAGGGGTCATCGGTAAGAGTCAAACTACTACTAACAATGCAAACATTCAGGGCAGAAGGATTAAGTATAATTTTAGAATGTCCATGATTTTGTTATTATTTTAGTATTAATGAATGTATGGACAGCCTTATTGGCGTCAGTCGACCTACTGACACAGGTTAGATATTTTTAGGTCTACATCTACAGTATATTAGAATGGCTCATAATTTTACAAAAATCACACTTGTTTTAAGATAAAAAATTGTTGAACAGGTTTGTTGGGGAGGTGGTAACCTGTAAAAGAGGTGCATGTCATTGAGGTGTACAGTACTGCCAATGTTTGTCTATGGGAGGTTTTATGCAGAGATGGAAGAAGTAAGTTCTTAACTTGAGTACTACTAATCTGATAAAAATACTCAAGTAAAAGTATAAATATGTCTTATATATTTACTTAAGTACAAGTATAAAAGTGCAGGCTACTAAATCTACTTAAAGTCAAAAAGTAAAAGTATTTCTAAAAGCCTTTCTAACTCAATTTTATTAACAGGATGTGTTTTACCGAGGGTAAGAGGCACAGATCCATGACACTGAGGGTACATAATGGTTTGCACTACAACTACGTGGATCATCTGCAAAAATCAAACAAATGACATCTTTAGCTAATCACAGCAAAAATACTTTCAGACATGAGAGCTCAACATATACAAAATACGTGGGAATATTTCTAAATAAATGCTAAAATTCACCATCCCAGTGACATGGGAAAAGCTCTAGTGTCTGATTAATAAAAAGTGTATACAATATTTGGGAGGAGAATGCATTATGCTGATCATTAAAAAGGGTTAGAAAGACTGGAGATGCAAAACGCCATAATACCTAACTACATAATTTACTTCGGATACTTCAGATCCAACTGCATCAAATAATACCTTCAAGTAAAGCCATGGACGTGTTTTTATTTCTGAATTGGGAACTAGGGTTGCTTTCTTGGGATTCCAGCTCTCCGGCTTTCATCCTTTTTCTGCTTGATCACTGCTAGGGCCTGTAAGCCATCAAAGCAGCCAAACACAGGATCACTCCTTCCCCCTCCCCTGTTAAACATAAGATTCCGAATTTTACTTCATTAGGTGCCTGACTAGAACTGCAATAAATGGATTAGAACTAGAAATAAATGGATAGATAAAATAGATAAATAAATACATTCATTAAAAAATTCAAAATGTAAAGACCCAGTTTTGAAAGTGTAGTGAGTAAAAAGTACTGATTTTTATTTTGAACTGTACTTCTGTAAAAATAAAAAGTATTGTTACAGAAATAATCAAGTAAAGTACAGATACCTAAAAAATACTTAAGTACAGTAATTAAGTCCTTGTACATCATTACTTACCACTTCTGATTCTATGACAGTATTCTTGACATTATGGGCCTGTTAGTAGTGAATGCAGCTAAAATACCAGGGATTACTAATTAAGGGAGTCTGCATACCATAGGCATGTTAAGCCCCTTAAAGCTCTGATCCTAGACTCTCCCCCGCTGCATAGTTTTCACATACTACATACGCTCTTATAATGTACAGTGCTAAACAAAAAGCAATCATCTGTTGATGTTAAATATCATAATGATAAGCATTTCTCCTGAACTGGCTAAATAAGAGTGATGAATAATCAGGATTTGAGTATTGAGCTGATTAATCATAGTTATCATATTAAAGTGTAATCTTACATCTGTGACATTGCTACAAAACCAAACGATCTTACAGTGGGGCAAAAAAGTATTTAGTCAGCCACTGATTGTGCAAGTTCTCCTACTTAGAAAGATGAGAGAGGTCTGTAATTTTCATCATAGGTACTCTTCAACTATGAGAGACAAAATGAGAAAAAATTCAATAAATCACATTTTAGGATGTTTCAAGAATTTCATTGTAAATCATGGTAGAAAATAAGTATTTGGTCACCCACAAACAAGCAAGATTTTTGGCTCTCACAGACCTGTAGTTTCTTTTTTAAGAAGCTCTTGTTATGGCACCTGTTTGACCTCGTTATCTGTATAAAAGACACCTGTCCACAGCCTCAAACTGTCAGACTCCAAACTCAACCATGGCCAAGACCAAAGAGCTGTCAAAGGACACCAGGAAGAAAATCGTAAACCTGCACCAGGCTGGAAAGAGGGAATCTAAAATAGGCAAGCAGGTTGGTGTGAATAAATCAACTGTGGGAGCAACTGTAAGAAAATGGAAGACATACAAGACCGTTGATAATCTCCCTCGATCTGGGGCTTCACGCAAGATCTCATCCCGTGGGGTCAAAATGATCATGAGAACGGTGAGCAAAAATCCCAGAACTACACGGAGGGACCTGATGAATGAACCTGCAGAGATCTGGGACCAAAGTAAAAAAGGCTATCATCCAGTAACACAACACCTACGCCGAGAGGGACTCAAGTCCTGCAGTGCCAGGCGTGTCCTCCCCAGTAAATTCTGTTTTTCTGCAGAGGGGACAGGACAACTGATCCGTGTTAAGGGAAGAATGAACGGGGCCATGTATCATGAGATTTTAAGCCAAAACCTCCTTCCATCAGTGAGAGGTTTGGAAGATGGAACGTGGCTGGGTCTTCCAGCATGACAATGATCCCAAACACACCACTCGAGCAATGAAGGAGTGGCCCCATAAAATGCATTTCAAGGTCTTGGAGTGGCCTAGCCAGTCTCCAGGCCTCAACCCCATAGAAAATTTGGGGGGGGAGTTGAAAGTCCGTGTTGCCCCAAAACATCACTGCTCTAGAGGAGATCTGCATGGAGGAATGGGCCAAAATACCAGCTACAGTGTGTGCAAACCTGGTGAAGACTTACAGGAAACGTTTGACCTCTGTCATTGCCGACAAAGGTTATGTTACATAGTATTGAGTTGAACTTTTGTTATTGACCAAATACTTATTTTCCACCATAATTTACAATGAAATTCTTTAAAATCCTACAATGTGATTTCCTGGATTTTTTTTTCTCATTTTGTCTCTCATAGTTGAAGTGTACCTATGATGAAAATTACAGACCTCTCTCATCTTTCTAAGTAGGAGAACTTGCACAATCAGTGGCTGACTAAATACTTTTTTCCCCCACTGTACATTATGGGAGACTCATTGTCAATTGTTTAACACTAATGAAGTCTTACATTTTCTGGCACAATTGTGAATTAGGCATTTTCTTTTTCCGCAGTTGTCGTTGTGTGTGTCATAAGTATACTTACAACACATTATGGACAGGCCATTCTTGTCATGGAGCCCTGGGTCCTAGGAGTGCTGGCAGCATCCTTCCTCATCTTTTTCATGTGTATCATCTTGGTCTGTAGACAAGCACAGACAAGGAGCAAGGTGTCCTTCATGGTATGTAGATTGCTAAATGGTCTGTAACGTAGAATGAGACAGTAGTCTGTAGGAATGTAGTTACTATGTGAACACTAAAATGTAACTTGTAAGTTAAAATTCCTGTTAGGCCCTGAGGCAGGACATTTCACCCTCAACTTACTAACTCTGACTGTAAATGCAATCAATAAATCAGTCATATTATTTGGCCTGCTGATATTTAACTTTATCATTTGTAGCCATGCATAGGATTAATAAGCTAGACTGCCAGATGGTCTAAAGAAGGACTTGGCCAGTGTTTTAAATAAGATATAAATTTCATTATTTTATTGCATTTAAATGCAGTATCTACATGCAGTATTTCATGTTTTTATCATTTGAAGATAATTGACTGAGTAGAACATAAAATAAGCCTTGACTAATATAGTTAGTAAGAATGGCTATTAAAGCATTGTTTCTGTTCTGGGCTTTATACCAAATGTAATGATGTCTAGAAATATAATTTTAGTGAACTGACACAGAATGTTAACTGTAACTTGAATAACCTATCAAGCAGCGACAAGTAAATATAATTAATGAGCTACACTGCTAGAGCTATGGCCCAACTAATGCTAAATTCTTCCATTAGCAATAACTTTGAAGTTAATAAAGTAATTAATATCACAAAACATCACCTGAATCCTATCTTGATGCTTTAAACTGATGCCACAAGAAGCAAATAGAAATTTGAGTAGCTTGCTACCAAATGAATGAAGGTTAACATGTCTAACCATTGTAGCCTGTATGGTAGACTTTCATGTCAATGGTTGTCAGCAGTAGAGACGTGACAACAGTGGCTCAGTGGTTAATTCTCTAGACTACCATCAGAAGGTTTTAACCAATATTTTTAAATTCTTTGCAGTCCTAAGAGTAGACCACAACCAATATACACTCGCTGAGATCTTTATTAGGAACACATGTACTCATCCATGCAGTTTTCTAATCACTCAATCATGTGGCAGCAGTGCAATGCATAAAATCACCCGGATACTTGCGGGTTAATGTAATATTCATTGGGAAAAATGTGATCTCAGTGATTGGGCTGTTGCATGATTGTTGTTTCCAGACAGTTTCCAGCTAGTTTGAGTATGTCTATAACTACTTATCTCCTGGGATAGTCTCTAGATGATAGTCTCTAGAGTTTACTCAGAATTGTCCAAGAGGAAAAAGTATCCAGTGAGTGGCAGTTCTATGGACTGAAAGACCTTGTTGAACGAGAGAGGTCAACAAATCATATCCAGACTGGTTCGAGCTTACAGAAAGGCTGCTGTAGCTTACATTACCACTCAGTACAAGCGTAGAGGGTGAAAAAGCAAAAGAATGTTTGACCTTGATGCAGATGGGCTACAACAGCAGAAGACCATAGCTGTGTCACATTTCATGGGTGGCATCCTTCGTAGACCACGGTGAAGTCTGAACTGAAATGAGACTTTCCAGTTTGCACCACAGCACACATTAATCTTCGAGATACTGTATGTTGGCATGTTCCCATACAAAAGAAGGGTGCATTTCTTTGCCACATACAAAGAATGCAGCCCCTGAAATGGGACACAACTCATGTTGGGTTCTACTTCTGTCAACCAAGAACAGAAGTAAGCTGCATTACAAAGGCTGCATTGGGCACATGCTCACCAAAACTAGGCAGTTGAAGATTGGAAGTGGGTAGCCTGGTCTGAATTTTGATTTCTGCTGAGGCACACAGACAATAGGGTAAAACTTTGGAACCAACAGCATGAATCCATGGACCCAGCTTATTTTTGTGAACAGTCCAGGATGGTGGACGTGGTTTAATGGTGTGATGAATGTTTACCTTGGGCATTTTAATACCAACAATCATCACTTGAATGCCACAACCTGCGTGATTGTTGTTGATGACCATGCGAATCCCATCATGGCCACAGTTTTCTGATAACTGCACCATGTCACAAAGCAAAAGTCATTGCAGACTGGCTTCATGAACATGACAACAAATTCATTGTTCTTCAGTGGCCTTCTCAGTGACCAGCTCTGAATCCAGTAAAGACTTTTGGGATATGGTAGACTGGGAAACCTGCATCATGAAAGAGTACCTGAAGATTTTGCAGGATTGCATAATGTCAAGATAGAGCAGAATCATAAAGCTTCTTAAAGTTTCCAACATCTTTTGGAATCCATGCCATGAAGAATTGACACTGTTTTAAGAGCAATGGGAGGCCTTACCCAGTATTAGTACAGTGTACCTAACAAAGTGCTCAGTGAGTGTACATTGCTCAGCAAAAGCAACATTGCATGCCATTTGTTTGACTTAGGTTAACCAATGCAGGAGTGGGTACAGTGCAGATGTTCATTACAGTGCGTTTATTTGCTTTGTAGGTTCCACTTCTACCATTCCTGCCCATTCTGAGTATATTTGTCAATGTTTACCTTATGGTGCAGCTGAGTGGAGACACATGGGTCCGTTTTTCTGTCTGGATGGCAGTGGGTAAGTGCCCTTCTCTCTCACTCTCATCCTCTCTGGCAATTTTGGTTAAATAGGCCTTTTTTAAAATGTACAGTAGGCCAGGTAAGAGGTATGTATGGACTATAGGTAGCTGAACCCTTGTGATAACCTTTATGCATCCACAGGTTTCCTTATTTATTTTGGTTATGGGATGTGGCACAGCAGTGAGCACCAGAGGCAGCACAGTGGTCAAGAAAAACAGGGGATGTACACAAAGCATGGAGATGTGGACAACTTCACCAAACCCAAAAAGACCAGTCATCTTTAAAGTGTATATAGCTTCTTTGTGTCTGATTGTAGCCTGTAACAAACAGCTCTGACCATCCTAAAATACATGGGTCCTCAGGGTCTTCTGTCATTACCATTGAACATTTTCAGTATGAGGAGCGCCTGGGATGAACTTGTGCCTTAACTAGTTCAGCTCTAAATGTTTGGTGACTTTTACACCCTATGCGACTAACTTTATTAACATTTTATATAATCAAATGCATAAGGCATTTCAGATAAATAGTGAATTTATCTCAAAGAGCAGTCACTATTATAGTGGTTAAATAGTGTCAATTTTTATGTTTGCCATTATATAACTTTATAAATGTTGTAAACTTATCTATATAATTTTTTTTTCTTGTAACCTTGACCAGTATTCTTAATATTTCAAATGTTTTTAATTTGTGTGCTGTGCATTTTTGCTCATTGTGCTTTTTCATTTTCCTTTGTTGTACAATTACTGTTTTCCCCTTCAAAACAGAATGGTACTTCCTGTTCCTTGCTATTATACACTGCTAATGGTTTACTTTTTTAGCAAAGGTACATTTGGTATTAGATTTTTTTTTACTGTATGTTGTTTTTGTATGGTGACATTCCTTGTGGGAATTGTTGTGTTGTTAAAGCAATAAGCCATGAAAGGACACACATTACAGAGATTCAATCATGTAAAGGATGACGACTGCGTGTCATACCTAAATCTAATGCATAACCTCAACTGGATTACTGCTTTTATAGAACAGCAACAGATACAAATTGAAAATAAGTACACCAGTGTATAACAAATAAATGTATTATTAATAACATTCCTAATAAACAATTTCTTCATTCATTGTATGGCATACAGTGTATGATGAGTATGAGTCTGCTTTAGCTCTGTGATTTTATTTCGGTGCAACTATCTGCATATATATAGATAGATCTCATCTCAGTCAAATCTCAGTTAACTTTTCTTCATTAATTCATTCATGCCGCCATCACAGAACTGTACAATCTGGGTGGTCTTTTTTGTCTTTGGTCCAGAGCACACAGCGTCCATTTCCTCCAAAAAAGTTATGTGGAATACTGATTCATCTGACCACAATATATGTTTCCACTGTGTGATGGTAAATCCCAGATGCCTCCGAACCCAGAGAAGTTGATGCCACTTCTGGACATGGTTAACATAAGGCTTCTTTTTTGCACAATAAAGTTTTAAGTGACATTGGTGAATGTAACTCCATATTGTAGTGCTTCATAATGGTTTGATAAAGTAATCCCTTTGCCAATGTGGTTCTATCAGATATTGATGAAATGACAGTTCTTGATGCAGTGCCGTCTGAGGGATCAGAGATCACACCTCTTCACTTTAGGTTTGTGCCCTTGCCATTTAGGCACTGAAATTCTTCCAGATTCCTTGAATTGCTCATTAATATTATGCACTGTAGAGGGAGACTGGTGCTCAGTCCTTCACATTGGCGTGGAGGTCATTCTTCTGTACAGAACAGTTTCAAATCTGAGATATTTGTGTGTTTCCTAATGTGAACTGCTCGCTTCAGGTCCTTCCACAAAATGTTTATCCAGTAGCCTTCTGGCTAGTCCAGTTTATCTTTAGCAAACTGCAGACAGTTCTTTTTTGAGAGTGGTGGATTTATCCTTGCAGCCCCACCATGAATGTCACTGTCCAGCCTAATGAGCTTCAACAACTCATTTTCTGAGGCCTCAGAAAGATAATATGTTTATATCATGATACATTTGCACAAACGTGTTGTGAAGATCAGACACTGATAGATCCCTGTTCTTTATATACAATTATAAGCCTTGGAAACTAACACTTTTTTTGCTGGCTCATGGTTTGTCTTTCTTGTCCTTCATATCACTGTTTTAGATTCTCACCAGTGCGGACTAAAGGAAATAAAAGATTGGATGTTATTTAATTTTCTCTTACTTAACTCCAATAAAACTGAGGTTCTATTAGTGGGACCCAAGGCTGTGAGAGACAGGTTGGCTACATCTATCCTAAATCTAGATGGCTGTCCAGTATTGCCCAGTCCGTCTGTAAAAAAACTTAGGGGTTCACACATTATTCAGATCTCTCCTTTGATGCGCACATTAGCAGCATAACTCGAATTGCTTTCTTTCAATTACGTAATATCGCTAAACTTAGAAATATCCTCTCTTTTAATGATGCAGAAAAACTTGTTCATGCGTTTATAACCTCAAGGTTGGATTACTGTAACGCCTTACTTACTGGATGCTCTAGTAAATCTATAAATAAACTTCAGTTAGTTCAGAATGCAGCTGCTAACTGGAACTAGAAAATTTGATCATATCACTCCTGTTCTATCATCACTGCACTGGTTACCTGTCAAATTCCGCATTGATTACAAAATACTTATATTATAAATAATAAAGCTCTACATGGCCTGGCCCCACATTATCTGATTGAGCTCATAGAGTTTTACAATCCAACCCGTCTACTTCGTTCGCAGGGTGCAGGACTTCTTTTAGTTCCTAGAATTAAAAAAGTCACAGCAGGGGGAAAGGCTCTCTCATACATGGCCCCCCAACTATGGAATAAACTTCCCACTTTCGTTCGACACTCAGACACTCTCCAAAGTTTTAAGTCTAGGCTAAAGACATACCTATTTACACAGGCTTTTGACTAGATTTAGACCAGGATGCATGGCTTGGGTCACTGGGGCCGGAGTCTGGAGTCATGTCTGGCCTGCCTGCCTTGTCCGCTAGCCGGGAGTGTCGAGTGGGTGGTCTGGCTGAACTGGGCTTCGGTCCTCGTGATCTTGACTCGTATATATATAGTATATAGGTTTTTAGATCAATATAAAAAATAGCACAAGCAGCTTTACCCCAGCAGAGGGCACCAGAGGATGGGGATCAGAGAATTAGGATTTTGGAGGAGTTGCAAAGTTGAAAGTGCTACTCTTCTTGAGGAGGATGGAACCCACAGTGCAAACAGGGCAGTCCGTGATTGCAGAGTTTTAGCTCTGAAGCCTGTTTTTTTGTGTTACCACACAAAGCCCTACACATTTCGACCTGTCCACCATGAAGCTCTGGTTACTTGTCATGCTAGCACTTCTCTGTCTGGAGCTCCATATTGGTAAGCAAATATCTTTTTATTTTTTTTGTTGTTATTGATCATGTGTTTTGTGTCTTGCGTTATTGATCTTGCGTTATTTGTCTGGAGTAACACTGTTGGTGGGAATGATGGAGATTCTGGAGCTGAGATAAATAACTTGGGAAGGGAAACAAAGGCTAAAGGAGCTCCCAGAGATCCTCATTGTTTGAGCTTTTCCATTTCCAATTGCATGGTATCTTCATACCCTAACTGCATACCTTTTAAATACTGCAAGAGAAAAACTGCCTTCTTTTCTCTTTTTATCATCAAGTTTCTTGTGACATCAGCATGAACAAAACACAGCTCTCTTTTCATCTCTGTTCAAGTACTTGAATCGCAAACTGTAATGACATCTGGCTATGGGTTTTAAACAGAAAAAATATGTATTTCTTGAGCTGCTATTAATACATATGTGGAATGGAAACAAAACCTCTCCTCTCATGATCTGACTGTGGAACAAAGCAAAAGTACAACTCCAAATCTGAAAAAGTTGGGGTGGTATGGAAAAAGCAAATAAAAAAATTGACTTTTATTTCATTGCAGACAGTATAAACCCAACATATTTCATGTTTTGTGTACTTCATTTCATTTGTTAATGATCACCCATTTCTGGATTTCAGGCCTGCCAGACATTCAAAAAAAAAACCCAACAAAAAAACAACAACTGCAATTTAGGGCTAGTAATGAGGTAAAAAAACAACTAAATAATGATGTGATTTCAAACAGGTGATGTAAACTGGTGATTATAATCATGATTTGGTAAAAAATCAGTATATACGAAAGGCTGAGTCTGAGGAGTAAAAATGGGCAGATGATTTCCAGTTTGTCAACAAATGTGTGACAAAATTATTGAAATGTTTAAAAACCATGATCCTCAAAGAACGACTGGAAAGGGTTTGCATATTTTTCCCTCTACAGTGCATAACATCATTAAACAATTCAAGGAATCTGGAAGAATGTCAGTGCGTAAAGGGCAAGAGCCCAAGCATAAATTGAAGATCTGTGATCTCCGATTCCTCAGGCAGCACTGCATCAAGAACCATCATTCATCAATAGCTGATAGAACCACATGGGCAAGGAAATACTTTGGCAAACCTTTATCAAGCACTACAATAAGGATGCTCAATTCACAAGTGCCACTTAAAACTTCACTGTGCAAAAAAGAAGCCTTATGTTAACCATCTCCAGAAGGGGCATCAACTTCTCTGGGCTCAGAGGCATCTGGGATGGACCATCACCCAGTGCAAACGTGTATTGTCATCAGATGAATAAGTGTTCCAGATCTTTTTTGGAAGAAATGGACGCCATGTGCTCTGGACCAAAGACAAAAAGGCCCATCCAGGTTGTTATCAGCAACGAGTCCAAAATCCAGCGTCTGTCATGGTATGGGGCTGTGGCAGTGCTCCTGGACATTTTCAATTTTCAGTTTCATAAAAGTGCATTGAGATGTTAGAGAAACATTAATTCCTTCTTTTCCAGAGAGGTCCATGCATTTATCAACAGGACAATGCAAAACAAGCCAAATCAGAAAAAGTTGGGACTGAAATATGTAAATTCTTTGAGGAACCAAATCATGATTATAATCACTTATTGACATCACCTGTTTGAAATCACATCATAAATGTCCCAACTTTTTTTGGAGTGTGTTGACCAGACGAAACATTAAATATTTTGGGTTCATACTGTCTGTAATGATATAAAAGTCAAAGTACATGTAAGGAGCACTGAATTTTTTATATTTGCATTATCCATACAGTCCCAACATTTTGTGATTTGGGGTTGTAAAATTCAGTGCCACTAACCCTGACTCTAAGTTTAACCCTAAGCCAAAACAGCTTGCCTTGCCTCTAAAACCTATTTCCCAGTTTTTGCAAAGCTTAAACATTTCTAGCCATTTCCAAGCAAATATTTATATACTGCAAACAATTGGGTTTGCATGGTTTCGCATTTATGCCAGTGGCTTGGTTTGTCATGCTAACCTAGGTGAAAGCCAACAGCTTAAGAAAAAAGAGGCTGCTGAGAACCGTTCCAGACCAGGGCGAAAGAGGGTCAAGGTGCGCTATCCCAAAGTAAAGGAAAAGGAGGGAGGTGGGAAATCCATTCTCACCCAGGTTCTGGACAAAGGCCGATTCCTACGCCTTGGTGACACACTAACCTTGAATCCAGGGAAGACGTTGGAATTAAGATGCAAAGGGAGCCATATTGGCTGGGCATACCCCTCTTACCTGGACACCTTCAATGACTCCCGTCTCAGGTAGCCAAATTGAAGTAATTATTTTCTCATTTTCTTTTTTGCTTCATTCAGCTTCATCCAAGCAAGTGTCTTCAGATGGGTGGGTGATGATGGAGCATATAAAGCATAGATAAAAACTAGTCCAGGAGGGACAAAGTCCAGCACAGTTTCATTTTCTTTCCCTGATTCCACTCACTCTGTATTATAATAAGCAGATCAATCACCAAACTTAGGCTGTCCACCACTGGAGCTGTACACCCTTGATCTGATTAGAACATTTAATTTCAATTCAGAGCAGAAAGCATAAAGAAACCATATGCTATACCAAGCTCCTATCCTTAGCTTATATTTGGCACTGGTTTATATAAAAAATAATTTTCTTTGGATTATTGTTTGAAAGCCCAGCAACATCCATGATTTCATTAAAATGCAGCAATGATTTGTTTACCAAAGTGTCTATATTATTCATTAATCTTGGTGTAATTCTACATTTTAGTAAAGCAAGAAAGCAGAGATGTATTAAACGTATTCAATTCAAACTCCTTTCAGTGAACAGGGTAGCCTATGTTCAAATCTCCTTTGAAACCCCCGACACAAAGCTAAAAGACACTCACTGAAGCCTGTGCATCTCTGGGTGTCTATTGCACCTGGGGATGGGTATTGG
Organism: Ancistrus triradiatus; assembly: GCA_025084515.1. Classification (NCBI taxonomy): domain Eukaryota; kingdom Metazoa; phylum Chordata; class Actinopteri; order Siluriformes; family Loricariidae; genus Ancistrus; species Ancistrus triradiatus. Next base: position 29,899 of record JAJAGP010001260.1, read on the forward strand.
AAAGGACTCACAATATGAGACACATCACGATACGAGTCACTAAACGATTATATCACGATACATCGCCATACAATACATATTGCGATATATTGCGATATTCCACATAGATCACTGAAAATATCAAGATAGCGGAATTACAAATTATGGTGTACAATTTGAGTCCTCTTAATACAACACATCATATTGATAATTCAGCAGACAAATTGAGTCGAAACACTGTACTGGGACATCTGCAGGAGCGGAGATTGTAATGTACACCCCATTTAACATGTTTTTCTTTCCTTCAAAAAAATCTATATTTTGAGCCGAAAATCTTTGTGGTATATCACAAAAATAAATATTGCGATATATCGCAGTATTGATTTTATTTTAGCACAGTCCTAATTGCACCATCATGTACTCCGAAAGCGCTTTTAGCATATCATTTTGAGCCATTCCCAGATGCACAGGGTTCAGCGGAGTGAACGGAGTGTGGGTGGGTGAGTTTTGCACAGAAGACAACATCAGTGGCATTTATTGGACAGTGCAGTTTTTGTTTGCCGTGCATGAGTATTGGTCGACCTCTCAAATCGACCTCTCAGACTTCAGTAAATCTGTGTCAGCAGCACAGTTTATTTACAATATTTACAATTTCCAAAGATTAGATAACAAGATGTGTTATTAGGTAAAATAACCTCGTGTTATGCAATGCATAATTATGCAACTAAGGAGACAACATAGACAACAAGGCATGTAGTAGGGGAGTCACAAAGGGACCCAGGGTAACTAAAGACTTTGCTCATATTGGCTAATATTAATGTTAATGAGTCTACCATTAGGGGAAGAGTGAACAAAAATGATACGCATGGCAGAGCTGCAAGAAGAAAGCCACTGTTCCCCAAAATGAACATAGCTAGCCATCAGCAGTTTGTCAAATATTATGTGAACAAGTCAGAATGGTACTAAAAAACATTTTGTGCATGGGTGAGACCAAACGAGGACTTTTTGGATTAATTTACAGCGTTTTGTCTGGAGAAAGGAAAACCCTGCATTCCACTGTAATGATTTGTGAAAAATGGTGGTGGTGCTATAATGGTTTGGACCTGTTCTGCTGCAACTTGGCCAGGGCAATTTGCCATCATTAACATTTATGCCATTTAGCAGACACCCTTATCCAGAGGTGGGATTTGAACCCTCGACCTTCTGGTCCGTAGTCCAGTAGCTTAACCACTAGACCACCACAATCCTCATGAGTCATTGATGGATCAGTGAATTCTGTATTATACCAGCAAATTCTAAATGATATTTCTATCCATAAACCTTAATATTCAGAAAATATGGGTCATGCAGCAAGACAACGACCCTAAGAACACAAGCCATTCTACCAAAGAATGGTTACAGAAGAATAAACCTAATGACTTTTGACCTTAAGCCAATGAAAATGTTGTGGAAGGACCTGAAGCAAGCAGTTCATGTCAGGAAACGCACACACATTCCACAGTTGAAGCTGTTCTTTTACAAAGGAATGGAGTTTCAAGATGATGTGCAGGACTGACCAACACTTACTTGCATAAGGGCATCACACCAGATGCTAAAAGCAAAGGTTCACATACTTTTTCCACTCATGGATATGTAATATAGTGTGTTTTAGGCATTGTGTGAAAATCACATTTATGCAGTAATATAGAAAAGTCTAAAGGGTTCACAAAATGTTATGCACCACTGTATATGCTTCCATGTTTTAAAAACCACCAGCCACCTTTGTGTTGAAAACAATATGTTTGTACCAGCATTAACCAGCAGGAGAAATTTAGTCAGCTCATCCTGACATCACCCTCTGCTGCTGATACGGGAGATTACAGCTGCTGGGTGACACTCTGTGATGGTGATGAATGTGAGAAGGACCCAGATCGCATCTCCACCACATACATATACTTTACAGGTATTCTGTACTGGGTTACTCCATGGTTACTAAATGAATGCTCACATGTTATATGTGTTACTGAAACTTGTGACCAGTCAATGTAGAAGCCTGCAGAGCTAAATCAAATATCTTTATCTTTCTACCAAGACAAAGATGAGCTGTTTGTCCCATCGGCCATTCACTTTGAGATTGTGTTCCTTCGGCCTGATAAGCCTGCCACCGTGCCCTGCCGAGTCACAACACCTAAGGCCACAGTGTCGCTGCACAGGGAATTGCCTCCAGAGGAGATATATGCTGATGGGAACTTAATCTCCTACAACCCCACTAAAGGGTTCATCCTGCAGAAACCCAGCCCAGAGAACATGGGGGCCTTCTACTGCATGGCCAACAGCACAACCAAAACCACCCCACAGGTCTCCAATAAGTACCAGCTCCTCTATGTTGAAGGTCAGTGTAGTGCTTTTTTTGTCTGGTCAGCTTCTTTTAATTTGTTAATAAACATCAATTCCTTCATTTCAGGCCTGTAAGACATTCCAAAAAGTTGGCACGAGTGCAATTAAGGTGTTGCAATGAGGTAAAAATAAGTAGGTAATGATGTGATTTCAGACAGGTGACTGCAATCATGATTTGGTACAAATGCATTGAGGCGATTCTTAGAGGACCAACTATGGGCAGAGGATTTTCAGTTTGTCAAGAAATATGTGTGATAATTATTGACATCATTAAAAACAATGTTCCTCGAAGAAAGATTGGAAGAGATTTGCATTTTTTTCCTTCTACAGTGCATAATATCATTAAACAATTCAAGAAATCTGGAGGAATTTAGTGCATAAAGGGAAAAGGCGCAAACTTCCCATCCCTCAGACAAGATCAAGAACCATCACTTATCAATAGCTGATATTATCACATGGGCAAGGGATTACTTTGGCAAAACTTTATCAAGCTCCACTATATATATATATATATATATATATATATATATATATATATATATATATATATATATATATAATATATATATATAGATATATAAACACTTAAAACTTTACTGTGCAAAAAGAAGTCTTATTTTAAGCATGTGCAGAAGTAACATTGACTTCACTGGGTTCAGCAGCATCTGGGATGGTCCATCACACAGCGGAAACATGGATTGTGCTCAGATGAATCAGTATTCCAGATCTTTTTTGGAAGAAATGGATGCCGTGTGCTCCAGACCAAAGACAAAAAGGACCATCCGCACTGTTATCAGTAACAAGTCCAAAAGCCAGGCTCTGTCATTGTATGGCATGACATTAGCAAAGGTCATTTACACTTCTGTGATGGCAGCATTATTGCAGAAAAGTACACAGAGATTTTAGAGCAACATATGCAGCCTTCAAGACGTCATCTTTTCCAGGAACCTCCATGGATTTTTCAACAAGGCAATAAAAAACCACATGCTGCACACATTACATAGGCATGGCTGCAGAAGAAGAGACTATGGGTACTGGACTAGCCTGCCTGCAGTCCTGATCTGTCAACAACAGAATGTGTGGAGAATTTCGCAAAAAAGCAATGACAATCCCATACTGTTGCACATCTTAACAAATGGGACAAAATAACACCTGAAATTGCTTGGTGTCCTCTGTACCGAAATGTATTTGAAGTGTTGTGAGAAGGAATGGTAACATTACAAAGTGGTAAATGCTTTACCGTCCCAACTTTTTTGGAATGTGTTGCAGGCCTGAAATGCAGGAATGGATGTTTACTATCAAACAAAATTCAGTTGACCAGAAAAAAACATGAAATATCTCAGATCCATAGTGTCAGCAACGAAATAAAAGTCAAAGTAAATGTAACAAAAACTGCATTTTTTTTTCTCCTAATTTCCATACTGTCCCAACTTTTTCTGATTTGGGGTTATATCTTTTCTTCCACTTCAATTCCAGTACCTAGTGGCCCTCCATATGCAGCTATTCAGGCTTCATCAAACAGAGTGAGTGGAGGGGACATCTTTAACATCACTTGCACAGTTCTTGGAGAACCTGAGGTTGACATTAAGTTCAGGTGGACCTATCCAGGGCAGGTAATTATCATTATTTTTTGTGAAACAAAGCAGACACTAGAAAGTGATGTTTTCACACTTGCTATTTAAAAAGGTATTTGAATATCAAAAGGTATTATGGTGATGTGGTGGTTAGCAACCTGGGTTTGAGTCCCAGCCCCAGCAGCTGCCTGTGTGGAGCTTGCATGTTCTCCACATGTTTCTGAGGATTCTCTCAAAGTACCTTATGCACTTATGACTGAGTTGTTAGTGTTCCTTGTATTACTACTAGGGGTGATCGACTGTCATATATGATGGCTCCCCAGATCATCCTCTTTTATGGCAAGACCCAGTGTCTCATCAAACCACACCTGTAATCATTTACATATCTACCTCAGACATAACTGCATACTGAGTTTTGCAGTAATCCAGCGTTTCCATGTGGGTATTTTATTTGTCAATATGTATATAATTCTCATGACATAGACACGTGCCTTTTTTCTATACCATGACAGTTAATTTGTCAAATCAAGTCAAGACCAACTTACAATCAATACAATCTTGCAATCCAAGCAATTGTTTCAATGACCCAACAGTGGCAGCTTGGCAGGAGTGGGATTTGGACCCTGGACCTTCTGGTCCACAGTCCAGTACCTTAGCCATTGGGCCACCACAGTCCACCACAGACATAACAATCAGGCAGTCAAGTCAGATTTATTTATATAGCGCTTTTAACAAATGGAGCATTGTCTCAAAGCAACTTTACAAGTTTAGATTATCTCCTAATAACTACGTCCAATCCCAAATTGAGCAAGCCTAGGGCGACAGTGGAAAGGAAAACTCCCTAAGTGTTATCAGGAAGAAACCTTGGGAGGACCAAGACTCAAAAAGGGACCCAACCTCCTTGGGCGGTGTAGATGATAAATCTAAGAATGAAACTAAAGTCATGGAGTCATAGTTCAAATACAATGTGAATTTGTGCCTTTTTAAGCACTTTAACCTTTATAATTTGGTTCTTTCATTTCAGGATCAGAGACCTGTGCTTATTCAGGACTCATGGCGATTGGTAAGCAGAGGTATGGGCCATATTACTCGCGTCTCCCAGAGCATCATAACCGTGGATGATGTGGAAACTATTGATTTTGGAAACTACATATGCACAGCCAAAAACATTCTTGGTGAAACGTCTGTGGCCACAATGGTGAACTCGTATCACTAGGACCACTGGCATGACACAGGAGTAATACACATTAAGACTGGCCCTCACTCTTCCATCAAAGGCATCTTGCTGTTAGTAGTACCATTTGACTGGTGTTTTCACAGAAATTAAAAATAAATCAAAGTCTGCGGGTAAAGCAGATTCATTTGAATGGTTTCAGGCTATTTTATGATACCTTTGTAGTATATAATGAAAGAGGCTCTGCTGTAGGGCTGTTACAATTGCCTCACCCAGAAGTAAAGTCTTTATACAAGCTACAGTCATATACTAACGTACCTCAGGACTGAACTGTGTTGCATACTCATGCACATAAAACGAGGCGACTGGTGCAGCGTAGTGTGGAAAGTGTGCTAAGCTTCTAATGGACTCCGTATGTGGAATGTCGAGTGCAGGACTTGTGCTTATTTTGGTTCAGCCATACACACCACTTTTCTTTTTCCTCAAACCAGGTTTGCTTGCTTGTGTGTTGTTATAATGGCTAAAGACAAGGACAGTGTTCTAAATGGCAATTAAAATTCTTCTTGCATTTTGTATCTACAATTATCTGTTCAATGCTTTAATACGTTTTTTTTTTCAAATTGTGCATGGAATCGAGTGACTTACAAGTTCTAACTGTATAACAAGCTGAAGCAATGCAGTCTAATGTAGCTTGTAAGAAAAAAAAGCATGCAGATATACAACCATAACACAAAGTACCACATCAGTGTCCTTGCTGTGCTGAGAATGGTCCATCAACCAAACAATATGTGGTAAGTGGAAATCCTGTGGTGTTCCCTTTCTGTTGAGGGCAGGGTGGAGGGGGATGGGCACATTTATGGCTAGACAGCGGGCAGAAATTAGATTTTTTTTATTTTCAGTCTGGTCTGATGGATTTTGATTTATGCTGCAACATGCAGGTGGTAGGGTTGACCCCCCCCCCACATACCAAAAATTGTTCGAATGCCACTATATGGTTGCTGACCAGGTGCTTCGCTTTAGCCACACAATCTTATAATACACTCTATGGCAAAAAGTATGTAGACACCTCTTGTAAATAGTGACAGCCATAATCAGTGCTAACAGGTTAATAATGTGAAGCATACGGTCATATAATCTCCTTAACCCTTGTGTTGTCTTCCGGGTCAAAAGTGACCCACTAGCATGTTTATCTGTAGAAAAAATACCTTAAACTATCTTTTTCCAACTTGAAATTTCATGACTTTTCTTAAAGGGACCCCATCATTAGAAAAAGTGATACTTTCTTTTTGTTTTAGTTTCCATGTGAGCTGTACACCACTAGGGTACAAAGATTGTCTTATGGGTCATTTTTGACCCGTGAATTATAAAAGTATTTAAACACCAGAAAAAATGTTCAAAGGTGCACAAGCTCTCTCTAACACACACACACACACACACACACATCAAAGAAACTGGATTGATATAAGAATTGAACTTGCATTTGACCTGCACCTGCACTCTTGATCTGCAGCTAACCCTTCACATGACAAAAGCTCCCAAACAAAACAAAAAACACTCTCAGACATAATAAAATCAAATTCAATATTGAGGATATAAAGGGACCCTGCATCAAACCCCTACTTGTTTCCTTGCTGAAGCCATGAATAGACGTTTCAGTGCCCAACAGGTCCTGGATGAGATATTTTCAGGAGCTCTGGAGGAACAAGAGGATGAAGATGTATCTGAAGAGGAAGATGGGAGGAATACAACCCAGAGGATGATGCATCTTCAGATGAGATGCTGACAATTTTTTCACCTCCTATGAGCTCAGCCAGCAGCTCCTGAAAAGGAAGATGACCAGGGTTGGCACTGTTCGGAAGAATAAGCCTGAACTCTCCCCTGCACTCCTCGCAACAAGAGGCAGAGTGGTCTTCTCATCAAAGTTTGCCTTCACTAACACCACCACTTTTGTTTCTTATCTTCCAAAAAGAACGTGGCCCTACTGAGCACACTGCACAAGATGGCTGAAATCAGTGGTCGTGAGGACAGGAAGCCAGCCATCATCCTCGACTATAACTGCAATAAAGGACAACTTTGACAAGGTTATTGGAACGTACAGCTGCAGAAGAATGACTGCACGCTGGCCCTTGGTCATCTTCCATAACATCATTGATGTGTCCTCATATAATGCCTTTGTGATATGGCGGGAGATCAACCCAACCTGTATGTCAGGGAAGAAAAACAAGAGAAGGCTGTTCTTGAGAAGTTGGGAAAGGCTCTTTTCACCCCGTGCATTGAGAGAAGGGAGCGTCTGCCCCGCACAGAAGCCTCTGCAGCCATTGTGGAAGCTGTTCAGGGAGTTGTATCTTATCCACCTGAGGCTGCAGCTGGGTCAGTCAAAAGAAAAAGGTCCCAGTTCTGTCCCTGGAAGAAGGACTGCAAGACAAAAGCTGTGTGCTGCACATGTGTTTGCAAAGCTGCAAAGCCCATTCTCACGTTCGCACTTACTGTCCTACATGTGCGAAATAGAGTTGATGTTGAAAATTGTTCACAAAATCAAGCAACATTTTGTTGTTTTGTTAGTGTTATGAGAGAAGTATTTTTATAATTCAGTTCCTAAAAAATATAAAAGAATAAACTGGTGACAAAAAAGTTCCAGATTGTTGACTGTTTTTTTCCCTTTTAATATAATTAATTCAGAAGTAATTACTTCAAATTTATATAAAAGCAATAATAAACCTCTACTGTGTAAAAGAAAACTGTTATGACAGTGTAATACTGTGCACTGGTGATCGTCTTCTTGTATTGGTAGTGCGGGTCATTTTTGACCCGTAGGACAAGGGGAGTAAACAGAATGTTAGATCGCACAAGGGTTAACAGTGGCAGCAGAAGGGGCTGTACTGAATACCTCAGTGACCCTCTAATATACATCCATAAGTTTTTACCTCCCCAACACACCAGTTAGTCACCTTTCTGCCCCATATTTGTATTTACAAATAATGGTTTGCCAACTTGATGGAGAAATTCGCTGGCTTGAACGGAGATGGAGTGGAAATTTAAGCTGGGACATTGTCCATCATCAGTGTCTGACCTCACTGTTCCATTCTTAAAGCTAGAGGTCTTCGCACTACTTTTCAGAAGATTGAATTTTACGGACCAATGCTAATACCCATGCTTGTTTTTACAAAATAATTTGAGTGTCCATAAATACTTGGCTATAGAGGGTAGCTACATAAAGCAGGATAATGTGTCTTGTCATGGAGCATCAATCCTCTCAGGATGGTTTCATAAACATAATGACTTGTATTTCAGTTACTGCCCCAGCAGTGGCAGTCTTTACCACCACGCAATTCTGCTGGCCACAAGTGGTTGGCTGAAATAAAGAAAAACTGTTGCCCATCACTGATGCTTCAGGAGAAAGAAGCTTCTCCTCTTTGGAGTAAAAACGTTTTTGAAACAAGTCTTAAAGACGTAGTAGCTCTGCAGTGATTGCTGTTGAGCAGAGTCTCTGATCATTGAACATGGAAGACATGAGGCTTTTGCTGAAACCCAAACCAGGATGGTTGAATTCTGACTGCAGTAAGAAAATAATGATTACACAAGGTGAGTAAATATTGTATTTTGCTGGGTTTTTTTTTTTTTAAGTCTTTGATTAGGACACCAGGGCTTTGCTTGCAGCCCCAGAAATGACAAATTTGTCCCTGCTCCCCAGTCACTAGACCTGAAAAGTCCTTTTGAGGCAGAACTGGAGTATTACAGCAGAAATTGTGCAAATTATGGATGCAGTCATGTTATCAAGGACATGAATCTCTTGGGGTATGTTTCCTTGTTACCCTGTGTAAAAAGTTCAGGCTGTTCTGGGAGTGAAGTGTGTTATTACCTAGTATTAGAATAGGGTCCTAAAAGAAGTATCACAGTTCCATGATTTCCTGACAACATGCCTGCTGACAAACGGAGCTAGACAAAATATTATTGAAAAAAATAACCATAACATTTGTCTCCAAATATTTGTAGGACATTTGGCACCAAAAATGTGACTTCATAATGCAGCACCAAAATAACAGTTCTTTACATGGCCTAAAGTCCTTTTTCAGAATTAATTTTAATGGATAAGGATACAAGTCATTTCACTCACCCACTGGCAACATATGGTTTTACTGTATTTACCGTATTTTTCGGACCATAAGGCGCACTTAAAATCCTTTAACTTTCTCAAAAATCGACAGTGCGCCTTAAAATGCAGTGCGTCTAATGTATGCATTAATTCTGGTTGTGCTTTCTGACCTAGAACCGATTGTAGATGGTACACGGCACTCATAAATCTGTCAAAATGTTTTAGCACGGCCTTGGTAAGTTACGAACTTACGGCCACCGTAGTGCGCAGCATCGCGGAGTAATACGGTATGTGCTTCAGCATTAGGGTACGTGCATTCATTCATTCATTTTCGAAGCGGATTTCAAACTCAACGCTATCAGTCACGCAGTACAACATGGACATAGAGCAGCTGCGAGAGAATTCAACATTAACGAATCAATGGTACGGAAGTGGAGGAAGCAAGAAGACGCCCTGCGGCAGGTAAAGACCAAACTGAGTTTCCGACGGAACTTAAGAGTTTCGTTTCATTTCATTTAATGCGCCTTATAACCCGGTGCGCTTTATAGCCCGAAAAATACGGTACATGAAATGTTCCTACAAATTAAAATAGCACCATATGGTAATGGTAATGGGCAGTTCCCATGGATCTGGGTTTCACCTCTTGGCTGAGTTTGCAGCAGGAAAGTCCAGTGGTGCAGTGACAGAACCATGCGAAGACTAGTGACCTGCCCAGTGTACCTTGGCCTATACCCAGTGGATTTCGGGATAGTCTCCAGACCCCTCCCACAAACCAGTTAAGCAGATACGTTTGCCATTTTTTCTTTTTAGTGAACAAATTCAGCATTTTAATTACTTTATTAATTGCATAAAAAAAAAAAAAAAAATCAGCTTCACACAAATTGAATACCACACACGCTTCAGCAACACAACTCAGCAAACTTAGATATGTTAACTCTTAATTTATCTTACTCTTACAACCGAGCCATATTTACATACAAAACTCATACTTTTAAAGCTGCAGAAGGTTTCGGACAGCAGGATGCGCTCTTGAGGGAATTAAAACATGCAGGCATGTACTTTGGTCCATGGTCACATAGTTTTGAAAAGAGACAAAACAAAAAGAAAAGCATTGTCTTATCAGGAAACAAAAGGTAACAACTCATCCTAGAGGGTAAAAATTAACTGGGTGTTTCCCTATAATAGTGGTGCGAGCAGCACACAACACTAAGATGAAACTCCCATGGGAAATGGGCCCTTATTTAAAAAGATTCAGAGAAAACATCTGGTCGACGTACAATGTTTTCAACAACTAGCTAGGAACTTTCAGGCTTAGTGTGATCACAAATATTTGGTTTTATCCACTCTGCACTTTCAAAAGGACCTGATATATAAAACATGATGTATGCACTATGACACAGGTTCCCGTAACTGTCAGATTTTGATATATTGAGCTTCAAACATGAGAAACAAAAAGGGTATTTGCAAAATCATTTTCTTCATAGAGATCCTCCACAATACTGTTAAGTAAATACTATCTTGCTTCATGACTAGTTAATACTAGGATTGTGTTTTGTGATAAAAGCAACAATGGCAGACACGTCCTCTTAAAGGCTACTAGTGGTAAAGCTTTTTAAAACAGTCAAAGGCCTTCATTTTGTGATTCTCATGCCACACTATCCAAATAAATCGATACTGGAAACAAAGGGGGGAAGAAAAGAAAAAAAAAAAAAAAAAAAAAGCATTTTGCCATTTTCATCATAATGTGCATTCCCAGCTGAACACAAAAAAAACGCTAAAGTAAAGCCAACACAGTGACACATTTAATAAGAAATTATTTACAAGCCCTGAGAAGTGTCTCTTCCAAAATCAGACATGAAAGGCAAAACCACAAAAAGGTGGCCTCACTGATTAAGTGCTTCTGTGCAATCCTTTTTTCAGTCCTAGTCATTTATCTGCACAAAGTTCACCTGAGTGTAGATCCGTTGGGGATTACAGTCCTTCAGGTGAGTCTGGACCCATACAGCTAATATAGCCTTCAGTGTAGAGGAGGGCCTCTGTAGTGGTAGAGTGATTGAGGAGCTGCTTCCTGGAAGCTGAATGCCAGTGTTATCTGGGGGAAAGTGGGGGACTGGAGAAAAGGCCTGAGTGGCGAGGGGACTGCCTTGTCATGGACGGAGAAGAAGGGGAGACCTTGCGGGGACTGCTCACGTCTCCGTTCTGCAGCTTCCACAGCAGCTCCTCGTTTTCCATCGACAGGCGCTTGTTCACTTTGGTCTCCTTCTGAAGAGATTCCTGCAGGACAGCCTGCTCTGTAGAAAGTTGTCTGAAGAAAACAATCAGTCTAGTTAGAAATGTAAGTGGACAGAAAATAATGCAGAACTACTTCTGTGAAGCAGATCAATCTTTTCGCTACCACTAGGCAGAATCGAGAGAAGGCCCCTTATACGAAGAGGTGTATAGCGATATGTATCATTTATAATAAGATCTTAACTGATGTTTTATCGACTACGTCACTCACTACAAAAAAATAGTGAAAAAGACAGCTTAAAGGTTCACGTACCCATTGTGTCACGTAGGCAGGTAGAATAGACTAACCCCCCCAAAATAAAAATAAAAAAAGGACAACACTAGCCTCAGTCTACATTAGATTTACCGTATTTTCCGGGCTATAAAGTGCACCGGGTTATAATCAATGATTCAACGATCGGCTGCTAACGGGTCTATTTTCATACATAAAGCGCACCGGGTTATAAGGCGCATGAAATGAAACAAAACTCTTAAGTTCCGTCGGAAGCTCAGTTTGGTCTTTACCTTGCGCAGGGCGTCTTCTTGCTTCCTCCACTTCCGTACCATTGATTCGTTAATGTTGAATTCTCTCGCAGCTGCTCTATGTCCATGTTGTACTGCGTGACCGATAGCGTTGAGTTTTAAATCCGCTTCGAAAATAAATGAATGAATGCACACACCCTAATGCTGAAGCACATACCGTATTACTCCGCTATGCTGCGCACTACGGTGGCCGTAAGCTTCGTAACTTACCAAGACCGTGCTAAAACATTTTGACAGATTTATGAGCGCCGTGTACCATCTACAATCGGTTCTAGGTCAGAAAGCGCAACCAGAATTAATTCATACATTAGACGCACCGCATTTAAAGGCGCACTGTCGATTTTTGAGAAAATTAAAGGATTTTAAGTGCGCCTTATGGTCCGAAAAATACGGTAATTGCTAGATGTGGCCTGTTAAACTCGGTTCGCCATCTGTGAACTAGCCTCCATGCAGAATATGAATATGCTACCAGCACAAAAACACACTTAGCAAACCTTAGCAGAATCATTCTGCAAAAAAAAGAAATAATGCTTCGCATTACATTGCGAAAGACCGGTGTCAGTTCAATCGGTTGAGAGAGATGGGTTCAAACAACTTCTGAACACTTTAGAACCAAGATGTACACTGCCAAAATATCTTCTAATTATCATTATCCACAAAATCCCAGAAAATATGGAGATGTCATTTCATCAGTGCTTAAAGAACACTGACCAATTGCATGTTTCATTATAAAGAGTGTAAATAGTCCTGTGTATTTTAAGTGCAGCACACACTGAACATAAATCACTTTACTTAGTATAGAATTATTTGAATATTATAGCACAGATCATATGTACATGGTCATTTTTATGAATCTGTTGCCACTGATGTATTTTGTCTGCCATCACATATCGTGATTAATGTTGTGCATAATGAAAATGTCTTTAAATGTTGTGATATAATATTTTTTTCCATGTTGCCCACCCCTATTACACAACCCTACTAAGTTCAGTAAAACACAGAGGGAGAAGTGAGAAGTCTACTACCTAGACAATGCAGCATGTCTGTCCATTCTGGCTTTTAGGTCTTCATTTTCTTGCTGGACCTTGGTCAGACACTCCTCAAGCTTCACATTTTTCTCAATCTAAAATTACACAAAATAATAGTTAGTCACAGCTTGAACACACAGCCTTTTCACATACTCAGTAGCTACCATTGTAGCTCAGTAGTACCTTACCATGTTTTGTCATTTTTATTCAAATAACTTTCCCAGTCTCATTCCTCTCATCCCAAACCCTAACAGTAACAGCATTGTATTTCAGCTGTATTTTACATAGGGAACTAGGAACATAAAGTAATAAATCAAACAATGTATTAAATGATTAAACAGATGAGCAAATAATTATTTTAAATAAATAAATTAATTAAGAGCAACACCAATGTGGTTAGCACTCCACAGCTTCAGAAACCCAGGCTCAAGACGCAGCCCAGCTGCTGCATGTGTGGAGTTTGCATGTTCTACCAGTTACTGTGTGGGTTTCCTAAATGTACTCCATTTCCTCCCACATTCCAAAGACATGCGTTGGACAATTGTTGTTTCTCTCATGATCTGGCATCTTCGGGTTGGTTCCCACCTTGTTTTCTGTGCTGCTGGTTAGTTAGTTAAGCCCTCCTTGCCCCAGCAAACCTGATTTGGATTAAATGGCCATGGAAAGTGAGTGGACAGTGTGTCACCACCAAACATCATTCCATTCTTGTAAAGAGGGAGTTCTTACTTCCATGTCTCCAATCACGGAGGATTTTCATCGTCATACCACAATGTATTCAGACCATTTCACTTTTTTCACATTTTATTATGTTGAGGCCTTGTGCTAAAATAATAATAAAAAATCATCAATCTGCTCAATACCCCTTAATGAGAAAGTGAAAACAGAACTTTAGATTTTTTTCACAACTGGACATAAGTATTCAGACCCTTTGCTACACCACTTGAAACTTAGCTCTGGGGTCTCCCATTTCTCTTGATCATCTTTGAGATGTTTCTACACCTTGATTGGAGTCTCCTGTGGTAAATTCAGTTGATTGGGCATGATTTGGAAATACACCTGTCCGTATAAGGTTTCACAGCTAGCAATGCATATCAGAGCAAAAACCAAGCCAGAGAGGAGGGAAGAACTGCCTGTAGAGCTGAGACAGGATCTGATGCACAGATCTGTAAAAGGCTACAAAAACATTCTGTTGCACTGAAAGTTCCCAAGTGCACAGTGGCCTCCATAATTCTTAAATGGAAGAAGTTTGGAACAATTAAGACTCTTCCTAGAGCTGGCCAGCCCACCAAACTAAGTAAGGGTAGAAGGGCCTTGGTAAGAGAGGTGACCAAGAACCCAATGGTTCCTCTGGCAGAGCTCCAAAGATCCTGTGTACTGATGGGAGAAACTTCCAGAAGGTCAACCATCACTGAAGCACTCCAGCAACCTGGGTTTTATGGCAGTGTCCAGACAAAAGCTTCTCTTCGGTAATATACAAACAAATGCCTGTCTGGAGTTTTTAGGGGTTTTTTTTGCAAGTCCTGGCAGAAGAATCAGCTACAAGTGGAATGCAAGACAAATAAGAGAAGGGAAACAAGACCTGTAATGGACAAATAGATAAACTTACCAGTTTGTCCAATTGCAGTAGTTTCTTGTCCTGTTGGTGGATCTGCTTGTTCTTAATGTCCAGTACCACTTTCAGACTTTCTAACTCTTGCTCCAGATACAACATGTGCGAGTCCTTCTGGAAACATCGAAAAATTAGTGATTAAGACCATTTGGCCTCTTCCTTATATACCCCCATTTCACTCTAATACACATGGGAAGTATCAAAATGAGTAAAGTACAGCAATGCTTCCTTGAGGATCTATACAATGCAATCATTACTGCTAACTCTCATGTGAAAGTCATGTGGCATAGTGTTAGACCAATACATGATATAACATGTCATTATGTAGTAATATAAGGCACTGGGAAATGGTGGTGCCTCCCTATACTTAGAATACTTGGCAATTCACTTGAGGGTCATTATCTAAATTCTCTTCTGTAGCCTTTCAAAGGAGTGCTTACTTACTGACCAGAGGTCTGTCTAATATTAACCTGCTACTACAGAACTTGTGTTAGGCCCTAAAAGGACAGAAATGTGTTTACATATACTTCTTATCAGTGGGTACTATTCCTGTCTACTTGATAACATGAAAAAACAAGGCAGCTCTAGTTAAGAGCTGGGGGTGGTGCAAAGTGTACCTGACATTTCTCAGCCAGATGTCTTCTTCTGCCCTGCTCCTCTTGAAGCCTATGGTTGAGCATGTGGTTCACTGCTGAGAGCTCCTCAATTTGATTCTGATGGAGGCAAAATATCAGTTCAGTTTGCTACATTTCTGCATTTCATCAGGTAAACCTTAGACACAAATCAAGACGGTAGCAATTTAGTTTTTTCTTAAAGGCTGTCTACCCTATCCATCAATCTATACTGTCCACCACAAGTGACCAGATTATTGTGAATCATTCTCAGCACGCTCAGTGACAAGCTAAGGGAATTTGTTGTGCTATGAGTGTGCAGGAGTGCTATTTGTAGGAAAGACTGTGTATAATTACTATCCACTGCACTTGACTACCTTGTTTATCCATCTTTTGAGGTCAAACCATGCATGGACAAATACAGAGGTAATCCTCAGGACCACAAGATGCAGTTTATCAGACATTTTTGGTTGCCAACCCATTATCAGCCCAGCAGTGACACCGATTGCTGACACACACCAGTGTCATACACACCACCCTGTCAGGGCTACTGCTGTGCCAAGCAACGGTCCACCAGCCAAATAATATCTGGCTAGTGCTGGTCTTTTTTCATTGATGGATAGGTCAACTTGTGCAAAAATGAGTAAAATGATTAAACATGAATTTACAGTTACGTCTGCTGAAAAAAAAAACCCTGAAATCTTTAGCAATGTTTTGTTAAAGAAATTGTCTAGGGGTGGTAATTTTGACACATGGTTTGGTAACAATATACTTTGTTTTTCAGAAGAAAGCGATGTCAATTAAAGGTTACATTTTTTAAAATGTGTCCTAAGACTAATACATGCATAGCCATTTTTAAAGCCGTTCTTAACCAGCTTTACTAAGAGTGCTAATAATTTTGAAGCTGGTCAGACATGTAAAAGTAAATATACACAATATGAACACAATTGGTGACTTCATACAGACAATGTTGCCTCCATGTCTTTTTGAGTCTTCTCAAGAACTTGCATGTCTTGCTCATGTGATTTTCTAATTTCTAAAAAAGAAACAAAAAAGGCTTTAGTACGTCAGACACAAGCGAACGCCAGGGTTGGAGCACTCATTTTAATTACCTTCAAGAGATTCTTCATAGTTCAGTTTAATGCTCTTAACCTCTTGTTCATGGCTTGCTTCCAGTTCTTTCTGAATGGCCTCATGTTTGGCTCTCAACTCCTTCAGCTACACAAGCACAAAAACATTAAGTAACAGGAGTGCCTTTTTTCCTTTTCTTTTTTTTTGAGAAACCTAACACAGTCAGCAGTGGGTGCCTTAGTATAAAGCTTAAATATAATTTTTTTTCCCCATGTTAACCTGAAGACACATAGGAACGTTCTATATGCTGTCGCCTGCCTGTTAACATAACTTGAGAAATAAAGGAGTGATCATGCAGTTAAAATGGCTCTCTAGAAAATATCTACAGTAAGAAACGTGAACCTTCACCTGTTGGTCTATCTGGGCTTTGTACTTGTCTGCTTCCTCCTGATAAGTCTGATGAACTTTGTCCCATTCTGCCGAGTAGAAACTCTTCAGTCGCTCCTCCAGGTCTGTCAGGTCTGAGCGGTGCTGCTCCTGCACCTTCTCCAGCACTCCACTGAAGGTCACATTCAGCTCATCCTTCTCCTTCTCCAGGCGCTCACATGATTGGGCCGAGCTCACTGAGCACAGTGTAAAACAAAAAAAAACATATACACTCACCAGCCACTTCATTAGGCAGACCTGTTCAACTGCTCATTAACAAACATCTAATCAGCGTATTGCAACTTAATGCATTTAGGCAGGTAGACATGGTCAAGACAACCTGAAGTTCAAACTGAGCATCAGAATGTGGTAGAAAGGTGATGTGTGTGACTTTGAATGTGGCATGGTTAGGTGCTAGATGTTGGGGCTGGCCTGAGTATTTCAGAAACTGCTAATCTACTGGGATTTTCACGCACAGCCATCTCTAGGGTTTACGGAAAATGCTCTGAAAAAGGAAAATACCCAGTGAGTGACAGTTATCTGGGTGAAAATGCCTTGTTGATGCCTGAGGTCCGAGGAGAATGGCCAGACTGGTTCAACCTGATAGAAAGGCAACAGTAACTCAAACACTTACAACCGAGATATGCAGAAGACTCACAACACGTAGATCCTTGAACTGACCATTATGTAAACTCCACAGCCTACCTCAAAGCTGCTGCTGACCATGTTCATGTTCATGTTTAAGGCCACAGTGACCAGCAGGATAATGGGCCATTTCACAAAGCTCAAATCCTCTCAAATTGGTTTTGTGAACATGGCAATGCACGAAACTCAAATGGCCTCCACAGTCTTGACATCTTAATCCAATAGAGCACCTTTGGGATGTGGTGGTACAGGAGATTTGCATCATGGATGTACAGCTGACAAATCTGCAGCAACTGTGTCATGCTATCATGTCAACATAGATTCAAATCTCTGTGGAACGCTTCAAGCACCTTGCTGAATCTATGCCAAGAACAATTTCTGAAGGCAGAAGGCAGTTCTGAAGGCAAATGTATCCAACCAGGTAAAAGCAAGGTGAAGTGGCCAGTCTCCCCACCCCATGTTAATGGGTCCAAAGTGTGCCAAGAAACATTCCCAAACCATCACACCACACTGACCACCCTGGACTGTTGACACAAGCCAGGTTGGGTTTACAAAATCATGCCATTGGCACCAAATTCCTACCATTTACGTGCATTTGCAGAAACTGAGATTCATCAGATCAGGATCCATTTTCCTGTTTCCACTGCAGCCTCAACAGCAGTGGTGTTCTGGTATTGCAGCCCATCCACCTCAAAGTGTGGCAGGTCTGCTCACAACAGTAGTACAGAGTGGTTATTTGAGTTACTTCAGCCTTCGTCAGGTTGAACTACCAACTGGGCTATTGACTAGAACTGGCCAGCTATCACTATATTGCACATTCTAAGAGTGTATCAGTTGTCGCTCTGGTTAACATCTGCTAAATACTGTAAATGCAAAAGGTAAATTGCAAATTAAGACAATGCAAGTCTTTTCCACAGAGATCTATAATTCCTGCGTTAGGTGTTGAACTATAAGCACAGTTACTTTATACATTCCGGAACCTTTTCACTCGGTGCCCCCTTGCCGGATCACGGCACACTCCGTTTTCCCTTACCTCATGTATTACAAATTAAGCACTGCTTCTAGCATTTATGTTTTCTTACCAATGAGCCTACGATCTCAAAGCCACTCTCTAAATGTCTGAGGTTTCCACCTCGCCACAGCGCTCAGAAGGTAACATTTCAAATAAGATCAATTGCACATCGACTGAATGGTGGTCTTTCTTATTTAGGTATGCTAATGAATCATTAGATCATCATGCCTTGATGCAGTGGCGTAGGTTTCATTTAAACTTTAAATTGCTCACACCCAACCTAACACATCATATTAGAAGTGTTTCAAGTTAAGTAAAGCATACGATATGCTGCATAAGGAAAGTAAACATGGTATTCAGTATGCCAGACATCGTACCTTAAAGATGAAGATATATTTACTATGAATAGCTATATTTAAAATTTAAAATACATTCAAGCCAGCAGTGTCTTACATTAGTGTGTTCTTTCTCCCATGCTGGCGAGAGCTGAGAATTTAGGCTTACGAGAAGTTTCTCTGAATAACAGGCTGTATTATTAAACAGAGTGCTTGATATATGTAATTTCATTTACTTTTATTATGTATTACAGAATTGTAATAATAATAATAATAATTCTTATGGTTTAGTCAGTACTTTAATTCAAGTGCAGTCATGTCTAATGACAATTTTGCCATTTTTCGGACGTTACAAACAGTGTACGTGTGCTGAGGACCATGTGTAGAGTTTAGTCGTACGTACTAACATTTTGGTACTACGAATACGTTGATGAATCCTGACATTTAAAAAAAAAAAAAAAAGTCAGCATGACTTTTAAATACATACAAATCTATCACGTTTTCACTTGCCATATGTTTGACAATTGTTTTGAGACTAAAAAAAGTAATTTAAACTCTTTTTACAGTATTTCAACTGTTTAAAAAAAGCCAAACGTGTCCAGTTTCTTTAATTTTTACTGCACAAGCTAAACAGCAAATCTGTAAAGATCAGTCTTTGCTTTAAACTGCATTTGTTGCCTTGAAAAAAAGTCTTGCCAACAATATGGGGCCATTCATTTGAAAAGCATTCATCTTGGCCCACAGTTGCTATCACACTTCTGGAATCACACAACAGAGCTACAAGTAAAGCTCCAGCTGTTAAATGACTGCATGCAGGGCTCCAACTGTGAAAGCTGTTGAAACACAATAGTTTCATACTTAAGAGATCACAGGTTGATCATGTGCCAACATTTGTATTCCCAGAGCAGGGTTAGAGACATTCCCCATTTCTGAAGAAAGACTCTTATTATGTATTAACGTACTCCCAGATGAGGTAGAGACACAGCAATCTTGTCCTTTATACACACATGTAACTGCTGAAACCAGCCCTGCATCTGCCTGTTTTTTTCACATGTAAGGTCATACTGTTAATCTCTTAAAACAACAGACTTGTCTTGGAGAACCACTTGCACTTTAGATGTTCAGTATTCTTCAGCAGTTGTTTGTATAGAATTATTGCTATATCTTCTAACAATGCTTGGCAAAGATGGCAGACAGCTGTGAGCTATACAATCAAACATTCTGTTGTGTATTTGAGACTTTTCCACCAAATCCTGCTCCATTTCAGGCATTGACTGCAAAGTCCTGACATCTTCAGTATCTCAAAACATCTAAAACTGAGGTTAGTTTCACAATATTATGGTATTTTTTGACCAACATCTGACTCTAATTACAAGTTCAGATGAAGCACTTGGGTCACTGGATTTCTGGCAGAAGAAGAGCTCTGCTGAACAACCTATAAAGCAAACAGTCACACCCTGTACAAATACCTCCTGAAATCATGTATATACACTAGGTATGACCATGAAGAAACCATTAGCAAAATCTGGAAAAAATATCACTCGAGGCATATTGTACAGTTCAGCTGCAGGACAGGCAGTGTCTGATCAGTAAAAAGGACAACATGACATTCAGTTCCAGAGACAGCAGATGAGCCCGTGCCAACAACCACTAATGGCCTGATGCATTTCATAAATCTGAGGTGTAATTGTATTACAGGATAAATGTATGCTGCAGACCATCTATGCTGCAGATGCAGAGTCTATAAATAATCCAAATAAAGTGAGAGCATGGAAAGCAAAAGGCATACATCAGGGATTTGTGACTGTGTAGAACAGACCAAAGGGAGAGGGGGGGAAAAAGGAAAACAAAAAAAAAAAACCCTAGCAAGTTGTCAGACTTATCTGTGCACTACAGGTATGAGCCATATACCGACCATCAGATCAACATCTGTTTGCTTTAACAACTGAGGTCTTAAATTATAAAAGGAATTAAAAATCTGTCTTTCAATTCTGGATGTTGCAGCAGTAAACATCTGATCACCTCAACAACATAATGCTGCAGATCCATGAGCGGAGGCAGGAATTAGTAAGTCATTCAACTACCTTACCGGCCGTGTCCTCGCTTGTTTGGACTACATATAGCTCTAATTTGTTTGATGTGTTTAGAGACGTGCGCAAGTCACTTCGATTTGTGTATGACTTTCCGCTACTTATTTGTAACAAGCTGTAAATGGTGTGTGGAAGTGTATGTGCCTGTCCTATTGTGAATAGTACTCATTTACATATCCCACACTACCTGTATATCCCCTTAACCTATTAACTATATAAACTGGTTCACATTCACTTGCTGAGTGTTCATCTGGGTGATCATCTGTTTCATTCGTAATACTGTTAATCAATGCAATTATGATTTCCGTCAAACAAAAGTATCAGGTCCATCATACCATCCTATTAAGTGTTACGACTTACCCCTACACAGGGTCGTAACAGTACATTACTGTGTTTTCTACTATTATTTTCCATAATTTAAAAGTTTAGGCTTCAAATGCTGTGTAGGTGGTAGCGTTCCTTTCGTGTTTTCAGCTGCGTCTTTAATGCATTTACATATCATTTACATGAAGTTTTCTGGAGAAAATACCCTTTTTTTTTACATTACAGTATCCTAAAAAGACTGTGACTGGTAATGTCTGGTCAATGTCCATTTCGGGCAATGTCCTGTTTCACAGAACGTAATGTAGTGGACATCCAATGTAGTGGTCTTCCAAAAAGAGATAATCAGTACTCTAATTACATCTTATAATACAATGTGACATGTTCACCAGCACTTATCACCGTGTCAAACAGTGCTGTTCAGAACAACTGGTTCTGAGCGCCTGTTCCTTTAACTGATAATGAGCCACTGCTCAGCCTGCAAGGAATAACTAATGAGCATCCTTGAGACACATGAAGCAGAGAAAAAGCTGGATGGCTTGTTGGATTCCACGTTTTCAGAACTAGGTTGTCACAAAGACTGAAAAAGTGACTTTTACATAATATGTCCCCTTTAATGCTTCCCAGTTCCCACACGCAGCATTTTCTCCATTTGCAGGTCTATCATTAAAAACATCTACACATACAAGAAGACACGGAGAATGCTCATATCACAGTCTGTCATAGCATTTGCCCAGGATTGTATGGGATTATCTCATAGTGTGACTTGTGTAATCTTAAATCCACTTAAATCACAGTGTAAAGCCGGCTTCATTTTGTTCAACTGTGACTCCTGCAAAGTACAACAGATTATGATACTTAAGATCTGGTGTAAAGGTAAAGCTGGTGACTTTGCTGGAATTTGGCTAATGCTAGCTGTTTTGAAACTTAAAATCAACCCCCCCATCAGATCTAATGGACTTCCTCCAAAACACACGTGCTCACAACAAATATGCTAAATGTCTGCATAGCGGTGTGAGAACACACCTTGTTCTTTATGAGATTAGATGGTGTAACTTGTTGGATAACTGAATTTGTGTAGAACTAGAGCAGTGTAGAGCAGAGGGATACAGAAATCAAGTTGAGAAGCACTGCACTAAACCTAGATCTGTGACAGATTCAAGGTCTGTCTGATTCAGTTAACATCACAAACTGTCAACTTCTAACAGCAAGTCCTGTTTTAAATAATCTGACTGCAACTTTTATTTGCATTACGTCTACATGATGACAACACCATGGGTGTGTGCATGCTTGTCATCAGGTGGAAAGCCAATATAATTACAACAAGCCTCAAGCAGTGGTTTGGACACTTCACCCAGCAGCTATAATTCAGTCGACTGTGAAAGGTCTTTTCATCAAAGTGAATGTCTTAAGTAGTGCTAAGATTTTATTGAACCCCCTGAGAACAATCAATATCATGAGTGGCAATGATAAGACTAGCTGGCCATTTTATATGGCCAGTCTGTAGATCAACCAACACAAAACAACTGCTGAAGCAAGCAACCTTCACTGAAACAAAAACACGTAAACAAACTTATGAAGGAGCAACTGGAAATCAATCGCTCTGAAACCTTATACTAGTAGCAGGATAACACACTGCCTCATCAATATGTCTTGTGGTGTCATATGGGGATCCTGTGATTTTCTAGATGACTGTAACGCACCAAGCCAAGACTGAATGTTTATGATGGTGATAAAAGGAGAATTATTTGCTTTGCCATCACCAAGTATAAGACATAATGCCAAAAAAGAAAAGGGATCTACTTGTACCAATCAAACACCAACAGCAGCTTTACTATTTACAGAAGAAATAATTATTGACTGTTTCTGTAAGTGATAAACATGTAATAGTTAATGATGTGGACTTAAGAAAACACTGACCCCTTTAACGCCACCTTGCAACCTTTTCTCCACATGGCATTAACAACAATCAGACTACCTCCAGAGTTCTCTTATAGATATAACCAGGGCCTTAACCTTGGGGTACAAGCACATTCCAGAACAGACACCTCCCCGCACCTCTAATATCACCCTCTAGGGAAGACAATGCTCAAGTGACTTTTGCACTGTCATATTACAAGGCAGTAAAAGAAACAGCTCCTCCTGGTTTCTGCTTTATCACCACTAATGGTTGACTGGCTCCATCCATAATGGTAGATACATAAAATTAAACAGAACAAGACCAAAAATCTAATTACAGGACAGCCGCTGTTATGGTGTGGTACAGCACAGCCACTGCCCGGCTCATTGATTACATCCACTTGGGGCAAGCACTTAGCTTATTACAACCAGTTGTTAAGTGCAGAATTTATTGCTCTGCCCTTTTTTGTTTTGCACAAATTAAACCCTTAAACGTCCATTATCTGACACAAGTACTCACTACTCACCGAGTTCCTCCCGCAGATTGAGCAGCTCTACAGAAAGCTCTCGACGGCGTTTGACTGCTTCTTCATGCTGCACACAGAGGTGATGCTTGTTTCAGAAACTCACACATAGTCACTGTGAACATCAAGCAATTTTTTAGTACACAGCTAGGGTAACCAGAACTCTTGAGCAGACCTGAGATCCTTATTGTATTCACTGTAACAGTGTACAGCTCATACATGAAAGGTAAACAATGGAAAATTTGCATATACAACAATGCATTATGTATTCTGGTGTATTCTACTATGTAAAACGACAAGCAGCTGAGCACACTAAATAGCTCATGAAACCGGTTTAAGACGGATGTATTCACTCTGTTCTCCTTCTTCCACTTTCCTTATTCTAGAGGAGTACATCTAGCCTCACAGCTGCAGTGCTCCAGTCAGCCTCCAAAAAAAGACGCAGTGGAAATCCAAAAACCGATTGCTACCTCTCCGTCCTGTGATTTCAAAATAAATCCACACACAGCCATGCATGTACAGCAGACGTGATCTGATCTGATCACCACTCCATCATCTCAGCACATCAGCTGCATGAAATAACACTGAAAGGCATCACAGTGAGTCAGTTAGAACTCACAATACAAGCTTAATTATATTAAAAAATAGACGCAGACGTGTGGAGGCATCCCAAGATATCCCGTTTCTAATCCTAGCCAGGTCCCGGAGGAGAAGCTGAATATAATTACCCTGGGAGCAGCACAGGGAGAATTAAGGCACACTTTGCTGCCGGAGCAGCCCATGATCCAGCAGTCCTTAGTCCAAAATCAGAGGGTAATCCAGGTGGAGGGACTGCAGACACCTCCATGCATGACTGTTCTCTCTTTCCTTTTTTAAAAAAGAAAAAAAGAAAACACATCTGCTGGATGACTGGATAGAGCCACTCCATTGGGTCTAACCTCATCCAACCACACGTCTCTCAGTGGCGTGCCTTTACCGTAATGTGCCTAATAGCGGAGCAGCACGGCGCTATCTGCATTATGCACACCAGCACGGTGTGTGCCCTAAAACAGCAACCAAAGAAAAAGCAGGTGGGGGTAGCAACTGATTGTGACAGCGAGCTGATCGACTGGCACTCACTATAATGCAGGGCGCTATGACTTTTTAATTGGAGAAGAGAGTGCGACAAAATAAAGCAAAAATTTTTAAATGAAAAAACCCTCTGCGGTTAGGAACAAATGACAGACGGAATATGGCTGCCATTAAATAACACACTCACCTATGTTACTACAACTTTAACATTTTTAGTCATTTATTCCATGTACTGAGAAAAAATCACAGATAACAGATCAGGTTTTACATTTTTTCCATCTTGACCCACTGGCATTATGCTTTGGCTGTGCAAGATGTGGAAAGACCTTATAAAGACCTTGCGCACAAAAACAGGACATGAATTACCAAACTGCCATTAGACCTACAACAAATATTTCATTGCTTACTGTGAGGTAAGCTGTCAGGAGCTGGAGACAGTAGTTATGGCTCTGGGCTACATATTGAAAGATTTAGTTTTCAAATACTGGCACACAAAGCTGCCATTGTCAAACCATTAACCTGCTTGCTCCAGGGGTACCACATCCAGGCCGATAACATAACAGTCACTGAATAATATATTAATAACTGACTAACCAGTGAGGAATAAATATGTAAAATATAGGCTTGACAAGAGGGGAAAAACAATGTTAAATAATGTTAAGCTGACTAAAGCTAATAGAATTCAGCTTGTTTATGTCCAAGCAGCATAACAGCATTAACTTTAGACTTGAATTCCCCTACGCAGATACATCTGAAAACACATACTGCCACATGATAGTGCACAATGGATTAAATGCTCCAAGGAGACAAAATCAATACCACTGGACTCAAACTGTACTAGACATGAACAGCAGCAGTCTGTAAGAGCGACCATCTCTCTGTGCAGCTGACAACACTGAACAGTATTAAAGAAAGAAATATGTGCACCTGCTTATACTGAAATTACAGCAATATGCTAACAGGGTCAACAACCCTTTGCAAACAAGTAATAAAAGCACTCTACCTATCTAAATATCTGGTTCTGCCTCTGTCAAGTTAACAGTAACATACTCTCACATGGTCACAACAAGGCCCTAACCCTACTATTCTAAGGGCTAATGGATGTTTAACACATTCCACTGCATGTCACTGTATTTTCATACCAACATATAATTTTACACACCCTAGTGATTTCATGCTACACTCTTCTAGTGAAACAAAGGCAGCAAAGAAAACTCAAATCTTCATGAACCTTATATAACAACCAAACTACACAAGAGGGGAAAAAAAACCAACCCAAAAAAGAAAGATTTTTGTGCTGCTGGATCATATTACTTGAACCAAATCTCCTTTACTCATGTAAAAAAGATCAATAGATAGATACAAGTCTCATTCATACATATAGGCTCAGAAAAGGAAGGCACTGCTGGGACCCAGGTCACTATGGTGGTGGGCTGGCAAACTGGTGCTCTGCTGCCTGAGCATCAAACATGGTTTAACTAAAGTATTAACTGTGCAAACAAACCTGAATGCTTACTACACCTAATTTGATATTACAGCAAAACAGGGATAAACTGATTCGATAAAATCTATCAGTTAACACAAACATGGATATTTAATAAGTATAATTTAGGGGGAAGTGAAAAAACATCCAGTAAGGGGCACGTAATTAAACGTCTTCCTTGAAACCTGAGCGTTACCAAAACAAACAATGGTTGAACACACTCACCGCCAGACACACGCAGAGTAATATAGTAGCATAACAACGCTTCAAATGCAAAACCTGTCATGATCCCAAAGCCACAGTCACAAACAAAACAAATAGATTTTCCAGTTTCAACTGTAAAAAAACCCTCAATCTTCACACATTTAAACATCAGACCAGTTTGGTCATCACTTAACAGATGGTTGGCGGCATATAGTTCTGCTTACCTGAGTACAGAGAGTTTGTACAACCACAGTGATTGCCTCGAACCTATGGTTGTTAGCTAGCAAACTGTTCTTTAGCTGCTGTATGGTCTGGTTCTTTTTCTCACACAGAGCCTTGTAGTACTCCAACCCTCCTGGCTTAGTTTCTGGTGGCACCAGGTCTGGATGTCCATTTCTCTGGCCTTGTTGGTGAGTCCGCAAGCCCACTTTCACCTTGTTCTTGTCAACTGTAAGAGAATATCCATGTATTGTTGTTGTAATGTTCAGCATACTTTTCCCCGCAGTCCTGTTTAAGCACCTATGCACTGTACACCAAGCACTGACATGAGATGTCCATCTCCCAAAATCCCCCTCTGTAGGGGTACATCTGAGCACCCTTATTTTAGCACAGAAGTTCCACACTAGTTTTGCTGTGTATATCAGATTTATAATATGACACCAGAGCACAATGAACTGTCAATAAGAATATCATTTTAAAAGCTGATTTGGAACGTATGCTGATCGTGTGGTTTCAGATACATGAAGATGAACAGATTTTTTTTTTTTATTTGACATCTGACACCAGTAGCCTACAGCGGGGTAAGTTATTTGGTTTGGGCTATTATTGTGATGACATTTATGAGGTGACAAATTTTAAGGGGGGTTTAATATCCCCTGTAATCCCTTTTCCACTGACAAGGAAACAGTGCTTGTTGCAATACCAAAGTCTAATCTCAAACCACTTAAATTTCCTTTGCATGACACCTGGTTCTAGAAATAATGCTGGTCTGAAATCAGTGACTTGGTGAGGCAAAATGACATCAAATGACATCAAATGTGCCTCAAATTACTTACATGCTCATTACTCATAAACAGTCAAAAATACATATAAACAGTGAACTTACATTGAGTTGTAAAAATTATTTTTGGAAATATTCCAACAGGGGATCATGATTTGAAGAGGAAACTTTTCTTACTGACACTTCCAGCCAACTAAGCAGGAGCTACACTGGTAATTCAAACAAATTGTACTTATGTACTTGGTAGAAAATAGCTAACAAATGTTAAAGCACAAGCTATGATATCATGAAAAAACACCGTACTTTCAATTGCAACTTAGATGCTAGTGAATGTGAGAATATTTGCGATACCATTTGTATGGTGTACTTGTTTGACATAATAAAAGCAGCCATCCTATAAGAAACAAAACACTCAGAACAAAATAAAGGTTAAGTTGCAAACATGTGTAAAGCTATTGTTGAAAAGCAGAATGAAATGAAATACTGCAACCAAAAAACAAGTATTTACTGGCAACAAACTGAATAGAAGACAAAATGCTAACATGCTTAAAGAGAAAACGAAACCCATCTAAGCAGT
Source organism: Ancistrus triradiatus (assembly GCA_025084515.1). NCBI lineage: Eukaryota > Metazoa > Chordata > Actinopteri > Siluriformes > Loricariidae > Ancistrus > Ancistrus triradiatus. Next base: position 57,812 of record JAJAGP010001260.1, read on the forward strand.
TTATAAACATCTCATCCTGTCTGCCGCCATTGTCTATACTGATATTGCTTTGCTATGGAAACACAAAGACTGACCAATATGTATACATTTACATCCCATTATGAAAACTTATTACAGATAAAATAAATTGTCTCAAAGACCTACAGTAGTGTTTGAAAGTTTGTGAACCCTTTAGAATTTTCTATATTTCTGTATAAATATGACCTAAAACATCATCAGATTTTCACACAAGTTCTAAAAGTATATGAAGGGAACCCAGTTAAACATATGAGACAAAATATTACACTTGGTAATTTATTTATTGAGGAAAATGATCCAATATTACATATTAGTGAGTGGCAAATGTATGTGAACCTTTGCTTTTAGTATCTGGTGTGACCCCCTAAACGTTTCCTGTAACTGTTGATCAGTCCTGCACACCGGCTTGGAGGAATTTTAGCCCATTTCTCTGTACAGAACAGCTTCAACTCTGGGATGTTGGTGGGTTTCCTCACATTAACTGCTCACTTCAGGTCCTTCCACAACATTTCCATTGGATTAAAGTCAGGACTTTGACTTGGCCATTCCCAAAACATTAACTTCATGAATCTTTAACCATTCTTTGGTAGAACAACTTGTGTGCTTAGGGTCGTTGTCTTGCTGCATGACCCACCAAGAGATTGAGATTCAGTCCATGGACAGATGTCCTGACATTTTCCTTTAGAATTCTCTGATATAATTCAGAATTCATTGTTCCATCGATGATGGCAAGCCGTCCTGGTCCAGATGCAGCAAAATAGGCCCAAACCATGATACTACCACCACCATGTTTCACAGATGGGATAAGGTTCTTATGCTGAAATGCAGTGTTTTCCTTTCTTCAAACATAACACTTTTCTTTTAAACCAAAAAGTTCTATTTTGGTCTTATCCGTCCACAAAACATTCTTCCAATAGCCTTCTGGCTAGTCCACGTGATCTTTAGCAAACTGCAGACGAGCAGCAATGTTCTTTTTGGAGAGCAGTGGCTTTCTCCTTGCAACCCTGCCATGCACACCACTGTTGTTCAGTGTTCTTCTGATGGTGGTGGACTCATGAACATGAACATTAGCCAATGTGAGAGAGGCCTTCAGTTGCTTAGAAGTTACCCTGGAGTCCTTTGTGACCTCGCCAACTATTAAACGCCTTGATCTTGAAATGATCTTTGTTGGTCGACCAACAACGATCTTGAATTTCCTCCATTTGTACACAATCTGTCTGACTGTGGATTGGTGGAGTCCAAAATCTTTGGAGATGGTTTTGTAACCTTTTCCAGTCTGATGAGCATCAACAACTCTTTTTCTGAGGTCCTCAGAAATCTCCTTTGTTCGTGCCATGATACACTTCCACAAATGTGTTGTGAAGGGCAGACTTTGATACATCTTTGTTCTTTAAATAAAACAGGGTGCCCACTCACACCTGATTGTCATCCCATTGACTGAAGTCACCTGATTCCAATTTCACCTTCAAATTAACTGCTAATCCTAGAGGTTCACATACACATAAGGTGCTTTGAGACAATGCCCCATTGTAAAAAGCGCTATATAAATAGATCTGACTTGACTTGAGCCACTCACTAATATGTACTATTGAATCCTTTTCCTCAATAAATTAAATGACCAACTATAATATTGTCTCATTTGTTTAACTGAGTTCTCTTTATCTACTTTTAGGACCTTTGTGAAAATCTGATGTTTTAGGTCATATTGATGCAGAAATACAGCCAATTCTAAAGGGTTCACAAACTTAAGCACCACTGTAACTACTAAGACTGGAACAATATTCTAAGCAAAGTGTTCACTGTGCTTAGCACATTGTTCCCACCCATAAAGCAAATATTAATCTTCTAATTATGTGTACAGAGAGAACTAGGAACACGTCCTACATTGGGGAAAGAGCTCTTGCATTTAATCAAACTAGTCATTTATTCTTAGTAAAGCAGAATTTCACATCTGAATAATTTGAGGCTGTTATTTTCAATAACAACCTACTGCTGCAGTTGTCCTAGTGATCTTTAAACAATGTAAATGTTGTATCCATATACGTCTTATTTCTACTTTCCTTTCATAAAGATCATGAAATGAAAATGCAAGGAAAGGAAAATGCAGTGGTGAAGGGCTCGGCCCATGCAAAACAGACTGGTATTCCTTCAAAAACCATGGAATGTGTTATGCAGATTTTTTTCATAACTCAAACCATAAATGTGTCATTGCTGGTAAGCGTTTCCAAAAGTAAAAGCAAATGCCTACCCTGGCTCCCTCTACTGGTCAATATATAGATTCATGCTTCCCAGGGGCCAAAAGTATCTAGACCCAGTACATCCGTGTAGTTTTGTGAAATACTCGTACAGTGTGATTAGAAACGTACTGTAAAATTTATTTTCTATATGCACTTAATCCAATCCAGGGTTGCAGGGTGCCAGGATGCACTCACCCTTTCACCTTGTTTTTATTGCCCATTCTGACAGCATAATTAGATCTAAAAGTTACAACAACAACAACCAACACTTAACTGTGTTATAATGTTAATATATATAAGCCATATATAAACCAGTGCTAGCCGACAAATGTTAGGTCCCAATACATTTTCAGCACTAGCCAGAAATTCAGGTTACCACCATAAATTAATGGTGAAGTGGTCAAGAGTTTATCACCTCAAATCATGAGGGCTCAATGTCCTGTAATGTTTCAAAATTTACAACACTGAATGTAGATGGTGTGTGTTGGCCAAAAGGAAACCAATAACAGGCATCTGCTTTATGACTACATTGGAAACCAGGCTTTAATTACATGATGTGACATCGTTTTTAATGCGTATTTGTGACAGAAGCAATGACATAATACTAGACAAACACACAAACTGGGAGCAACTGGCTACCAGTTAACCTAAAGTCTTTGCAAATGTCATGTCTTTGGAATGTATGAGGAAACTGGAGAATCTAGAGAAAACACACGGACATGATGCAAACTCCACACAGATGGAGACCAAGGTCAGGATCAAACCAGTGAGTCAATTTGCTGCCCTTCATTTCCTTTATGAGGTAATAAAATGTTTACCAATGTGTCTACACTATTACTTAATCTTAGTGGAATTTAATATTTTAGAATTTAATATTTTAGAATGATCAAATGATCAAAAACCTCACTGCAGTATCACACTTATTGGTCATTAAACTCAAACTCCTTGCAGTGAACAGTGCAGCCTGCATGTAAAATCTTATAAGCCAGCAACACAAAGCTAACAGACACTCCGTGGAGCCTGTGCATCTCTGGGTGCCTATGGAACACACCTGCATCTGTTAATAACTAGGACCAAAGACTAATGCTGACGGGAAATTTTACATGGGAAGAGACAACTCAACATTTATTTGAAAGGGACTATGCTTATGATAAATGATCAACCTCTCAAAAGGGTCTGAACCTCATAGCCAGCTCTTAATTAGTAAATCATAAGTGAGGAACAAGTGATTTCTCATGCTTCAAAAAATCTGCATCAGCAAAGCTGCAATTTACTTAAACATGTACAGTTTACAAAGATAAAACAGCAAGATGTGTTATGTAATACGGTTTTGTATTAGGCAATGCAACTAACTGCAGATCCATATTGCTATGGCTAGCCAGTAAAATAAAGTGGACGGAATGGTGGCTAGCAAAAAAGCAAAAAGGTTGAGTTTGATCCCAGGGTGGAGTGGCCTGGGTCCTTTCTGTATGGAGTCTGCATATCCTCCCTGTGTCCACGTGGGTTTACTCTGGGTACTCCAGTTTCCTTCCACAGTCCAAAGACATGCGTGTTAGGATAACTGATTGCACCAAATTGCCATTGACTTGAGTATTTGTCCTAATGTGGACAGATGTGTAACCTAGTGACATTAAATAAACCAAATAAACAAACAAAATAGTGATCATGTGTGAACATATGTGCTCCCATATTTTATAATTCGCTGTCACTGAAACCAATATATTCAGAATTACTCATTTTGTAGCCATGCCTGAAAAAAAGTGGAGAATATTTAGTGCACTCCCATAGTGCAGTATAATAACTTTCAAATTATGTACTGGTGCAAAACATAAAATAATACTCTATGCTGTTTGAAGTGAACATGGAACAATTTTGGACACATGGCTTGAACCTTGGACAGAAGTAAATACATGCTTATGTGAAATAACAGCTTTTTGTAGGAAACACCTTGAATTGTTGAAAATGAGAAATTTAATGGATCTCAACACTCAAATGTAAGTGTTTATATCTACACTTAATATTTCATCTTTGGAGCACTACATAGCATTTTCCATGAAGTAAACAAAGCCAGATATTTTATCAGAGTGAAACTGAATGCATTACTAAAGAGATAATCTGCTTGCTCTTCGAAATTATTCATACTCATTGCATAGACTTCAGTTATTCACACAGGCCTGAAAAGCTGATCCACTAGTGCACTCTACCTATTTATGCCACAGGAAAGGCTTCCATGGAAACTGGTTTTCTACAGGACACACCAATTCTGATGCAGATCAGAAATACTTTCAGACTCATGCAGCTAGGCTGTATATTGCGCTATACCATGAGTAGAAGGCAAATAAAATATATGGCATGTGTGCTCACAAAACACCCATTTGCGTCCCAAATCCCATGTTTTATTCCTCCATATTTATTCTGAGTAAATAGAAGAACTGAATAGCATGTGCGTCTTACAGTGGCTTTCTATGTGCACAATTGGGATGACAATTCTCTTGTGCCACTCAAAGATAGCTCTACCAGTCTGCAGAGGCTGTTTATTCAAAACACTTGTGGTATTTGTTTTACGTAGACTTAACAGAGGGGCATCCAACATAACTGCACTCAATGACTTCATCATGAAATGTTACTTCTCATCTCACCCATACCAAGGCACCTTTGAACACATTTCAGACATCTGCATTCAGATATGAATGTAATTACTTACATAATTACATGCAACCACATCAGTAAGTTGTGGATTATTGTTTTTTCTTGTCAAATAGCAGCAAAAGCTCACCTAACAATAATTGGAAAACTAACTACATACAGGAAGAAGCTGCAATGAGAATCATAAAAAGCTGAGAAGACTCCGATTAAGCAAGCTCTTAAGCTGGCAAACTAACGCTGGAGGATATAACCAAAAGACACATTTCAACAGCTGGTCAGAATGTTTTTATGAACCGCCAGTTTAAATATAGATCTTCCCATAGTTCAATAAATGAATCATAAAAATAGCATGCTCAGTCTCTTACATTGTCCTTATTTCGCCATGGTTTATTAGAAAATGTATTATTCAGTTTAAAAAAAAAAGGAAATTCCTCATGTACTGTAACACCAAGTAACCCTACCATATGGTTTTCAATATATTTAGGTTTTCAGACCTGGGTCACACCTTGCATACAGAAAACAGGTCAGCAAACTAGAAGAAAATTCTTGACTAAAATGGTATTATAAGCTGTTCATTTTTTGTAAGAACAGAAATTATAAGCAGAATAACACTTCTCATGCTTCAAGAGTAAGTATATACTGACAGAGCACGTATATAAACCGTGTATATCAAGTACAATCACAGCAAGGGCAAATGGCTAAACTAAAAACAGTGTAAATGTTTGAGGAGATCTTGTGAGGCATTCAAATAAATAATTCAAAACTGCAGACTGCACCCAAATCTATGTCTATTATTTTAATAGGTAACAGACCTGCTTGAAACACTACTGTGCTTTTCTTGCATCCTGATAGCAGCTGGAGGCTCCGTAGTAAACCTTTGGCAGTCAGCTTCACATGGATGTTGGATAGGGAAAATTTGGGAGATGACAACATTGTTCTCATCCAAATAAAATATATACAGACCAATAAAAATTGTCAAAACAAAACATGTTGGTCTGCTGGACTCATCATGAAAATCACTGATGCTCTATTCCAGATGAAGACGAGAAGACGACCACACCAATGAATTTAAGGGAAAAATGAAAATATCAGTTTCTTTCAAAAAAGAATATCACTTGCACTAGCCAAGCTGGAAATAAAAGATGTAGTTGTGGAACTACAATGAATCTGGCATCGCAGTTCCACAAGCAAATGAATTAATGGATCCTTAATCCGTTACGATCCGAGATGGTTTTCATCCACTGGCGCTCAGACAAAGCTGTAGTTGCATCCTTCCATGGCACTGCCGCTGTGGAGGATGCTGGGGGAGAGATGTAGCATGGAGGGAAGTGGGAGGAGTGAACAGCACAGCCTCAAGCTTTGACACAGACCCCCTCTCTTTCTCTCATACGCTATCTCACGCTCTCCTTTGCCCACAAAAGGGAGGGTAAGAGGGGGAAAAAAATGGCGCGAGGAAAACAGCCATCAGAAAGGCTGTGTCTGGCGTGGAGCAGAAATCAGTCATGTTTCCTGATTAACCTACTTCACGCATAGGAAAAAACAAACAAACAAAAAAAACTCCTATCTATCAGTGACCAGTATACCACCAAATCAAAGCAACTTAGTAATGCCAAGTGCTCCAATATAGTTCAATAAAATTATTTTTCTACACCAATCCATTGGAACCAACCCAGGTGAAATGACTGAATAGTGCGTTAACCAGTTTATTTCCCAAATGTCATAGTTTCATATTAAACCATGACTTCACTATTCACAATGAATAAGACTTGGGGGACAAATATCTCACTACATCTAAAACTGCATCAGTACAAATATGTTAAAATTACACTGTACAGCACGATATACCATTTTGTTACACAATATTTCAATACACAATATTGGCTTTTCCTCCCCAATTTTCCCAATCCTTGCCAATAGTTTAGCATACATTTGTAGCATCAATTTTCCTTTGCCAAAGTAGTTTATGTATGCAGCTGTTATGAGGTTTTGATTATGGTTAGGCTTATTAGTCTCAATACATGTTATGAGGCCAAGTGAACATCTCAAAGCAGTGTCCTCAAACGCTAACAATCTCTATTTTAATGCCTCATGCTAAAGTTTGCACACCACTGGTCAATTACAATTTTCTTGAGAATGAATACAAACATGACAGTTTTATGACATTGCAAATTTTAATCCATTAACAAGTCAACTGACTACTGAGACTTTTAGAAAAAGTCTATTCATGTGTATTAGAGTTTATATATGTTTGTTCCATATAAGTTTATTTCCTACAAAGATTGTGTTGTATGCTTGTTGTTTACTAAATTAATAGTTTCACTAGAGGTGACCAAGCTCCTGTTTAAAACTATAGGCTGAGTTTGTAAACATTTTGGTTTTGTGTATACATTTCTTATGATAAGTAAAGCTAGTCTTTAATTTGGTTGAGACTGCAGCACAGTGATTAGCGGCACTGCCTCATTGCTCTAGAGATTCTGCCTAATTCTGGACTCCATTTTTGTTGCATTTGCATGATCTCCCAGGATACACCGACTTCCCAACATTCCAAAGACTTGTTAGGTCAACAGTGTCTCTAAAGTGTCTCTGTATGTGAGAGAGTTTATGCACATGTACATGTACCCTGTGATGGACTGGTGCCCTGTATAGGGATGGTTCCCATCTTGCACTGCCAATTATGCCCCAGCTACCCGCAACCCTATACTAGAGTAAGGGCGTATAAACATTTATGAATGAATGACTGGATTAGATCATCTAGCAAGATGTCCATATTTGCAAGTGGATTAAGGTATTATAGGGCAAAAAAAAAAAAAGCTCTCCGAACCAAAAAAACCCCAAACAAAACATAATTTTGCGTGTTTAAGGTGATAGCGAGTTCAGGCTCCTGCAGATGGTGTTGCACAAGGATGATCGAGCAATAAATACCTGCGGCATGTGCGATGGGATTTATAGACTGAGAAGAGGTAGTACAGTGCAGTGAATTACTTGTTCGGGTCGCAAATCAGATGTTAACTATTGGCAAAAAAGAGCGATTGCAACTGGGTGTACAAAAGGCCATAGTGTGAAGGATGTAGCTGCATTTGAAAGTGTGTCAACATATAGTCTTAAAGGTCTTGCAGTGGCAAAAACCCAGTCTACAGGAAATGTATCAGAATAATGGCTGAAATATAAAACAAACAAACAGGGACTGTCAGCATGTTTCACGGCTTATGAATGAAAATCGTTTCGCTTCCTGGCAAGAACTGCCTCTAGAAGTCAACACAGGTCCTTCAAAACCAGCTTCTAAAAAGAACACTCTGCAAGGAACTACATACTATGAACATATGGAGCAGAGTGTCAGTAAAGAGGTCACTTCTGCAGTTGGGCAAAAAGACAAAAGTCAAAAGTCAGACTGCTCATGACTGGCACGTGTTATCTGGTCAGATGAATCTCGTTTCTATCGATATGTGAATGATGCTAGGTGTTGTGTTCATCGAAGACCTCAGGAAGCCTTCAATGAGGACTGCGAGCAAAGTGTGATTCAAGCTGAAGGAGGTTCTGTGATGTTCTGGGGGTGTTTTAATTACACGGATGTGGGTCATTTGGTTGAGGTGACAATACATTTGAACCATAAGGCCTACATTGTGCTGCTGGACAACCAGGTTCTGCCTTTTGCTCATCACCTTACTGAGAAACAAAATATTCATATCCCTGTATTCCAAGATGGCAATTCTCACATTCACAGGGTTGCATATGTGAATGATTGGCATTCGAATGATGAACATCCCCAGATATGAAAACTCTTGAAAATTTGTGAGACTACATGGAACGAGCAAGACTGAACACTGGATGTTGATCGCCTACATCCAGAAACTTGCCCAGTTCATCCCAAATCGAATTGTAGCTGTTATTCATGCTTGTAGAGGCATTACACACTATTAGGTACGTTTCGGTTATTTGACTAATTTTTTTTGTCTGGTGAGCTTATGATCTTTAAAAAGTCACAAGAGTCCCAGCAGTTGGCCATTTGCTTCAAGCTTGATCTTTCTTTGGCTGACACACCCATGACTAATGTCAGTACCCAGCAACTGCCAAGCAGCAAAATAAGTGTAACAAAGGGTTGCATGAGGGCACAAACAGAATACTGGCTGTACCCTTTATCATGGGTACAGTGTAAATAAAATTAAGATTTATGAATATCTTAGTACTGACCAGTAAATATATAAACTGAGCACAACAGATGATATGTAGTTATTTTATGATAACATTATATATTTTAATTAATAAATTAATTAAATATCTGACACCATAAATGGGAGTAAACTGCTCATATAAAACTTCACACAATGAATGGTGAAATAAAATGGCTTTGAGTCACACGTGAACCACCAACTTGAATTGTTCTTGGTTAAACTAGCATTCATATGATTTTAGACAAACAGAACCATGCTAGCTCACCATCAGATATAATGCAAGGTGTTCTGGAAATATGAAGCAAGCAAGGTAAGAATTTCTCCCCGCTCAGTATCACATGCATGATTTTTACAGGGAAAACAGTCAGCTGTTGACAAAATTAAACCACGCATGTGTGCACACAGTCCTAGCAAGCATCTAAAAAATCAAACCCTGCCTCTCAAGTCTGTCATTTCACCACTTCCAGGGACTAGAATACTGGCATACATACACATTCTTTTAAAACACAACAGCGTAAACACTCATTATGGGTAAACAGAGAAGAATTACAGTACAATGAAAAGTGTGATAATTGCTACTGTGGTAAGGGCTGTTTTCAAGAGGAAAGCCTCTAGGGAACCCAGTTAAACAATATTATACTTGGTCATTTATTTATTGAGGAAAATGATCCAATATTACATATTAGTGAGTGGCAAAAGTATGAGAACCTTTGCTTTCAGTATCTGGTGGTGACCCCTATGCAGCAATAATTACAACTCCGTGGTTCCTGTAACTGTTGATCAGTCCTGCACACCGGCATGGAGGAATTTTAGCCCATTCCTTCGTACAGAACAGATTCAACTCTGGGATGTTGGTGGGTTTCCTCACATTAACTGCTCACTTCAGGTCCTTCCACACCATTTTGATTGGATTAAGGTCAGGACTTTGACTTGGCCATTCCAAAACATTAACTTTATTCTTCTTTAACCATTCTTTGGTAGAACGGCATGTGTGCTTAGGGTCGTTGTCTTGCTGCATGACCCACCTTCTCTCGAGATTCAGTTCATGGACAGATGTCCTGACATTTTCCTTTAGAATTCTCTGACATAATTCAGAATTCATTGTTCCATCAATGATGGCAAGCCATCCTGACCCAGATGCAGCAAAACAGGCCCAAACCATGATACTACCACCACCATGTTTCACAGATGGGATAAGGTTCTTATGCTGGAATGCAGTGTTTTCCTTTCTCCAAACATAACACTTTTCTTTTACACCAGAAAGTTCTATTTTGGTCTCATCCGTTCACAAAACATTCTTCCAATAGCCTTCTGGCTTGTCCATGTGATCTTTAGCAAACTGCAGATGAGCAGCAATGTTCTTTTTGGAGAGCAGTGGCTTTCTCCTTGCAACCCTGCCATGCACACCATTGTTGTTCAGTGTTCTTCTGATGGTGGACTCATGAACATTAACATTAGCCAATGTGAGAGAGGCCTTCAGTTGCTTAGAAGTTTTCCTGGGGTCCTTTGTGACCTCACCAACTACGGCATGCCTTGCTCTTGGAGTGATCTTTGTTGGTCGACCGCTCCTGGGGAGAGTAAGAATGGTCTTGAATTTCCTCCATTTGTACACAATATGTCTGACTGTGGATTGGTGGAATCCAAATTCTTTAGAGATGGTTTTGTAACCATTTCCAGCCTGATGAGCATCAATAACTTTTTCTGAGGTCCTCAGAAATCTCCTTTGTTCGTGCCATGATACACTTCCACAAATGTGTTGTGAAGAACAGACTTTGATAGATCTTTGTTCTTTAAATAAAACAGGGTTCCCACTCGCACCTGATTGTCATCCCATTGATTCAAACACGTGACTAATTTCACATTCATTTTAGTTGCTAGTCCTAGACGTTTATATACTTTTGCCACTCACTAATATGTAATATTGGATCATTTTCCTTAATAAATAAATGACCAAGTATAATATTGTAGTACCATTTGTTTAACTGGGTTCTCTTTATCTACTCTTAGGAAATCTGATGATGTTTTAGATCATTTTTATGCAGAAATATAGAAAATTCTAAAAGGTTCACAAACTTTCAAGCACCACTATAATATGTATCCATATATCTACCCATCTATACACACACCCAAACATACAATGTTTAATTTTGCCAAGTTAGTTTTTCAAGGCAATTTAACACAACCACTCACACTGTCACTTACAAAAAGTAGGTGGGTAGCTATTGGGTGTTTAATGCTGCGACTGCCCTTGGGCCATCTTCATGGCAGGAACGGTTATGGAGAGCAGTTTGTTAGTACGGTTTGGTTTTTTCAGTTTTGTTATTGCCAGGACACTGAGCAGTTTGTTATCTTTGGCCATGTTGAAATTATCCCATATGGACTATAGATAATTGTTGCCTTTCTTTTCTGTAGACAGTGCACTCCATTAATATATGCTTCATCGTGAGGGAGACTTGGCAAGTACTGTAGATCAGAGCAGGTAGACGCTTTAATAGGTATGAGTGGGTTAATCTGGTGTGTCCAATGAGACAGCCGGTGTAAACCACCTGATCCCATTGATCTGTGAGGTAGGTTGTCACCCTTGTTCCAATAGTGGAAGTAGCTTTGTAGAGCTTGTAGAGTGTGTGTCCCCATTCTGACTGCCTGTCTTTAATTGGTGGGCTCTTTCCAGAACCGTTGCAATAATATTGTGGTACATTTCTCTCTAATGTTTGCAGACAGGATTTGGAATTGGTGCACACAAGTGCTTTGCGTAGGTTCGCCACCTCTGTGTATTTGAGGGCCAGTAGCAGAGCTTGAGTCTCCACTGAGTAGATTGAGTTGTGCTTTGGGAGAACTCCATATATGGTGTTTCCATAATCCAACCTGGGTATAACTAATGCTCTGTATAAGTGCATGAGGGACTGGTGCTCTACTCCTCCTTTGGTGTAGGCTAGGACCTTTATGTCCAATATCTTGACACTTCCTTGAGGGACCCCCCATTTCCTGGGTGGATGTTTATGACAGAGTGCTGTTGAAAATTACCTTAATGTATTTCAGCTAAGTAGTTGGATATAAACATAGGAGCCTCTGAAGCCCATGTGATTCAAATCCCTCAGGATGCCATATTTCCACATAGCTTCATACAATTTTATGGAATCAAAGAAGACTACAAATGGTATGCTCTTTTGTAATGAAGGCACTCCTAATGAATGATTGTGCTTCTTCCCTTATGGAAACCACTCCGGGTCTCTGTGATCACTTACTAAAAAAACCTAAACAGATCATATTAGTGGCTGTTCTAAAAATCATATCTAAGATAAGTACTGTTGGCCATGGCCATCTTTATCTTAGTTGTGACAATATGGACTTGGCTGGACCACACACTGCTAAGATTGCAACTGAGCGGACCCCACACTGTGAAACCAAATGCTACTGCATTTCATATGGAAAATCTGAGTACAGTGAGTATTCTGTAATGGGGAGTAGTGTTAAATACGGATTTGAGATTAGACAAGGATTACATAATAGCAAGAAGAAAAAAACAAAACAAATACATGTCTGTCTCAATGTTTTAGTTTTGTCATTTTAAATGTTTCAGATTTATTTAATATTGTTTTTAATGTATTATAACAAACGTATGTTTAGAAGACAAAACTTAACGGAAAAAAAAATTACTAGTACTGTCAAAATTAATATCTAAACTGAGATTATTTATTGAGACCATTAACTGCATCTCTGTGGTTTGACCATGTGAGGCAGACATTTTTCTAGGCTGTGTCTGAAATGGTCCCCTAATCACTGTTCCCTTACATTCTACATAGGCTCAGAACATAGAAGAAACAGAGAATCTGGCAATACTAATCCTACAGGTCTCAATCTGCAGAAGTGAAGGTTTTTTTCCAAAAATGGCACATTTACTGTCCCCTAATCCACCAGCACCAAACCAGATTGTACGTTAAAGCAGTATTTACAAAAAAAGAAACTGGAGTACCCAGAGTAAACCCCCGCAGACATGGGGAGAACATGCAGACTCCACACAGAAAGGACCCAGGCCACTCCACCCTGGGATTGAACCCACGACCTTCTTGCTGTGAGGCGGCGGTGCTACCCACGTATAAATGTCGTATAAATCGTTTAAAGCATTTATGTTGATAAACTTCATAGCAATCTTAAATCTCCAACTTGCACACTATTCCTCAACCATTAAAATGTACAATTTAAAAGAGATCCACAACTTATAAAGCGGGTAAAGACTCAAAGACAAATTATTCTGAATGTTTCACTGGGGTTTGCAATAACTACCTACCTGAAGTAGTATTAGCAAGCCGAACAGGCCTCGTAACAGGAGTTTTCAGGACGCTCGCTGCTGACTTTACAGATGTTTGTGATGTGTTCTTGCATCCTGTATAATAGCACAAGAAAGATTTTCCTTACAAAATCAAGGAGATAAGCTCTTGTACCAAAACTGGCACCATGTCAGATGTAATGTATAGAAGACATTTTTAATGTTGCGTTGTGTTATATTGTTAAAAATTGTATCGTATGCCATGAAACCCTGTGGACCCCAGAACCCCACTTTGAGAAGCAATAAATGACCAGTTGTATTTCACAGTCAGTCATTAGATAATCACTGGAACCCACTTGTATGGCTTGTGATGATGTAATAAAGCAATAAGGCACGAGAGGGTGTGCATTATTGTGAATATATCACAGGAAAGAGGTGTTGTTAGGCCCGACGCGAAGCGGAGGGCCGTAACGCCTCTTTCCTGTGATATATTCACAATAATGCACCCCCTCGCGTGCCTTATTGCTTTTATACCACAGTTCCGTTATCGTTTATCATTTACTGTAAGATTTTAAGATAAAAAGGACAGAAAAAACGATTTTAAAAAACATTTATCACCCTTCCGTGAGGTAAAAATAGTTCTATTCTATCGTTACCTCGCGGCATTAAAGTCTAGGAACAGAATTACCCATAACTGTTTATTATGCAGACAATAAACACAAATATATCGATTGGTAAGTTTTAATTTATTAAAGAGAAAGTTTATTTACATTCAATAAAATGGGTCAGGTTTACAAGGCAAGCTGTTACTAAGATCCACTATTCTACCGACTGAAGCAAATCGGAGTGAGATCCCGGTGTTCTAACCAAAGTCTAGCATCCCGTTTGATTAGTGATTATAAATTTGTATGATGAAGCTCTTAATGTTAATCTTATCAGTCAGAAATGTAAGAGCAGAGTTACAGAGCATCAGCAGCTTCTCTGGGTTAGAGCTGGACTTAACAGATAACAAACCTGTCAGATCAATGAACGCCCAATTAGCCGTGCATGGTGTTTAATGAAAGATGCAGAGTTTAAGTCCAGCAAACGACGTCTTTATGAGGGATGAAGCTGATTCAGGTCATTTTTGTTGATGGGACCAAAACTGATCTTCAGTCTCGTTGCTCTTCAGTCGAGCTGTGAATCCATTAAGAGCGCGGGAGACGATTGATTTAAAGTACTGACTTCGTTTCGCTTTTCCAGCGCTTCCAAATCCTAAAGGTGATAAACCTTTGGCTCAGGTTGGTCATTAATAGCTTCATCATCCAAATTCATATCGTTTTCAAAACCAATAGATTTTATAAAGTAGTAGCTTTCATTTCGGCAGTGTTTTATAACTTTATTATTATAACTTGGCTGCCTTTTCTGGCCGGCGTCGATGCCAGGTTACGTGTGTGCCGCGGATTAATACTTATAGAGCGTCGGTCACAGTGCCGTTATGGTCAATAATGTCACGGCGGAAGACGTCTCTCAGATTGCGGGTCGGAACTAACTGTGGTATAATAGAACATAACTTACACCTAAACCATCAATACATTTCAAAGACTTGTTCTGCAGATATGCTTACCTGATGTTGGGGCTCTGGGTGGCAGACTTTGGAGCCTGGTTCTTATTAAAACGGTCTTCTTTGAAGGGTGTTTTCCCCCAGTTGTTTCTAAATCTGAGAACAGAGACACAAAATGTGACTTATACAGTAACGTGCAGAATATCACAGTTGTGCTGTCCTCAGTCACACAATTTAAAGTACAAAAGAATTGTGAAAGCGTAGCTGCCTCAGTGAGCTAAAGTTTGTGTATAAAACGAGTCGTACAACAATCTCTTCTTACTTCAGAGTTGCAGAGCCTGATAATTGTACAGACTATCAACAATGTAAGGCAGAAAACCTTTCAGTAGCTTTTAGAACAT
Organism: Ancistrus triradiatus; assembly: GCA_025084515.1. NCBI lineage: Eukaryota > Metazoa > Chordata > Actinopteri > Siluriformes > Loricariidae > Ancistrus > Ancistrus triradiatus. The sequence goes on from JAJAGP010001260.1 coordinate 73,093, forward strand.
CACCATTAAAAATACTAATGCATACAGCAAAAGCACATTTTACCAGAAAGTAGTTTTTCCTTAAGTATATGACTTACTTCTCCATATGGAAGTCCTAGGCTTCCCACAACAGACAGCTAACAAAGGAACAATACAGAAGCGATAGGATCCAATGAGGAGGCACGTCAACAGAGTAAGATCACACTGAGAATCATAAGGTTGGGGGGTCAATGTTGAATTGGTGAAAATGTGCAAGGAAAATTCAGTCCAGGTGCAGCTGCGGAGGCCACCATATGCTACCATGATCTTACTCAAAGTTAAAAAAAAAAAAAACTACAAAGAGAAAAAAAGCTAGTCCCATTTGCATTGAGCTTTTCTACTCATATTCTGTTAGACAGTATCCTCACTTATCTATAGTATCTCTCCCAGTGAAGTGAAGTGGAACAAGCCCAGCCTCCCTGACATCTGGGACTGTGGAACCCCGTTCAAAAGACAGACAGCCATTCACCAATGAGAAAGCAGCACAATAATAGGGATGCTCAGTGAGGGGTTGTCTGGGGTTTCCCTGCTCCGTCTGCACTGACAAAACTGGCCTACTTTCAATTGTGCTGTGCTTCTGACTGAGACAAGGCTATGGTCACACTAAGAATGTCACTATGAATAGAGCTGGAAAAGGATTCATTGGACTGTGTGGTTGAAGTCTCTGTTCATCCAAACTATAGAAAGACAAATTATGCTTTTATGTTAGAATACATACATACAAATATTATGTACCTTATATTTATAAAGTCCATGTATTGAAGGGACCTAAATCCTAAAGAAAGGATTTAATTCTTCAGGGCTTAGATTACAAATGCAATCCTGAAAAATGGGTCAACATTTGCAGCTGTAAAGTTAATCATGCATAAACTGCAGCAACAGTGTTGTGTGCATCCCCATTTCATTGCTAATGTAACTGCCAGGGTTAAGCATCAATATGATTACACATTATACTGAGAGTATAAGATAATAAATACAAAGCTAACAGAAGAAATGCATATCAACTGATTAGTGTTGTATTTTTTAGTGGCCGTGTCAATCTCAGCTGAGGCAATGATTTATGATGCGAAGAAACTAACTTTAGCAGCTACTAAACATGTAGCATTATGACAGGCTCCAGTGAAATCAATGTTGATCATGAAATAATCGTTTATATATTTTTTACTAAAATCTTGTAAAAATCTGAATGTGTATGGAATATGTACAAGTAAATAAGTAAAACAAACAACAAATTGTATGAGTAACCAATAAACCCAAACTACAAATATACTCATTGACCCCAAAAACCAAAACAAAACACACATCCAGATGGAAATGTCGAATTTCTGCAAAACTCAGTACGTCTCTGGCAGATGTGTAAATGATTACAGGTGAGGTCTGATTAGACACTGGGGATTCCCATAAGAGGGCATAAAATTGCTTCCATCACTGCCCTATAAAAAGACTCTCATAGGCTACTTTTGGGTAATGTACCTCTTGGCAAAAGATTGTCGACTGCTAGACCTGCCCCTACAATGCACTCAAAGACATTTCGCCCAGTTGACAGACTTTGACAGGGGGTGCATCATTGGAGCGAGAGAAGCAGCATACTTGTTCTGATGCATTGCCCACCATCTAGGCTGTTCTGACCCTAGCTGTTATGAGGTGTTCAGGGCAGTGGTTCCATGAGGGCACGCACACCTAGTGAACAGGCTCCAGATGGCCCAGACAGATCACCAGTAGAGATGATTGTCTGATCCGCCAACAAGCATGAGCAGCTCTCACAGTTTCATTGTCCACCATCCAGACACAGGTGGCACCTTCACTACACACCCTTGTCTCTGTCCTCACCATTTCCAGGCACTTAGCAGAAAAAGTTGTCAGGGCACCAACTGACAGGCAACCACCGTTGCCTTCGTTTGCTGTGGTGTTGTGAATGAGTAAATTGGACTGCTACAGACTGGAAGAGTATCATCTTTAGCGACGATTAAGGTTCTGTTTGTTTTTTTCTATAGAAAATCAGTAGTTCAACACTTGGAAGTGCTCCAGCACTTCTCCAGTCCTGGCATCCATTCCAAGCTGTTCTAGGGGGATCACCTAGCTTTTCAAATGCCCTGTGCAACTTTTAAGTATAATTTTGTCTGTGGCTTACCAGGTCATGTCATTGTGCAGAACTATGGTGCACCAAAGACAAGTCAAGTCAGATTTATTTATATAGTACTTTTTACAATGGAGCATTGTCTCAAAGCAATTTTCCTGAGTCTAAGCAGGAAAGTCGTGTGCACCAGTAAGATGCACTATATGCTAGTATGATAACCTGTGTTATAGATACAACTGGAATGGGATTGGACTTGCTTTCGACTTCAGAACTGCTTTTATTCTTTGTGGCATATATTCAGCAAAAAGTCATGCAGGAACATGACTCTGGCCCATATTAACATGATAGCATCATGCAGTTCCTGCAGATTATTCGGCTGCCCATCCATAGTGCGAATCTTCTGTTCTACCACATCCTAAAGGTGCTCTATTGGATTGAGATTTGGTGACTATGTAATCCATTTGAGTACAGTGTACTCCTGTTCAGGAATCCAGTTTGAGATTATTTAAGTTTTGTGACATGGCACGTCAAGATGGTACACTGTGGTCATAAGAGGATGGGCATGGTTAGCAGCAATATTCTGGCTGTGGATTTTAACCAATGCTAAGATGTTACTGAGGGGCACAGAGTGTGCCAAGAAACCCCACCACACCATTACACCCCAGAAGCCTGAACTATTGATATTAGGCAAGATGGATCCATGCTTGTATGTTCTTATGCCAAATCCTGACCATATCATCTGAATGGAGACTCCTCAGACCACGCAACATTTTTCCAATCTTCTGTTGTCCAAAATCGGGTGAATCTTAGCCTCAGCTGCTGAAAGCTGAAAGGAGTGGCACCCAGTGTGGTCTTGATGCTATACCCCTCTTGACTGTGTCTACATACCTAAATGCATCAAGTTGCTGCCATGAGATTGGCTGATTAGATAATTGTGTTAACAAGCAGTTGAACAAAGTGGTTTGTAAGCATATATTAATTGAGTGTTACTCATTCAAATCAGTCCTATGTACATTTCCCATAGCGACATCGTATTTTATTGTAGACATTCACATTGGTGCTACTCCTAAGCTGGTAGAAACACAAATCAGTACCCAGATTAATGGCCGCCTCCTATGTGTGCATGGACAACCTGATTTATTGGTCAGTGTTTCACACCATGGTAACATCTAGGTCCTTTTCATGCCAGGAAGCAATAGTGTTTGGTCTATGCCACTGTTTGCAGGCGACTAGACTGATTAGTGGCTTGTCTTTCTCCGGTGGTCCAAATTAGCGTTTTCAGGTCTGCAACTGATTCTAAGTTTAAGTTTCAGTCTTTCCTGGAAGTATCTTGCACATTCAGTCAGTACATGTTTCACTGTTACCAGGACTACAGACTGTGTTCTCTCACCTTAAACAGATGTGTATGCCTGCATGGACAAGTGCAGTATTTTCATGTTTTTCTTCACACCAACACATGATCCTATGGGGTTCACCAGGAAATGATCACTGTATAAAGGGCTACGTTCCTCCATTGCATGCCCTGCACGGACTTAACCAATGCCATAATTCCTATTTTGTTCAAAACTTGTTTAGAACAATAAGGTAAGGTATAATTATGATTAGGGTGATCCCATCAGATATCAAAAGTTTAGCTTGTACTGGTAATATTCAGTAGAGAGTATACTATGTAAATAAAAATAAACTATTCATGAATCTGCATGTCGAAATCCTTTTTGATCACTGAATTATAGGCATTATAAAATAAATCACAATGACTCATGGCAACACAAGAACTACAAAAGCAGTTACAATATTCAGATAACGATAGCACTGGCAGATCAGAACAGAACATAAGAATCTTTGGCATACTTATCCAAGGTCCCACCTGTTTTTGTGTGTCCACTAGAGGCACTACAGCTTTTGAGATGGGGTCTTGGCTTCACTGACAGTTTTGAGGCTGGAGTAGGTGGGGGAGTAGCAGTAGGAGTGAATCTGGAACCCTCAGCTCCTGTACCCTCGGTTAAACGCATGTTCAGATTACCTAGTAGCAAAGTAAGTAGCATTGTTAGCTATGCTATAGAGCAATCAGACTTGTCATACACAGCAAGTGACAAACAATAGACAAAGCTATTGCTAATATTTAGCAATTAACTTAAAGACAGAAGTGTCAACAGTGTTTTGAATGTAACACAACTCACTCTGTACCTCTATTTCTGAGGACAAGACAAAATTTAAAAGTATCTACCCATGCTCCTATTCATCTGGTCAAACAGCACTGTGCTGTGCAACTAATATGCACCAGAAAAGAAAAAAAAACAAACAAAAAAAAAAATAACCAGTGCACCACTTTATACAACCAAAACACATCAGAGAATGACTCAACACCACTTTCCTTCCCCTGGTTTTTGCATTATGGGTAATGCTTTCCGATCTAGCATGACCTTCTCATACAGACTCAAATGTTCTGCTGCTACAGTAAGTAGAGTCAGAGAACAGGAAAGCATGTGTTTGTGTAAATCCTATAAAAGACTGAAGGTAGAAAGGCACATCTGTATCCTCTGCAATCCACTGGGAACATGACATAAGATTTGGGTACAAGATACAGGAAGCCCTGACCTCAGAGCATTCTCCCTTTTATAAAAACAATAAAAAGTACAGTGAAAAAGGAGTGGACAAGAAATGGCCCAGGAATAAATCAAGCAATTATTAAAACAATGGACATTAACAAACATTTGGGTTTTTGAAAGTGTGTACTTCCCAAAAAGCCTAATCATTATATTATACTAAGCACATATTGGATGTGTACTGTATAATCTCTGTTTCAGGTTTACATAGACGTATTGTAAATACAGGAAAAGCGTTCTCTAATATCTCCTAAATTACACACATACATGCAAACACAACAAGCACATTCAAACTTAAAGAATGCAAAACATTTTAAACTTCATACTCCAGATGTGCATCTCTCATTAAAAATGGCAGAATATACATGTCCCACAAGTAATTTGACTGCATGGTAAACAGAATTATGGTTTCAAATTTACAATTCTGCACCATTTAAATCACAGACCTTGTTGCAAAGCCTGTTCACTCTTTCTGACTGATCCCAGTGCAGCCTTTGGATAGATTTGAATTCCAGCAAGATAGCTGCAATTTAAACACTTATTTGGTAACATCTCAATACAAATATTACACAAATCCTGTTGTATCTGATGTCAAAACACAGTGTTGCCTCAAATTAGATGTAATCCAGACATACAGAACTGAACTAAACTTTTACCACTTTACATTTTTAAGAAATAAAACTTCAAATACATATTTTGTTTTCTGTGCCTCTATGTGCATGTATATATAACAACTGCACATATTTACTACAGTAAAGCCATTTTGGTATAATATGGTTTTTACTATAACCAAACTACAATAACAAAAGAAAGATTGTATGGTAACAAGACATGAGGTATACAGAGGTTGAATACAAATGGTACAATAATTTGAATTTACTTTGTTTACTCTATTAAACAGTCAATGAATCAATCTATGTTTATGTAGCATGTAGTTGTGCATTTAACTTCACTCAAAAGTAGTGCACTATATAACCCAAAAGTCCACCAAAAACAACTGCAAATGAGCTAAAACAAAGAAAACATGGCAGATATCCCATTTCCTTACCTCCAGATGTGCTCGGTTTACTCCTCGGAGAAGGCATGTCAGTGGTACAGCCATTTTTTCCTGCAGTACCAGGCTTGAGCTTTAATGCAGACAGAGATGGCCGAGGGTTTACAGCTGGAGTTTGACCACCCGAAGCACCTCCCGTCCTAGATGATGATGTCTGGGGGCCAAGACTGCTTTTGCCCCAATCAGCTTCTACTGGCTGAGAGGAGTCTGTCTGCAAAATGAGTTTGTTTTCACTTCCAAACACCCATGAGAAATGACCAAAGTCTGCATGCCTTACACTCACTACTGTGTTAGCCATACCAGAGCTAGAGTGTGAGCAGTGCTTAAGCTTACGCACATTCAGAAGTTGCCATCGTACTATGATCCTTCTGGGAATTTGGGAGATCCCTGCCAAGTCCCCCCACCCCAAACTCTATAAACACAGTGAGCGTGTACACATGGAATATATTTTCCTGAGAGGCTGAGAAGTGGGGGCTTACTCAACACAGCAATTAAAGCAAATGGACAGTACGAACACGTTTTCCCCTTTGTAACCTACACTTGGCTCATTTCAGTAGCACTGGAATTTATGCTGATGCTGGTTTTCAACATGTTACTCATGACCTTATGTCACTAAACACAAAGCATATTCATACAATAAAGTGTACAGTCTAACAAAGCATAGTCATTTCTCAATATTCATGCTTAAGGACAAATTTGACTCACATTGATACTGGTTTTCTGACGTTTCTTCCACATGTGTGCACCATTCACTTGTTTATCTTTAGGAAGTTTGGTCAGGGCATTAAGATTCTTCAAACCGGCAAGAGAAGAGGTTTTTGCATTAGTAGAACTTTCCAGGGTCTTGCTGACCTGTAGCTCTTTCACACACAAATCTTCACCAGCAGTTTTCGATGAGCTGGAAGTCTCAGACCATGTGCGAGGACGGGACTTGGAAGTAGAAATACCACCTTGACATGTGGATGAGAGAGTTCTTTTAGTCACACCGTTTTGATCTGTCTTCATGTTACTGCATGCTGTTACAGTGTGGTTGGAAGAAACTGAAAAGGAAGATTTGGTCGGAGTCTTGCATTGCATGAAATGGGACAGCTTCCTAATCGGGTTCTTCTGTGCTTGTTGTGTAATATTTGGTGAGGCCCTCATAACTGAGACACCAGATGGCTTTGAAATACTGGTGGATCTTGACATAATTTTTGACCTTATGTTACTGAAGTCAGGCTTGGCAAACTTCTTTGCTTCAACCTTATTACCTTTACTTGGTGCAGTCAATGGTGTTTTGGATTTCTGATGGACAGAAGTTTGCTGTTCCTTTATAACTTGGGTCATTGGACTATCCAAATCACTCTTGTCCTTTTTAGGAGGAGAGTCTGAGAGAGATGGAAGACAAAAGGTCTTGGAGCTTAAAGACTGCACAGGAGTAGAAGTTTTGACATTACCACTGATGTCTAATTCCTCAGAGACTGGTATATGGAATGTCTTTCCTTCAGCCGGTGTGGAGTTAGTGGGTGTCAGAGTTTTGGCTTGACTTTTTTTCAAATCATCAGGTGTAGTACATTCATACTGAACATCTGCTGGGATCAAATGTGAATATCTGCTCCCACCAGATGATTTAAGTGGACCTAATGAAGCAGGAACTGTTTGAAAGACATCCTCTTCCATAATGAAAGTCTGGTTGTTTGTCTGTATGAAGGTGATGCCAAATTCCTGTTTGCTATCATTCGGTGAAACATTAGTTATGCTAATAAGACCCTCACAGACATCAGGTAGCAAGTCAGGCATCAGGCCAACATCAGAAGGTACTACCAAGGACTCCTGTAGGTCTGAGGCACTGAGCACCTGTTCAGACTCATGGAGGGTGAAACTGTTGCTTCTAATTAGCATCTCTTCAGAGCTCACAGAGCTGCAGGTACCACTTGAGGAACAGCAGGATCTCATGTCAAGAGTGTCTTGCGATTCAGATTTAAGGCCATGTCTCTGAATAATATGACCATGGACATCAGGCAGAGTACCTTCAGAATAAACATTGCCATTCTGAAGGCCCAAGACCATACAAGCTACATCGTGGTTACAGTTGTCACTTATGGTTTTTACACAGTTCAACATATCTGTTTTGTCTGCCCGCACAAACACTTTTTTAATCATGTTCCCAGTTGAAGTCACTTCATTTATGCAGTCCTCAACTGTCTCCACATTTGCAGGACTGTATGTGCTGCTGCTGCTACTCAAATTACTGTTTGCTCTAGGAGAATCAGGGCAAGTGTCACTATGACAAGTAATGTCGTTTCCATTTGGGTCCTCCACAGATAATGTAAGAACCATGGGTCTGCGGGGAGCCTCCATGTCCTTGGCTGTCATAGTGGATTTAAGCAAAATTCTCTTGTCCTATGTGTCTATCCAACAGCACTGCACCTGCGGAAGGGGAAAAAAGGCATCAGATACTCGTAGCAAGGTTTGTGTTACAGGAAGGTTCTTTTACGTGTCCCTAAAGGTAAAGTGTAGACGCGAACACTTACAAACACACAAATGCACTAACTACATATCTGCTGCTAAAAATAAGAAACCATGTTATCTCCCAGCTAGGGAACACTGTCATTTGGATCTTAAGGTTTTATAAAGTACTCGTGAAGTATCTTCCAAGTAATGAACATATGACACCCTATTATTTTTTTATGGCTCCAGGAAGAACACTATTGCATAATTAATGGATGGTCCATCTCCCATAGTTTTGCTTTCATAAATGTCTTAATGTTCTAAGACATTATCAAGCACATGACTAAGGATAATCACCAAAGTACAGTATGAGGAATGCTCAGCAGGTCCCATCCATCCATATAGCATGTTTCAATAGAGGGACCAACTCCCTAAAAGAATTCTGGGTTAACTGTTAGATTAATCTTAACTTGATTAATATTAGTTATTTAATACAACAACCACAAAATGCAATTGATGTAGTCTGCAATGGGCTATTTTACATACATCACATGCATAACTCAAAAATTAGTGTGTACATCATCTTATTTTTGCAGGGTGTAGGACTTCTTTTAGTTCCTAGAATTAAAAAAGTCACAACAGGGGGAAAGGCTTTCTCATACATGGCCCCCCAACTATGGAATAAACTTCCCACTTTCGTTCGAGACTCAGACACTCTCCAAAGTTTTAAATATAGGCTAAAGACAAACCTATTTACACAGGCTTTTAAATAGATTTAGACCAGGATCCATGGCTTGGGTCACTGGGGCCGGAGTCTGGAGTCATGTCTGGCCTGCCTTGTCCGCTAGCCGGGAGTGTCGAGTGGGCAGTCTGGCTGAACTGGGTTTCGGTCCTCGTGATCTTGACTCGTGCATCCTTGACTTAGAATAAGGGCAGAGCTGGGGGTTCATAGTCAAAGAGTCTTATGGTGATCGGGTTGCTGTCTTCTGCCTCCCGTGGGGTTGCCAATGTCTCATGTGATCCCTCTTGGCTGTGTTTCCTACCAGTTCTCCTCTTTCTAGCTATGCTGCTATAGCTAATGCTGCCGGGGTCTCATGCTACACATGGCATCAGTGATTGTTAATAGACACTGTGCTCTTAATCAATAACTAATTGCATTTTCTGTTTTCTCTCCGAGCTGTGTTCTGGTGCCGGTTCTAGCCCCACACATGATGTTCATCCGCTGCAGCTCCACTCAAGCTGCTTCCGTCATCAGCTCCAGCCCCATCATACCCGGGCCACTTAATGCACCGATGTGCATACTTCACATTTTATTCGAACTTTGACTCCATGACTTTAGTTTCGCTCTTAGATTTATCATCTACACCGCCCAAGGAGGTTGGGTCCCTTTTTGAGTCTTGGTCCTCCCAAGGTTTCTTCCTATAACACTCAGGGAGGTTTTCCTTGCCACTGTCGCCCTAGGCTTGCTCAATTTGGGATTGGACGTAGTTATTAGGAGATAATCTAAACTTGTAAAGTTGCTTTGAGACAATGCTCTATTGTAAAAAGCGCTATATAAATAGATCTGACTTGACTTTTCAATGTTAGTCTGAATTCTCTACTGTCCAATTTACAAAAAAAAATATACACGAAACCTGGGCAACCACTTCAATCTACCAAAGCTGGTATGTAAAGGACATGTGAAAGTCAAAGACACTGTTTAACCAATATGACAGCAGTGCCCTGTCAAAACCACATCTTAAACACACCCTACTAAATTACTGTTTGAAAAACTTGAAGCACACATATAATTTAAATGTTAATACATCATAGTCCTAATGGAATTAAATACAGTGCAGACCATGATCAAACCCTATTAAAATCCTTACCCTTTGTCACATTACCTACAGCACAATGCAAACGTCTTAGGCATTCTTAGGCTTATTCTTTATTAAAGTTTTAGTGGTTACTGCACTTCGCAGTTCTACAGTTACAAACTGTAGCTAATCTCTTTGTCTACATACTTGGTTAGTCCCCTTTACTCTGTTTTATAATGGTCAGGACCCCCACAGTACTATTTGGGTGGTGGATCATTCTGACAGTAACACCAAGACATCAGTGTCACTGCAGTGCTGTGCTGAGCTGGTACGATTGGAAACACTCGCTGTCCACTTTATTAGAGACATTCACCTTATTGCTCCACCTTGTAGATGTAAAGTCCTAGACAGAAGCTCATCTGTTGTTGCAGAGTTTGTGTTAGCCATCCTCTAATCCTTCACCAATGCTCACAAGATGCTGCCTACAGGATACTGGTGGCTGATCATTTTTGGCTGACGAACTATCTTCAGTCCAGCAGTGACACAGAGACCATTTCAGTGCAACACACAACCTCACGTTTCAACTCCCTCCACAAATTTTCTATGGGGCTGAGGTCTGGAGACTGGCTAGGCCACTTGTAAACATGCCAAGTAATAATATTTTTTTCTATTCTTAATATCTGTCAATTTCATTAGGAAGGCTTAAATGCATTTATTAGCTGTTATTCTTTATTTGTAAAGTTTAATTAAAAGAAACTACACAACCAATGAAACCCCTTTCTGGAAAGATAGTTTTAATAGTGTGCTTCCTCAGCACACTTAATTAAAATTAAATATAAGAAACTAAAATAAGGTTACAACATGCTTGTTCTTTAATGTGACTTTCAGTTCAGTACAAGAGTGATTTCACATGACAGTCTGGTTCTACATTAAACAGTATGTCAGCTGTTTAATATGAGAGACTGTGTTGGCACAGCAGGCACTGGGCTATTGATCAGAAGGTCCGGGGTTCAAATACCAGCATTGCCAAGCAGGCTACTATTGGGTCCTTGGGAAAGGCTATTAATCTTTAGTTGCTTGGGTTGTAAGACTGTATCAATATTAAGTTGCAAATGTAAATCTGCACTTTTAAGTCATCTTTTGCTATTGTTTTCAGTAAATACAACTGAACCAACTGAAATGGTTACATACGATAAACATGTGAGCAAAGGAAACAGATACTAGGTTTAGGTTTAATTGAAACTCTCATTACAAGTGTGATAATTTGTATTTACTTGCACCAATGTTACAATTGCCTAATATGCTAATGGTACTCTGTGGGCAGCCAAAACAGCTCTGACTGAAAACATGATTTCTCACTAATCATTAATCAAACGTTAGTTGGCATTAAAAAGTCTCATCAAATTAAATTTTGACTGTGGCCAATTACAGTCCACAAAGTTAAAGCCAGCTTGGCCTAATTTTGAACTGTGGAGAGTGCATGCTCCACTGCACTCTTGCCCAATGAAATAGAAAATGAAGAAGATTTTAAATAAGGGATAAAAGGGAGTGCTTTGCTGCAAAGCCTCTTAAGTTAAACTCAAACAACACAGCACCTTTATACACAGCAAATACTAGCATAATTTAAATCATTTTATTTATGAGTAAGGTCTCTTTGGAAAAGCCTATGTTTTAGGGTTTGCATGTTTCTTTCCAACATCAACAAACCAGATCAGCAGAATAATGTTTAACTATATGTTGGGAGACAGGGAGGTGTCTGAAACACTAAACAGGTATGGACAGGAGGAAACAGTAATCACCAGGCTAAGGTGCATGTCTGTTTGAAAGATCTGACACAGTTGTTTGAAATGACACATGCCTATTATACATAAGGACTAGCCAAACGCCCCAGTTCACCAATTTAGGGATCAAAATATATCTGCTGACTGAGTTTTTTTTCGCAGAATCTTTATACACTTTCACACAAAATAATGTAACTTCAGCTTATGTTTTAATAATAATGGTCAAGGCATCTAAATGTAGTAATACATATGGAAGTTCAGCAATGATAAAACTAATCATGGCAACCTAACAAAGACAGAAATTATAAGGATAAGGCTGAAAAGCCCTACTGAGTCTAAAGATAAGGTCATCCATAGAGGAAGTGTACCTAAAGTACTTTTTTTTTATTAATGAATGCAAGAGTTCCATAAAATGCAAAAATGTTTTAAAGAAATATTACTGCAATGCAGTTTAAATATGGTAGAACTAAGTGTTTATTTTCAGCCAGAAAAGCAAATCCTCATACAAAAATGTCTGGTATAAAAATTTCATTTTTTACTATCGTGAAAGGTTCCTTTTGCTACAACCAGCCAGTCATACGGAGATAATGCACTATGACACTGGAGAGCTTTTTAAAAAAAACAAAAAAACCCACCTTTTTCAATGAATGTCTCCCTTACCAACCTACACTATCTTGCATGCACCCTACAGATATCTTTTTCACCTAGCTTTCTTCCACGAATCGAAAACATTTCCCATTTGTACTCTAGTAAACACTTGCTACACCCCAACCTGGCAGCACTGACCCTCCTCCTCTTACTTAGAGTCCAACTCAGCAGAGCATCATTAACATACTACTGAAGTGTGGGTTCTTGTTCTCACAGCTCTGGGTTTACAGCAATGCTCGCTTACCTAGAAATGATTCACAGCGCTGTCCTCCATCACCTTTGGGCACTCACGGTCATGTCATTTTAAGCTGCCTCTCCATGTGCCACTGTGTACAGTTCAAGGTCCAGCTTAGTTAGTGGACTAAGTTCAATGGAGAGAAAATTTGGATACCTTATCCCTAGCAGGGCCTTTGCAAGGGGGGAGGAGTTTAGACATGGCAGGACAGAACGCCATTGGCTGTTGCTATGCGACCTAAGGCCTCCTATTATGAGTGAGTTCAGTACAGGCAGGCTTTTGTACAAGACTGAAACTGAGGGCCACCACAAATGTGCACCCACAGAACTAATTTCAGTTTTATATTCAATAAGATTCAAGAGCAATTATTGGGTGTGCATTTTGAACACATTTATAACTTACATTGGATAAATAAGTCCAACTCTTAAAACGCACAATTTCACACCGTTTTAGACAATAGCTCCAAATGAAACGCATGGCTATTCTCACGCAGTCCTCACACACATCAGTCATTTATGGGTACAGTATGTATGAAATGGAAAACTAAGTTCAATTCCTGTCTAACTCCGAAAAAGAACTTAATCCCACACTAACAGCCTAGACTACTCATGAATATCTTATAATACCTAACTGCAATGCAGTAGAGTTATTGCTTAATATTTTATGACAGCACGGTCAGCTTTGGTGGACTCCGATATCTTACTCATTAAAACTGGCAGTGCTTTTTACTGTCAGGCATCAGATTGCCGACAGTGAATGGGATAAATGATTTGCAGCTTAACCACATGATAAACACTAGCATTGTATTTCACACACATCAAATGATTACAGCAGTAAAGTCCGAGGCCAAATATTTGGCGAGGGATCACTACATAGTGAAATTATTGGTTACTGAGAAAACCATAGAAGGTCAGTGTAATTGATTACAGTCATATTTGCTTTTTCCCCCACATTCCAAATATTTAGCCCTTGCAAACAAATGCCATTAGTTTCTCAAAGTTTTTTCAATATTATTAGTTTTGTATGCAGAGGACTACATATTTTTACAATGCTCTGCACAACTGTCAAAAACGAATTGAAATGTGTGTCACTCATATCTTCACAGCTATTGTAATCCCATGCCTACTTGTCTCTAGGCTCATGTATTGCCAGAAAAATGACTTTCCCATCAGTGTGGCTGGTGAGTCTTGTTATAAATGCATGTTTCCTAAAACAAAACGTCTTACTTTACATTTACTTTTAGCTAGGTTTTCTTCAACTTACAAATACTTGTAGTTAAATAACACATTACTTTATACATTGCGGGAACCTGCTCCAACACTCGTTCTGGCATTTTAACAAAACGTGATTTAAATTCCTCGTGGATAACATTCAATGCCCTCAGGGAGAGTGAACAGTAAGCTGAGCCACAGCATGCAAGGACCTACCCCATGCTTTCCTTGGTAAAGAGAAAAGGTGTGTTAAGTCATACACAGCAGAGAGCTACGGAGGGTGGACAAAATAACAAAAAGCTGTAACAATATTCAAGTCAGTGACCTGCTAAGGAGTATAACTTCTCTGCAGCTTTACCTCCAGAACTGACTTGATCCTTCCTGGAATTCAGTCATGCAAGCCCTGAATTGTTTATAATGGGATGCTGGGGCATTTAAAGTGGAAAATTTCCCAGTAGCTGGACTGATTAAGGAATTGTCTACTTATTAGTCTGTAGTTCAGAACTGCTATTATAGGTTCAATGATGTTGAAATCCAGAGATTGGAGAAGCCTGACTCGAATTCTCTAGTTTACAACTCCTAGAGAAAATTACTAGATTTTACAAGAACACCAGGAAAGATCATCTGCATCATGAGGTGCACCTGGTCCTCATAACGTTTCTCATATTTGGTGGCTATTGTATGACTATGCAAAGCAATCCCTGGATTAATTAATTTCCACAAGATGGCTGCTTATACTGTTGTGGATACTGGACATGACTTAACAGATTCAATGTACACTGTATATGAAATCCTTTTAGCTTCTTTTGCTCAGTTATTTACCTCAAGTTCCCCTGGAGGTTCACCTAAAATATTTGTCAAAATAATTTTATAGATGACAAAAACTGATATCAGCTATATACACACAACTCACCTCTGCAGGGTTAACTGGGATTTAGCCAAATTAAGCTCCCTTTGTAATGTGGCATTTGTTACTTTGTCTGCCTCCAAAGTTTGTTAGTTATGTTTCAATAAAGCAATCAGTGCACTGCACCAGCAGTCGAGCCTTGCTGTTCCAGCTCAATGAGCTTTCCTCAATTTACCTGAGCTTTGTGAAAAGTGAACTTGCCAAGTTAAACCATACACTTATTAAAAGCCTGTTTGTAACATTTGGAATTAGGACTATCACAGGCGAGAGAGGTACACAACTTTGATGTTCATCCGGGTGCAAAATGTTACAAAACCATCTGTAAATGTTTTCCAGTAATTCACACCTCTTTGGCTCCTGTTTCCCATTTGGTTCCCTCATGGTTCAGTCTATTTTTGAACCCTGTTCGGCAACGAGTTTTTGCACCTGACCCTCACAGATAGAAAGTCATCTATCTTGTCTAGGCTGCCCTCCAGAAATAGTGCTGAGATGTAAACACAGTTGTAAAGCTAGGGCGGGCTAGAAATCCTTCACTGGCCTGAGCATATCATGTGTAATTATGCAAGCATGAAGATAACTAAACATGCACTGCAATAAGATTACTTGGCACTATAGCCTTGTAGTATATAGTACACTGAATTAGCCTAATATTTACATTAAGCACAGTGTAGGCTATATAATTTTGTACAAAATGTCACACGTTTCACAAAATACGCCATACCACAGTGAGTCTAGCTGTGGCAAATCAATATTTTATTAATATAGCCATAAGCAAAAAAATAAATAGAAACTAGCAACGCTAATTTGCATATCATATTAAACGTTTAAGCAAAGTGATAACACAAATCTGCATAAGCCAGCATTCACAGTACCGGGAGGATAATTTATACAGGAACACAATTTAAAAAGAGCAACTTTAGAGCAACGATCAAATCTGAAACATCACATTTGGAGACAGTATTATAATTTACCTTAACATCGACTGTGCGGCGTAGACTATAACAGCTATTAGGGAATAAAACAACAGCCTATTTAATAAGCTTTAGCGTATTTACATATGGAACTGAAATGAAACCCACTACTAACAGAATAATCGATTTACCTGTTGAAGTAGCAAAGATGAGTCCTCAAATGACCAGTTTCCAAACAAACTCACCTGAAGCGATCAGCGCGTAACGCACGAAAACCCTACGCGCTTCTCAACTGCACACCTGGTGACGTCATTTCCAGGGACCTACAAACCGAGCAGCTTTAAACACACTATAATTTAGACATTTAGCTTACATACTGCAAGCCTATATGACATAATCGTGTATGTACTAAAACTTTATTTCCTTTTTAAAAATTCTTCTTTTTGACTTTCTCCTTCTCCTGAACAATCCCCCCGCAAAATCGTCAACAACTGCCTTGTTTAACAATATAAATATACAGTATTTGAAACAACCCATAGCCTGTAACAGTCTTACTTATACACTATATTGGCAAAAGTATTGGGACATCACTGAATTCAGGTATTTCATTCAGTCCCATTGCTACAGGTGTATAAAACCAAGCACCTGGCCATGCAATATGCCTTTACAAGCATTTGTTTAAGAATGTTTAGTTCCAAAGAGCTTGAATTCGAGTGTGATACTTTAATAGGGTGACAGGCTTGCAAACAAGGCAGTTCGTGAAATTGCTTCCCTCCTACAGTGGTTCTTGAAAGTTTGTGAACCCTTTAGAACTTTCTGTATTTCTGCATAAATATGACCTAAAACATCATCAGATTTTCACACAAGTCCTAAAGGTAGATAAAGAGAACTCAATATATTATACTTGGTCATTTATTTATTGAGGAAAATGATCCAATATTACATATTAATGAGTGGCAAAAGTATGTGAATCATTTTATCTAGTCTTCTGACTTGTCCACGTGATATTTAACAAACTGCAGACGAGCAGCAATGTTTTTTTTGGAGAGCAGTGGATTTCTCCTTGCAACCCTGCCATGCACACCATTGTTGTTGAGTGTTCTTCTGATGGTGGACTCATGAACATTAACATTAGCCAATGTCAGAGAGGCCTTTACTTGCTTAGAAGTTACCCTGGGGTCCTTTGTGACCTCGCCAACTATTACACACCTGGCTCTTGGAGTGATCTTTGTTGGTCGACCACTCCTGGGGAGGGTAACAATGGTCTTGAATTTCTTGAAAAACTGTGCACCAGGAAATTCATGGCATGGGTTTCCATGGCTGAGCAGCTGCAGGCAAGCCTTACATCACCAAGCACAATACCAAGCGTCAGATGGAGTAAAGCCCGCCACCACTAGACTCTGGAGCAGTTTAAACGTGTTCCATGGAGTGATGAATCACACTTCACTATCTGGCAGTCTGATGAATGAGTCTGGGTTTGGCGAATGCCAGGAGAGCGTTTTGAACGTTACATTTTTTCAACTGTAAAGTGGAGGAGGGATAGTGCTCTGGGGTTGTTTTCAGGGGTTGGCCATATGCCCCTAAGTTTCAGTGAAGAGAAATCATAATGCTTCAGCAATACCAAGATGTGTTTCATCATGACTGTAGCCCAGTGCACAAAGCAAGGCCCATAAATTCATAGTGGGGTGATTTTGGTTTGGGAGAACTTG
Source organism: Ancistrus triradiatus (assembly GCA_025084515.1). Taxonomy (NCBI): domain Eukaryota; kingdom Metazoa; phylum Chordata; class Actinopteri; order Siluriformes; family Loricariidae; genus Ancistrus; species Ancistrus triradiatus. The sequence continues at coordinate 90,476 of JAJAGP010001260.1, forward strand.
ACTGGCCTGCACAGAGCCCTGACCCCAATTGCATCAAACACTTTTTGGATGAACTAGAATGGATATTACAAGCCAGGCCCTCTCGTCCAACATCAGTGTCGGACCTCACAAATGGTCTTCTGGATAAATGAGGAATAATTCCTACAGACACAGTCCAAAATGTTTTAGAAAGCTGTTATAGCTACAACGGGAGCACCAACTCCATATGAATGGCTATGGATTTAGAATGGGATGTCACAAAAGCATCTGTAGATATGTAGGTGTCCCAATGCTTTAGTCTATATAATGCATGACCACCCAATGTTTGTGTCAGGGTTTAGTATCTATAGTTATAATTATTGTTAAATACCAAATTCAAGGTTGTAAATGCAGAGACCTTTCTTCATCATCTGCTTTTATTCCTATGTTCCTCTTCAATCTTGCATGTATACAAAAACAGGACATATTTTTGATTTAGTTCCTTTAGAGAATTCTAAAGGAAAATGTCAGGGCATCTATCCATGAACTGAATCTCAAGAGAAGGTGGGTCATGCAGCAAGACAATGACCCTAAGCACACAAGTCGTTCTACCAAAGAATGGTTACAGAAGAATAAAGTTAATGTTTTAGAATGGTCAAGTCAAAGTCCTGACCTTAATCCAATTGAAATGTTGTGGAAGGACCTGAAGTGAGCAGTTAATGTGAGGAAACCCACCAACATCCCAGAGTTGAAGCTGTTCTGTATGGAGGAATGGGATAAAAGTGTTTATTAGTATTTTTGTTCTTGCCAATTGCTAATGCTTCTCGTGTTACATAACTTTTGTTTCTCTATATTGTTGATATTCATTCATTCATTAATTCATTGTCTTATTTAATCCTGGTCAGGGTTGCGATGGGCCGGTGACTAGCTGGCGGCACAGAGCACAACGAAGGAGCAACCCTAGAGAGGGCGCGAATCCATCGCAGGGCACACACACTAACACACTCATACACACACAATAAGGGAACTTTAGAAACACCAGTGGACTTAACACACACGTCACTGGACTGTGGGAATAAACTGGAGTACCCGGCCACTGTGTTGCCTTTTTTGTAAATACTTCTCTACAAAAAGAATTAAATTTATTTCAGGTATATATCTAAATTTGTTATTTTTTTTGTTTATTTATTATCATTTACTGTTGATTACAGTTGGTTTGTGTAGTAGTAGTAATGTCCGTGCATTAGTAACATGCCATGCATGAGATGTTGAAAAATGAAAGCATGCAACAATTTTACAAAACATTCTGACTACATTCAATAATTACATCAAATTAAACTTGTGCCTATTTTAGGTTAATTACATTTTGAATGTTTTCTAGTGAACCAAGCTGTCACATTATCACTTCTTATTGCCTTCTTACTCTGCACACACTACAGTATATCTTGAACACAAACATGCATATACATCATATATCTTTTAATTATAATTGTAATAATAGGCAGTGGTCTGTGACATTAGACCTCATTCGGTTCAAACTCCATGGGTCTGATCTTCATCTGTACAGCTCTGAGAGAGTACCACCAGCCATGCCAGGTGTACCACACAATCCCGTCATCAGTCACTGCACTGTACGGCCCCTTGTAGTACAGCCCATTTAGGTTAGCAGAGTGACACCTAGAGGAAAAACAGTGCAAACAAAGCACCATAACAGTAAATGGAAAATGTTAACGTTAAATGTTTTACAGTAATGATTATCTTCTCACACCAACGGCTTTTTAGCAAATAAGCAAGTTAATCAGTTTTATTTTACACTAAAATATTTTATTTATGTTGATACTAAAAATGTTGGTATTGATTTATTGAAATTAATAAACAATGTAATTTAATACCTCAGTAATTTAAAGTTAGCACATTCAGACAAGATTGTAATTTTGCATTTGCACCTTTCTGATAAGTCAGTTTGTGAACTTTTGGTTTGCTTCAGCCTTACACAGTGTTGCTTGAAAGTTTGTGAACCCTTCAGAATTTTCTATAATTCTGAATAAATATGACCTAAATCATCAAGTGGTTTTCAGAGTCCTAAAAATAGACAATAAGAACCAAGTGAAAGAAATGAGACAAAAAAAATACACTTTGACATTTATTTGTTGGGGAAAATTAAAATACTGCATATTTGTGAGTGAGCAGTTAATTCGAGGGTGAAATAAAAGTCAGTTGTTTTCAATCAATGGGATGATAATCAGGTGTGAATGGGGTACTGTTGTATTTAAAGAGCAGTGATCTATCAATGGCTGATCTTCACAACATATGTTTTTGAAAGTGTATCATGGCAGAAGACGGGTTGTTAATGCTTAGCACTGTAAATGGTTAAAAAACAATCTCTAAAGTGTTTAGACTCCACCAATCCACAGTAAGACAGACTGTGTACAAATGGAAGAAATTCAAGACAGTTGTTACACTCCACAGGAGTGTTCGACCAACAAAGATCACTCCAAGAGCAAGGTGTGTAATAGTTGACAAGGTCACAAAGGAATCCAGGATAATTTTGAAGCAACTAAAGGGACATTGGCTAATATTACTTATCTACCAAAAGAATACAGAACAACAATAGTATGCATAACAGGGTTGAAAGGAGAAAGCCACTGCTCATTAAAAATGACATTGTAAATAATAAATAAATAACCAAGTACAATATTTTTGTCTCGTTTGTTTAATTGGGTCCTCTCTATCCACATGTAGGACTTCAAAGCACCACCCTGTATGTTAGCTCAAAAACTGTCCCAAAGCTTCATGGAGGTGTTAGTGTAGTCAAGTGTTACTGTTAATTGTAGTGACATAAGCACACTGCCACTGGACTTTAGAGCAGTTAAAATGTTCTCTGGAGTGATTCATCATTACCATATAGAAATCTGAATGATTTAATTTGGTGGATGCCATAAGTTTGAACAGACTTTAAAGTTTGTATATAATGACTGGGATTCTCTCTACAGACCTGTTGAACCACCAGCCAGACTTATCCTGCAGTGCACAGTTATGCTCATATCGGTCATTGTCCTTATCCCGTGTGCTGAATTTCATACCCTGGTGGCTTGCCCACCACTGAACCTCAGGATGGTAGCTGCCTGACAGCGAGTCTCCTGCATTTCCTGTGTATTCTCCAAACTGCAGCTGGTAGTGATTCTATAAACATGAGGTCAAAGAGGATAGCTATAATTCAGGCAGAAATAAGTTTACATATAGACTATGTTTATTAAATTATTGCTAAATAGAGAGACCAATTTCCCTTTGAAAGTTTTATCCCATCAAAAGTACTACCTCTTCACTGCCAACTTTGAACTTTTTGTACTGTGCAAAGCGGTGGTTGCCATCAAAGTCCTCCAAGTTGATTCTCAAGTTGTAATCACCTATGTAACATAATAAAAATATATTATTTTTAAACATCTTTAGAAATTAAAGTACAGCATGTTTCAGTCTCTTTGTTCATGTCAAAGTTATTTGTCTACTGTATTTTCTCACATTTATCTGTATAAACTACAATAAAACAGTGGCACTTTTCTACCAGGTCTGACTGATTACATAATTTCCAGGATAGGAAGTATGGTAGAGAAAAGCTAGATTCATTACTATCACAATCCATAAAGTTATTAAAAGTGTTATTATTAGAATTTTATACATTTTCCATTAAATACAGCAGCTACTGTACACAGTTGAACATGCTACATACAACATGAACACGTTTTTTAATTATTAGTATGATTAAAACATGTATGGCAGGGTTTTAATGTAAATATTGTATGTACTGTAATGCAGAGGTACAGTAAATGCAATTAAATGGTTTACTCATACTACATTTGACAGCATTTTCTGGTCAATATCATGCCATAATTGTGCTCTTCCCTCCATGGCAGGATTTGTCTGAAGAGGGCAATAACTGTTGCCTACAAGTGAACAGATGATCATGCTGTAAACATAACACATCTTAGTCTATACAGTGGGGCAAAAAATATTTAGTCAGCCACTGACTGTGCAAGTTCTCTTGCTTAGAAAGATGAGAGAGGTCTGTAATTTTCATCATAGGTACAAAATGAGAAATTATATTATATTGTAGGATTTTTAAATAATTTAATTGTAAATTATGGTGGAAAATAAGTATTTGGTCACCCACAAATAAGATTCGTTACCTGTATTTATGGCACCTGTCTGACCTCGTTATCTGTATAAAAGACACCTGTCCACAGCCTCAAACAGTCAGACTCCAAACTCAACCATGGCCAAGACCAAAGATCTGTCGAAGGACACCAGGAAGAAAATTGTAGACCTGCACCAGGCTGGGAAGAGTGAATCTACAATAGGCAAGCAGGTTGGTGTGAAGTTCTAAGTAGGAGAACTTGCACAATCAGTGGCTGACTGAATACTTTTTTGCCCACTGTATAGGCAGTTGGGATGGGTAAACGGTGGACTGTTTATGTGCTAAAATGTCTGAGGACATAGTTGGAAAACTGTTCGCAACTTCAGATTCAACCTCAATTTCAATTCAATTTGGGACCTAACCATCATCACAAGGAGAAAGGCAGGACCCAACCCTAGACAATCCGTGCATGCACACGTGCGAACACACACACACACACACACACACACACACACACACTCAATCTGGCACACCTTAGACAGAATGATCCTAACGCATTTGTCTCTGGAATGTAATAGGCAATGAACCAGTGATCTCTGAGCTGTGAAACAGTGCTGACAACATTTGCCGCCCATGGGAATTTTTATGACATGCAGTTAACACTTGTGTAAACGTCCTCAACGTGCATAGCTGAAAAGGAGGTGTGTAGGAAATCACCCTGATAAACCAATTGTCTGAATAGCCCTTCAGCTAAATTTAATTGGTAACTTCAATACTTCTGGCAAAAAGCTAAACAGCAGAAAGAGCAGGAGTGCACTCCACACAGAACATGTACAGGTCTGTGGATAAACCCTGCAAGTCATGGATAAGCTTAACAATCCCACTCACCATTTCGGCATTTTCAATTAGACTTACTGTATTAGATATATTATTTATTTACACTATTGTCTTATATGTTATAGTGGTGGTGGTAAAAATTTAAGACACATAATGTATGTCACTTGTAATAATTTCAATGTAAAGGTGATTTATAACTGTATTTTGGTTTTGTTCAAGAAGAAGTCGCAGGATATTTTATGCAGTGTTTGGAAGCAAAAGAGATGTTGGAGTTGGGGGGGGGGGTGGGCTTGAAAATATTCATATCTACAAAAGGGGAGCACTGCTCTATACTGTATTATACTCTTCATAATATTTTAGTATCTATAATTCATTAATCTGCATATTATTATACTTTATTTAATTGTAATATTTTTAAATATGTTGTTTCTTTTATTTAAACTATTACTATAAGCGTTTAATTAGATAACCTTGTAAGTTTCTTACATATAATATCAAGGCCGGCCAAGGAAGTTGGGACCTTTTTTATTCTTGGTCCTTCCAAGCTTTCTTCCATATAATGTTTAGGAAGTTTTTCCTTGCCACTCTCACCCACGGCTTGCTAAATGTGAGCTTTTGGACTAGGTAATAAAAGATAATAGAAATTTGTAAAGCTGTTTTCAGACAACGTTTCATTGTAAAATGTGCAATAGAAATAAATCTTTGACTTTGAGTCATCCTTTGAACTAATCAAAATTTTATTGAGAATATTTTGCAAAACATATTTTATTTTAGAACTGATTTGCACAGTACTACAAAAATGCTTAGGCACACATTATAAACATATTTTAAGCAAATATGCTTCCAAAATAATAAGATTTTAGATCACTAAATCATGAGTAAAATCTAAATTAAATCCATCCAGAACTGTATCAGTTCTCTTAGCTACATTGTGGTGTGGTTTTAGGATTAAATTCCAGCAATTATGGATAAATTGTCGCAGTTCTTCTACAATCCATTTGTTATATTTGATTAAATATTATGTCCAGCGAATACAGTATAGGGGTCAAAAGTTCTCAGACCACTAGTTAAAAAACTTGCATTTTTCTTTAATTTAAAACTCCTAACAATTTTCTTTAATTTAATTTAATCAGCCTAACAATTTGAGAGAAAATTTGAAAGAAAAAAATGTTAATATGTTAATTGGTAATATGTAACTGATAGCATGCTGGTATGGAATCCACAAGTTTAGGCAAAAACTGATAATGTTAACCCAGCATGATTTCACAATATTCCAGAGCATCTTGTGATGTTACTAAAGGCTTCAAGTGCCCTGTAAGTGCATGATGGGGTTTAGGTCAGGTGAATGTGGAGTCCATCACAGTCAGATTCACTTAAACTGATATGCTGATTACATGACTTGTAATGAAAACCACTGTATTCAATTCAAGAAAATTAATTTCATAATAATAATTCTATTGTAAATCTAATATTTCAAAATCTAAACTAGGTTTTTTCTATTGATACCTTAATGCTGAACACAGAATAAAGAAATAATAAAAAAGGGGAGAGTATTTCACGCTATAAATAGTTACATATGCGGTTATATATGGTTTGAGCTGTATTACCCAAACCCTTCTCATGTCTTACACGCAGATACAAATAAACAGCACACCTTGAGATGTAATATAATGCAAGTTGTCATTTCCTAACCAGAACTCTCCATTTGCAGATTGCAAATCACCAAATCCGGTTTTGTAGTCATTCCAGTCTCTGGAACAAACAGCAATGGGTTTACAAGAACAACCAGTTATACAAACATCTCTCCACAATATTTCTATAGTTAAATACAGTGCATGCTACATAGTGAAGGTTTAGAAGCAAAGTTATGTAAATGACATTTCAATTGCGAGAAAAGATACATACCGTATTATGCTGTAGCTACACATATGATAATAAATGATAATATGATAATAAAGGGTATAATAAATACCCTTTCTAAATAGTGATCTCTGTTTTTTAATTAGCCACACTCACTGCTAACATGTTCATAATATGAGGTAAAACAAACAGTGGCAGGAGAATGGGCTAAACTGAACACATCAGTGACTTTCACTATTACACTACAAAACAGTTCCATGCCCTCCAATAAACATTGTTTGCCAATTTTTAATGGAAAATGTTCTGGCTTGCATAGTGCCCTGAGATTAACAAGAATGGCAACAGTGAGCCAGGACTTATTGTCCAACATCAGACCCTGGCCTCACAGTCATGAAGAACAAATGAACACAAGACTTTTTATTAATTGCACTAATTTTGTTTACACTAACATAACTGATGCCTTTATGTAGGTTGTTAGGTTTTACAGTTATAAGTGGCTAGCCAAAACATATAGCTATGAGATATCATTGTCTGCAGTATGGCTGACTTCTTTCATATTTGCTGTTGTCCATTACATTTACATTTACAGCATTTATCAGACGCCCTTATCCAGAGTGACTTACAACTGATACAATCTTACAATCCAAGCAATTGTGGGTTAAGGGCCTTGCTCAAGGACCCAACAGTGGCAGCTTGGCAGAGGTGGGATTTGAACCCTGGACCTTCTGGTCCATAGTCCAGTACCTTACCTGCTAGGCTACCACAGTCCCACTCCATTACTCCATACAAACAAAAAACAAAAGAAACTCTGGCTAAAAAGCACTAGCTGCTCAAGCTTTTGGAAAGATATTGAGCCATTATGACAATTAATCATGGTTGTACTTTACCAAGTTTTTTTTTGGTGGAAAGAAAACTATGAATGGTTATATTTCTACCATGGTTTTACCACAGTACCATAGCAAAACCATAGCAGATTCATAGTATACACAGTTACCATAAGGTACCTTAATAGTTCAACTAATAGAACTAACTATAAAATATATGTAGTTTGTAGTAACTATGCTTATTTTATAGTTCTACTATGAATTACTAAGGTATCTTATGTTAAATATGGGTATACCATATTCCTGCCATGGTTACTTTGGTAAAACTTGGTAGAGAGCCAAAGTAACTATTCATAGTTTTCTTTCAACCAAAAAACATCGTAAAACCTTGGTTAATTTCATAAACTGTAGTGCCCTGCAGTGAATTTGCATATAGCACGTCCTGTACTTCCACTCAGCAATCTAGGATAAACTTTTTACTGTGATTTTAGTGAGGCACAGCAAACTTTTACTGGGGCACGTGCCCTAGCAAAGTGGGTGTAAAGATGCCGCTGTTAACACCCAATGTAATTTGTTATATGCGCCACAAACATTTCGCTATAAAGTGTATCAATTGGCAAAATAATATTAAAATTCATTTTCAAAACCTAAAAGACCGAAGACTAAAATAAGCTTGTTTCTTTATTTGTTCTCCAAAAAAAAGGTCAGTTCTAAATTCAGCCCTGTATTATGCGGTTTTAATGTGGACAGAAATGTAAAATTTCCTCACCTATCAAAAGACTGGCTACCATCAGTACGTCTTTGGAAAACTGTCCATCCGCCCCCTTCTGTCATATCACAGTACACTCGCGTCTGGGATGGACTGTTTACTGCTTTAATCAGGTAAAATCCACTTTCTTTGTTTCCGTTATTGAAAATCTGAGCACAGTCTGAAATGGGATAGAACAATTTCAGTAAGCACTGGAAACACAAAAGCAAACATCACAACAACATTTCAAGGAAACACAACATTTTTACCAGTGTATTGTTTGTCTCCCAGATCAAAAGAGATGTTCTTATTTACAGGCAGTTGAGTCTGCTGATGGTTCAGTAAGCGCTGGATCATCTCCCGTTGCTTCCTGGCACGAGTCTCCATAATCGTTAACTGTACACGCAACTTATCTCTCTCCAGCTGGCATTCATCAGAGGTCTACACACATACACAAATCTGTCTTGCTAAAATATCTGATACAAACCACCCATAAGGAATGTAACCTCTGCTCAAATAAATGTATATGAACAATACTTACAGAGTCAGTCAAGTCCAAACACAAAAGGAGACAAATCACAAAATGAGATGCGTCCATCATAATAGCCTGGCAAACACAAAAATGATGCCGAGTTTGACAAATAAATGTATTGCTCAATAATTGGTCCAGTCGTTCTAACTCCTTAGCTCCACTTCATGTAACAAAGATCTTCCACTGGCAGTGTCTGTTCTGTTCTGTTGAGCGTGAAACTGGTAGTGTGCTTTTTTGGAGTGAGTCACTCAGAAGCAATGCAGATGAAAAGTTTTACTTAGTGTTCAACAACAAATGCTGGAGAACAGCCTTAAATCAAAATGCCTGCAAAGAGCTATCAGAACAGGGCACAAAACTGAAATAATTCCAAACTTCTTCAACAAAACAAGGAATAACAAAATACCTGAAATAGCCCCCTTCTGAAGATGGTGTGCAAAGAATACCTGATCTGACATGCACATAAAGTCTAATCTGAACAATATGTGTGGAGATGATCACCATGTGATGAATCTCACAGCAGATTTATGTGATTTCTCCTAGGAATAGTTTACCTTCAGGCTCTGAACATTTGGAACCATTCAAGCCTTTAATATGCTGATAGAAGCCAGATGCCCCCCCTATGTTGTAAACACAATGGTCTGAGACAGTGGTTTACATTACAAATCCTATAATCAACATAATTCCAATGACAATTTGCTCCTGCCTAATATAGTGGCACCAAGGCCCTGACCTGTCGAGTCATGGACTCCACTAGATCTCTGAAGGTGTCCTGTGGTACCTGGCACAAAGCTGTTAGTAGCAGAGCCTTCAAGTCCTGTAAGGCGTGAGGTGGTGTGTCTCCAAAGTAACATCCATATGGACTTCCAGTACCCAATGTTTTCCAGCAGAAAACTGCCCATAGAAGAATACTGTCGGTGTTACTCACTTCACTTCTAAGTGGTTTTAATGTTATGGCTGATTGGTATGTGTGTAAATTTCAGAATTTATTAGTATTTGGTACGCTCCTTTTTACTTAGATACTCAGGCTAGCATGGCTTCAACAGGTTCATACAAAATCTGATGATCATGTTTTCCCATCATGATTTCATAATATTCCAAAAAGCATCTTGTGATGTTACTGATCGATTGGCTTTCTGTCTTCCGGGTGCCATCGTACATCTGTGATGGGGATCAGGTCAGGTGACCGTGGAAGAAAATCTATGACATCCAGATTAACTAAACGTCTTAGTCCATGACATTTACATTCAAATTGTTATCCTGGATATATGTTATGTAAAGAATTGTGTATTACATTTTGGAATACAGGGCATATCATTGCAGGATTCCAGCATAACCATATACAGTACAGTGGTGTGAAAAAGTGTTTGCCCCCTTCCTGATTTCCTATTTTTTTGCATGTTTGTCACACTTAAGTGTTTCCGAACATCAATCCAATTTAATTATTAGTCAAAGACAACACAAGTAAACACAAAATGCAGTTTTTAAATGAAGGTGTTTATTATTAAGGGAGAAAAAAAAAATCCAAACCTACATGGCCCTGTGTGAAAAAGTGATTGCCCCCTTGTTAAAACATGACTTAACTATGGTTTATCACACTCCAGTTCACAGCCACAGCCAGGCCTGTTTATTGCCTAACCTGTACACCAAAAGATCCTTAAAAGCTACACATCACGCCGGGATCCAAAGATATTCAGGAACAATTGAGAAAGAAAGTCATTGAGATCTATCAGCTTTGGGACTCCAGTGAACCACAGTGAGAGCCATTATCCACAAATAGTGAAAACATGGAACAGTGGCGAATCTTTCTAGGAGTGGCCGGCCGACCAAAATTACCCCAAGATCGCAGCGACGACTGATCCAAGAAGTCACAAAAGACCCCACAACAACATTCAAAGGACTGCAGGCCTCACTTGCCTCAGTTAAGGTCAGTGTTCATGCCTCCACCATACAAAAGGGACTGTGCAAAAATGGCGAAGACAAAAATCACTGCTGAACAAAAAGAACATCAAAGCTCGTCTCGTTTTTCCAGAACATATCTTGATGATCCCCAGGACTTTTGGGAAAACATTCTGTGGACTGACGAGACAAAAGTTAAACTCTTTGGAAGGTGTGTGTCCCATTACATCTGGCATAAACACAACAGCATTTAAAAAAAAAAGAACATTATACCAACAGTAAAATATGGTGGTGGTAGTGTGATGGTCTGTGGCAGTTTTGCTGCTTCAGGACCTGGAAGACTTGCTGTGATAAATGGAACTATGAATTCTGCTGTCTACCAAAAAAATCCTGAAGGAGAATGTCCAGCCATCTATTAGTGACCTCAAGCTGAAATAAACTTGGGTTCTGCAGCAGGACAATGATCCAAAACACCCCAGCAAGTCCACCTCTGATTGGCTGAGGAAAAACAAAACAAAGACTTTGGAGTGGCCTAGTCAAAGTCCTGACCTGAATCCTACTGAGATGCTGTGGCATGACCTTAAAAAGGCTGTTCATGCTCGAAAACCCTCCAATGTGGCTGAATTACAACAATTCTGCAAAGATGAGTGGCCAAAATTCCTCCACAACGCTATAAAAGACTCATTGCAAGTTATCACAAACGCTTGGTTGCAGTTGTTGCTGATAAGGGTGTCCCAACCAGTTATTAGGTTTAGGGGGCAATCACTTTTTCACACAGGGCCATGAAGAATTTTCTCCCTTAATAATAAACACCTTCCTTAAAAACCTGCATTTTGTGTTTACTTGTGTTGTCTTTGACTAATATTTAAATTGGTTTGATGTTCCGAAACACTTAAGTCTGACAAACATGCAAAAAAAACAAAAAAAACAATAGGAAATCATGAGGGGGCAAACACTTTGTCACACCACTGTACATACCAACCAAGCAATATTTCTTAGAGAACCAGAGGTTTTAACAATTTGGAAGTTAATTATTTTTTTTAAATAAAGTTAATATTTGGAAATCTATTATATATCCTTTTGATAGAACAATGTAGAAAATATCAACAAAAAAATGTAACAAAAATCATTCAAGTACTCTAGGTTGCCTAAAACGTTGGCACAGCACTAAAAATGTTATAAAATAAAAATCCTATAAATGTTTTTTTTTTGTTTTTGTTTTACTGGACACACATTTGGTGCCCAGTATGTCTGTGTGTGGTTTAGGTTATACTTATCTGTATTTAAATCACACACTGATCGATGCCACACAACCTCTGTTATGTTCAATTATTGCTTAACTTAAAATGAGCTGTATTACACGAAATCAAACTGATTTATCATTTAATGTAGGTGCAGTATTGTATACTCTTTATATGATTTATTTCTTACTTTGTTTATTAGAAACACTGAACAGTACTACAAAATGTGAGGAAGTCATAAAACAATTTCTTTATAAATATTTACACAATTATTTGGAGTATAAAAAGAATCCTTTATACAAACATTATAGAAATTACTGTTTACAGGGACAGTAGAGCATAACATTTTTAACAGAAAATAATAAATCATAGCCCCACCACAACTGCCTATAGTTTTGTTCAAAAATAAAATAGGAAAATTATAAAATGTCATAATAACGACAGTGACAAATAATATACTACAGTCTTTGAATCCAGTTTGGCGACCTAACAAGGTTACAAAAAGCTAGACAAAGGCAGTGACATTCATACCTGATCCTGACACAATGTGTTTTACTGAGCAGCCCTCATGCTCGTTCAATCACATTTACAATATATAAACGTACGTACATGTACAGTTTCTTAACACAAATGTGAGAAATAGTCCATGATTGATGATTGTTTCTGTGAAGTGCATGAAGTCCAGTGTGCGATGAATAACAGACAGGGGCTGTACATCATCCGACGCTGAAAGTTCTGATTGTTCAAAATAGCGCATCAGCATATCAATCGCGTGTCATATGCTTTAGGCCAACTAAAAGACTGACAATGAGATTAGCACATCAACAAAGCAGTATCAATTAGCAGCAAGGTATCAGCAGAGTGACCAGGGTCAAGATCCGCCAGCAGGGTGAGCTGCCCGCTGAGGAAACAGCAGAGAAGGTGACCTTGTCAGTAAGATTAGTGCCACCCACCTACCAGATGGCTGAAAACTTGGCTCCTTGTCGCATTTCAAGAATGGCGAGGACAAGAGGTGAAGTGGGTGGCTTTTCATCATGGAGGGTACATGGAGAGAAATCCGTCCTGCCATTACAGGTGGCGAGAGGTGAGATTGGCGAGATAACGAGGTTAGACTGTAGTTTGCTTTAAAGCAGTGACTCCATTTTCATCAGCATGATTGGCTGTTGTACATCACCAGGGTGTACATGGATTCGGACAGGCTCTGATGTAAGACTCGAGATTTCCAGTTGCAACTTCCATCAGAGATGTGTAGGTGGTTAGCTAAACCAAAAAAAAAGCAGCCCATGAAGCATCAGGTAGGACACTTGGAGATTTCCAAATACAGTTTTATACATTTCAGTACACTTTTACAACTGCTGATTTTTCAAAATGAGGAGAGGTCAACACAACCTTTGTTTGGGTATTACACAAAGCATTTCAAGCTATAAAGCCCCTGGTCAACTGTTAAGCATGGAGGTGGTTCTACATTGCTTTCCGGATGTGTTACAGTCAGTGGAACTACAAAACATTGTGCAGATAGAGTAACTAAAAGGATTCTATTAAATATGGACAAATCTTGGAAGGAATTGAAGACAAGATATTTAGTTGTTTTTATTTATTTATTTATTTTATTTTCACATCCACAGGGGTCACTGGGAGGACTGGCCTTGAAACACGACCGATAACGTGTCCAAGTGACACCTGGTGGTGGGCCACTGAAGAGCTCTTAAAATCATTCTTGAACTCATTTAATAAACAGAAAATATTTCAATTTTAACAAATTCAGTCCTTCAAATTCACAAAAAATAAAAAAAATAATCACCAACATCACTTGACCATCGGTGCAAAATGATTAAGACTGTACTAAAGCATATACTGTCCAAACAGCTGGTTAGCTGGTGAGCTAACTCGTGAAAAACAGACTCCTTACCTTATTTAAAACGGGTTTTGTTGAAAGAACATCATAAATAGTCTGCAAGGTTACGTTCTGAGGAAACAAAATTCAGTGGTCAATTATGTCACATACATCACTCTCTCTCTAATTTTACATTTTAGCCCACTTTTTCTGGTCAGGGCTGCAGCTCTAGCACCTATCGGCAGAAAACACAGGGTGCAGGAGGAAACGTGCTCTATAAAAGAACCAGTCCATCACAGGGCTGAGGAGAAGTTAGATTCCCATACGGGCCTCTCCTGCTTCAGGCACAGACACAGCGTTGGTGGGCTAGCGTATTAGACTGCTGTGCCTAAGAATTATAAAAAGGTAATATCGTTTACACCAGGATTCATTATTTCATGAGATAACTCACTGCTTGTGTGATTTTATTCATGCATTTCATAGCAGGTGTCCGCCGGTCATCCAGGAAGAAGGGCTTTTCCCAGTGATCGTAGTTCGTCTCAAGCACATACCATCTGCCAAGCTTCAGATTAATTCTAGAAAATCCAAGATTATATTAGATCTAACACTTCTGCTTTTGATTATGGATAAAAAATTTGATTCATTTGTGTAAAAATGTGAGCTTACTCCCAGATGTCCAGTGTATGGACTCTAGTTCTGGTTATCACACACCCCTGTCCCGTCTGGTTTCCACCCAGGATAAAGTAGGCTGGTGCGAGTAGCTTAGTTTGTGCAAGCTGGATTTTAGCATCTTCGTAACTGTTATATGAAATATGGATGTTATTCCTTAATGAATTGCAATGTATAGCATACATTGTGTTTCAATACCGACAATGGAACGTGAATCAAGTACAAAGACCAGAATACTAATATAGGGTATTTTCCAATCACACAACCTGGTTGCATTTTCCAGCACTCTTCGTGTGAGAAAGCTCATCCACATTCCATCTCTCTTACCAAGAATCCATTCCAAGATTCCTGTAAAAATTGATCTGACATTATTAACAAGCCTGGGCTTAGTGCAAGTTTAGACAACTGCTTCTTTCGTAAAGGCTGTTGTCAAAGTTACATAAATCACTACTGTCTTCCAGGACTCAAAAAAACCCCATTTTCAATCTGTTCACATCTCATGTATGACTGATTATGATTTTAAACATTGTGCAACAATGCAAATTAAGAATAGACAACCCTACCCTTGTCTACCAATGTCTACTAATATAACACACTTAATACAGTAATATAAGTATATAATTTATACAGTGGTATACTGTTTGGCAGGCACATGCACAGACTCTTCAAAATGTAACTTCAAAATAGATCAAAGTACAAACAAACAAACATAAATAGACAAATAAAATAGAAAATACCCACATAAATCTTTTGCTATACTTTTGCTCATTAATAAGCAGTATATATTCCTGGGTGATTATGAAGCTTGACAATACTGTACATCTGTTGTCATAGTTTGAGAGGATTATGTAAATCTGTTAAATTACATGATTCCAAAAACATGTTCTGTATTATTTTGTTTATAGTGAATAAATATTTATAATTGGCAAGTTTTAGAGACAGCAGTTGACCCAACACATGTCTTTGAAATATAGACAAAACCCACATAGACAAGGGGAGAACATACAAACTCCACTCCACATCTTGATCGTAGGCATTTCAGACATGCACCTTCTGCTGCACTAGCCACCAGAATAATACAATATACATAACATAAAAAATAATAAAATAAAATAAATATTATGCAGGCCAGTCAATTACAGATTCAGAAAGGACAGGGCAGAGACAGGCAAAAGGACAGGGGCTCACGCCCCCAAGGTACTACAGTGGGGCAAAAAAGTATTGAGTCAGTCACTGATTGTGCAAGTTCTCCTACTTAGTAAGATGGGAGAGGTCTGTAATTATCATCATAGGGACACTTCAACTATGGGAGACAAAATGAGAAAAGGTGCAGGTGTACAATTTTCTTCCTGGTGTCCTTCAACAGCTCTTTGGTCTTGGCCATGGTTGAGTTTGGAGTCTGACTGTTTGAGGCTGTGGACAGGTGTCTCTTATACAAATAACGAGGTCAAACAGGTGCCATTAATACAGGTAATGAGTGGAGGACAGAAAAGCTTCTTAAAGAAGAAGCTACAGGTCTGTGAGAGGCAGAAATCTTGCTTGTTTGTGGATGACCAAATACTTATTTTCCACCATGATTTACAATGAAATTCTTTAAAAATCCTACAATGTGATTTCCTGGATTTTTTCTCATTTTGTCTCTCATAGTTGAAGTGTACCTATGATGAAAATTACAGACCTCTCTCATCTTTCTAAGTAGGAGAACTTGCACAATCAGTGGCTGACTAAATACTTTTTTTTACCACTGTATCTGTGCATGTGCCTGCTGTATGGGATGTGGCCAAAATGAGGGCTGTTCAAGTTTATTTCAATAACTTGTATTGCTCTAGGTTAGAGAATCTCCCAGATTTCATAAATATAACTGTATTCTGCAGGGACTGGCAAATATTTAATACATTACCTATGTATCCTCCATCAACGTTGAAACGCTCGTTCATTGTTAGAGTGAATTCTCTCTACAAGTAAGCACAATAGGGTTTTACTGCTGTGGTACAGAAAAAAGATGGCCAACATCTTTGTACGCTTTAACACTTACAGGTCTAAAACCAGTGAGCATTCCAACATATCCTGCAAAGCTGGTCGACTTAAAGACTGTTTTGTTGTTCCTCTTGAAGTCAACATTCACCACGAGCGGTTTGAGCTTCTCGGTTATGGTCCAGGTTTGGTTTTTCCGATCCCAACTTACAAACGGAACAGAGAAGTATATTCAACATGATTCAGAAAGCTATCTAAATATAAAATATTCAGAACAAACTTGACAAATGATACCCCATAAACAATCCAAAGTCCAAATTCCGAGCATGGTATAAGTTGCCTGCAAGAAATGTTTTAGGCAGTAATGAAAATCATAAACAGAAAATATAATATAAACAGAAAAGAAAAATACTACCACTGAATGTCTTACCATTTAAGTCCTCTGCAACCACTGATGTGCACACAGTGAAAATTTCATAGAAGATATTAAACAGCACTACCTCTCCTAAAATTTCAAAGAATGCCTGCATTAGCGAGAATTATTTGAAATAAACCAGTATTTTGGTATTTACAGGGAATCTTTAACATATCATTATCCAAAAATATCTATGTAAAAGCAAAATGTTTAAAAAAAAGTTAAAACTTCCAAATTATAATCCTTATTATTATTATTTTTTTAAATAAGCTCTACAATAAAGTTAAGTAATTTAAGAAAATAACTTAATTTTATTACTGCAAATACAGTCTACTGAAATTAGCCAGCCTTACCTACGGGGACTCTGGAGACAGCGGCAATTGCTTTAATTTCATGATTAAATGGGTACGGAAGTGTGTCCACAATCAAAGGCTGCAAGAACCAGAGTACATATCATAGAGTACATAAATATATTGTAAAATTCTAATGGAAAACAACAGCAAGTTCTCTGATATGGAATTTGCATACTCACCAACTCCTTTTCCACTAACTGAATAAGCTTTCCATGGAAAAAGCCACTGGATAAATCTTTTATTGCCTGGATCATTGCTTTCATCTAGAAAACAAAGCACATTACGCAAATGACAGTAAATTTCATTTAAAGAATAACACTCTCACATTCAAAGAGTCTTGTGATCCATGGCTCACCTCATTACACAATCGTACAGAAAAAAAAAATAATCACAGCATTCTGTGGAATCTTCCACAATCTGTTTTTGCATGCTACAACTAGTTCATGTTGAAGACTCTCAGAAACTGGATTCTCTCTCTGACTGATACAGACACATTATAATCACGGGTCTGGTTTTCTTTTACTGCTTATTGTTTGTTTGCTTGTTTTGTGAACAGAATTTAGAAGATATCTAATAATAATTTTTGCATTTTTAGGCTCTGCCATTGTACAGTATTTTCAACCACTAATACACTTTAAAACTGAAGTGTGTTCAACATTATTTCTTTACTCAGTTTATGAAACATAACTTTCGATTTAGTAGAGTTATGTTTTAAGTCATTTAAGGGCTTCGATCCTGACCTCGGACTCCAACTGTCTGGAGTTTGCTTGTCCTCTCCATGTCCGCATTGATTTACTTCTGTGTAGATATATACAGTACCGTACAAAAGTCTTAGGGAGTTTATTTTTTTCACATATATTCTGCTTTTCCCTTTATGTAAGTTTTGCTGCTCACTGCACTTTGTAGTTTTACAATTATAGACTGTAGTCCATCAGTTTCTCTACATACTTTGTTAGTTCCCTTTAATCTGTTCTCTAATGGCCAGGACCCCCACAGGACCACCACAGATCAGAAACTATTTGGGTGGTAGGTCATTTTTAGCACTGCCCAGCATCTCGGTGCCACCAGCCAACAATGTTCAGCCACCAGCATCTTGTGCACACTGATGAAGCATCATAGGATGACTAACAAAATGTGCAGCAACAGATGAGCTACTGTCTCTGACTTTACGTCTAAAAGGTGAATGTCTCTAATAAAGTGGACAGTGTTTTAAAACTGCAGCAGCACTGCTGTGTCTGATCCAATCCTGCCAGCTCAATACACACTAACACACCACCACAATGTCAGTGTCACTGCAGCGGTGAGAACGAGCCACCACCTGACTAAAAATCTCATCTGTGGTGGATGGTCCTACAGAACAGAGTAAAGGGGACTAACCAAGTATGTAGAGATACAGATGGACTACAGTCTTTAAGCGCAGAACTACAACGTGCAGTGCCACTAAAACTTACATAAAGATTAAGCAGAATATAAACCGAAAAATATAGGATACCTAACACTTTTGCAAAGTACTACTCTTATTTATATATATATATATATATATATATATATATATATATATATATCTCCACCAATACACAGTCAGACAGATTGTGAACAAACTGAGGAAATTCAAGACCATTATTACCTCCCCAGGAGTGGTCGACCAACAAAGATCACTCCAAGAGTAAAGTCATGTAATAGTTGGCGAGGTCACAAAGTACCCCAGGGTAACTTCTAAGCAACTGAATGCCTCTCTCACATTGGCTAATGTTAATGTTCATGAGTCCACCATCAGAAGAACACTGAACAACAATGGTGTGCATGGCAGAGTTGCAAGGAGAAAGCCACTGCTCTCCAAAAAGAACATTGCTGCTCGGCTACAGTTTGCTAAAGATCACTTGGACAAGCCAGAAGGCTATTGGAAGAATATTTTGTAGACGGATGAGACTAAAATAGAACTTTCTGGTTTAAAAGAAAAGTGTTATGTTTGGAGCAAGGAAAACACTGCATTCCAGCATAAGAACCTTATCCCATCTGTGAAACATGGTGGTAGTATCATGGTTTGGGCCTGTTTTGCTGCATCTGGGCCAGGACGGCTTGCCATCATTGATGGAACAATGAATTCTGAATTATATCAGAGAATTCTAAAGGAAAAGCTCAGGACATCTGTCCATGAACTGAATCTCGAGAGAAGGTGGGTCATGCAGCAAGACAACGGCACTAAGCACACAAGTTGTTCTACCAAAGAATGGTTAAAGAAGAATGAAGTTAATGTTTTGGAATGGCCAAGTCAAAGTCCTGAAGTTAATCCACTCTAAATGTTGTGGAAAGACCTGAAGCGAGCAGTTAATGTGAGGAAACCCACCAACATCCCAGAGTTGAAGCTGTTCTGTAATAGGCTAAAATTCCTCCAAGCCGGTGTGCAGGACTGATCAACAGTTACAGGAAATATTTAGTTGCAGTTATATACTGAAAGCAAAGGTTCACATACATGCTTCCTTCTCATCATGTCAGCAAACAAACCCTTAAACATGTCTCTTAAACAAACCATCGACTCCCTGAAACTTTGAATTATGAACTGACCTGAACTGAATTATGAATTAAAGTTAGTAAAAGCACTGTGCTGTTCATGTGGTTGACTGGCACAGAATCGTTTATATGAGACCGCCTGAAGCCGATCACGCTAAAACTAGGCGAATCCGTCATATATATGTATATAATGAAGGCTTTGATTACTATAAGGTTTACTTCGCCCCACAAAATTACACAAATCAGAATGTATGAAACAGTTGCTGAATGTAGACAGATTTTATCGTGCAATCTGCAACATCTGAAAGACAGAGCATAAAAGAGAGAGGTGCTTGTTTTTGTCTGATGTATTTTCACTCCGGTAAGACAAACCCCAAATTATGAGTTAATCATTACTCTGAATTAGTCTGCAGAGTTACTGCGTTCATAATGTGGTTCTTCTTTTGCATTACCAATCTCGCTTTATAATCCAGTTCTGTGTTATTCTTTAATCTGACGGAGCCTTTCCCAGCTGTTAACAGACTATTTCTAGGCTGTGATGTATGTTATGCTACCTGGCTAGCGAGCTTTACCCAGCATGCTGTTCGTTGTAGTTCTCCTCCGAGCTCATAACATCAAGCTGATGGCTTACCTCGTTTTTTTTCTCCTTTATCACTGGAGTCCATCTCTGGTCAGGGGGTAAGTCAAGATTCACTGCATACCAGGTGACATTACTTTGAAATCTGAAAGAGAAAATATAAGAACATGATACGGGATCAGCTTTCAAGTTTCACTACAGCCCATTAAAGCACTATTAGATATTATCAGGGCCACAACTCCTCAGGTGAGATAGGTGCAATCAGCAGGCACCTAATACAGAAAATCATCTTTACACAACACTCTTACATCAGAAGCTGTTTTCAATAGGTTTGCTTACGTCGGGCCTTTGGGAGGATACATCTCACTCCGGCACTCTTCCACACTCTGTAAAGACCAGAACACTTTACATTACAAGGCTCATCTCATCTCTTACTTCTCGGCAAGACCAAGACCGGTGTTCTGAAAATCCGTCCTAGCGGTCTAAGATTTTTAAGATCGAAGATTAAGATTTTTTTCATCATACATGGGTAAAAATAATAAAGTGAAAAAATTTAATTAGTTTGTAATTCACTTTACATTCATTAACATTCATTATACATTATATTATTTCTGAATTTACATTCAACTGAATGTTTCTTCTTTAGTGACGTCTTGTATACAAATTCACTGTGCTTCACATAACCGAAGAGTATAACTCCGGATTCTGCATACATACCACGGTAAAGTTAGTTTTATTTTATTGCGTACATGAGTGCACTTGCATTCTTAACATCAGACCAGGATGTTCAAAATAAAACGTGTTAATGGACTGCACACTGAACGTGAAGCGCAGTATAACTAACCTGTCAAGCCTGTTAGGCACTCTGAGTGCAGATTTGATTTAGACTTGTAGAGAAAGGACTGATTTATTCTGTTTAAATGGATTGTTGATATCCAAAAACGATAGAAAAAAGTTCATAATAACATTGTAGTTTATAATTATAACAACACAAGAATAAAGACTAGCTTACCGCACAGACCAAGTGTGACAAGAGACTTAATAAAGCCAAGTAACAAATTTTTACAATCTCCATCTTCTGCTCCTCCACTGACCCGCTGCGTTCACAGTGAAGCCAAAACCCAGTTTCAGTCCATTACACCTCAACGGAATGTACCATAGAAAGGGGGTGTGTTGTATAATTGTTGGCAAAAAGTCCCAAAACTCCAATATTTCACTACATAATTTTTAAAATATAAAACACGTATTTATATACATAGTAATACTTTATTGTACATAATACATAGTCTAGGGTTTCTTTGAGAAATGCTCTCGTAAACGCGTGATGGTTTCTTCCAGTGCCAAAACACGGAAGACAGCTCCAGCATCAAATACTATATTCTCTGAAATGCATTATAAATAGTTAAGATTGTTCTAATCCACTCTCTCTTCTTTCACTTCCACACTGCTTTACACAAATTCTAATATAATTATGTTCATTATTTTCAATGGCGACTTTGAATACATTAATACTAAGCACTTTTCGGATGTGTAGTGTATAGTTATTATTTTGCGCATGCGCGAAGTGTACACAGCAATGCAATAAATATCGGTGCTCTCTCTCTCTCTCTCTCTCTCTCTCTCTCTCTCTCTCTCTCTCTCTCTCTCTCTCTCTCTCTCTCTCTCTAACTGTTGTTGTCCTTTCTGAAGGGTCTATGGAGCCAAGAATATCTTACTTGAGTTTGTGAAGGTGCAAACAATTAGATGTTCATAGTATTCTGTTGACTGCATACTGGTTAATCCATCATCCTCACAAAAGTTGTTCTCAACAAAGGCTGAAGCTGTAGGATAATCAGCTTGTAGTGATGTCCCAGATACTTGAGGCACATCCAGGAGAGGATGTGACTTTGAAAAGGTGAACAGCGATCTGATATTCCGTTCCATCTTCAAATCTAAACTGTCCCACTGATGATCTCAGATAGTTACGTAGATTGAGGGGGGCGAAGAACTGGTGAAACCAGTTTGATATATGTGATAGCTACAGTTTCATTGCTAAAATAACAAAATACCTACTCAGGTTATTAGGTCCGGTCCTGTCAAAAGTGTGTCATTCAATGAGGGTTTTGTCGAGCCATCACACACAACTCCTAGCTTGTCTGTTTGAGATGGTATACACCGTAACAGGGAACGTACCGCTCAGTCTGTTGTTCTGATGATGTATGGGCAGGCTCTTAATCAATGTCTTTCATGAGAACCTTAAATTTAGATACCGTTTTTTAGATTTCAACAATTTTTTAAATGATGAAGGCATACAGTAGCCAGTTTCTTGTTGTTTGGTAGTGCAGTTGGACCACTGCACTTAAATGGGAAGGGAATCTCATAGACTACTCTCTTGCAGCAGACTGTGATTTTCAGTGACCTCAAATTGTAGGTCTCGTGCACTTTCACTCGGGCATTGTTTTTTCCTGTCAGTTTTTGATCCCAGTCTGTCTCCATCTAGTGGTGGAAACTGTCTGGTAATTTCTGCTGCTTTTTCCAATCAATCTATTTCTCTATCTCACAAGCCTGCAAGTCATTTTCTCCTCGTTAGCTCAGTGTATGTACTGAGCTGCCTCTTTGTTGGCAGTTCATGTGTTCACATATACTGTGTTTTCCTATGCTTCCTATGCTATTCTTTCTAGTTCTGGCTTTTCTCTGTTCCCTTCTGTTATTCCAGTTCTCCTTTCTAGTCTGGTTGTTTAATTCTGTGTTTTTATATGCTGTTTGCTCTAGTATCTGTTTTTTCTTTGTTCAATGCAATCTATCTCGCCTCTCAGTTCCTGTGCTCCTCTCCTAGTCTAGTCATCTTACTACATGTCTCTTTGAGTCGCTTTCCTCATGCTTAGGTCTGTTTTTGCCTTTACATTATTCCTTCCCTATAGATTCTCTCTTGGTACCCTTCTTTGCTTTTGTATTCCTTCCCAGTCTTTATTCTCTTTTCTTGATCTAGTGGTCCTCCCTATTCTGGTTCCTCGTTTTCTGGTCTGCTCACGCAGATGGTTCGTTGGTCTAGGGGTACGATTCTTGCTTTGGGTGTGAGAGGTCCCGGGTTCAAATCCTGGACGAGCCCGATACTCAGTGCTCACTGCTTGGTTGTGCAGTCTGACTATGTGTTACACAGATAGCTTTTCTCCATTCATGTTTCTGAGGATCTACTCTAAGCTTAGCGGTCAAGGTCCTGGACTCTGGACCAGAAGGTCAAGGGTTCAAATCCCATCTCTGCCAAGTTGTCAGTATTAGGTCCTTGAGCAAGACCCTTAACCTACAATTGCTTGGATTGTAAGACTGTATCAATAAGTTGCTCTGGATAAGCTATAAATGTCTGGTTTATCATTTATCACTGCTACATTTATTCTTTTTGATTTTCTCACTCTACTCACCCTACTCTAGTATTACTTCTGGTCAGGGTTCCATGTCTCCTGGTCTGGGTTCCAAGCCCATAGGTCTGTGTTGGTTCCTTGGCTCCATGGCTGGCGTCATGCTTCATGGCTCCCTGGATGGTACCCAGTCTCCACACCTGGTACCCAGTCTTCACACAAATCTCCAAGGTTCCTCAGCTGCCAGGTTGATTCCTCAGTCTGGACCTGTGCTACTTACCCTGCTCACTTCCTCCATTCACCTGACAGTGTTTATTTCCTACATCTTTCACTTCTGCACCTGCATCGAGCCTGGTGCTTATTTCTGCATTTGGATTCCGATTTCACTAGTTTTGGTTTCGCACACCTCATAACACAGGTGGGGCAGGGTGATTTTTGACCTTGGATACACCTTGGAATACCGACATATTTTTCACATTACTCCTATACAAAGTCCCTGTTTTACTGGAAAACATTTCATCTGTAGTTTTAGGAATCATCAGGAGTGGAGAAGCAATAGGATTGCATACTATATGGACTTCCCTTTTAAGAATTCTGTGAAATGTGCATAAGTTGGATAATCTATGGTCTAGCTTCTCAACTATAATTTGACGCCAACTGCATGCATTCCACTCTGGTCATTTTTGGAGTAACCTCACAATAATTTAGCATTACCAGATCTTTAATGTGTGGAATAGATATCACACAGCCTAGTAGGACATGTGCAAAATCACTTGCACCAATTCTTATGGGGTTCCATATCTGTCCTGTGCTTTGCATGCCTCTCCACTGAGGTAGGTTTTTAGATATTAACATTTTCCCGTTCTCTGAGAGGGGCTCACAGTCTAATGAGGCCATGAATTATATAGTCTATGCATTTTAACGGATCACAAGTGACAATGGAAGGTTCTGGGACAGACAAGTGATTCATGTTTAGCCTTCTGATTGCTTGGGCTCAGTTAACTTTTTCTCTTGTGTTTGAGGGTATGTCTGCAGAATGGTACATCTGGATCAAAATGAGTTTTGATTTTAATGTTATGATGATCACAATCTACTTTCAGGTACATAATTCCCTCAAAACTCTCAAAATCACAAAATCACTTGCTCTCATCATTGTTATATGCTACTTTGACTACATTGTCTGACTTTAATTGTTGTAGCTTTGGTTTTTCCTCTTCCAGCTTCTTCCAGGCACTTCTGTCTCATTTTGTTTGAATTCAGCCAAAAGTTTTCACTCATTTTTTAATGTGTACGACTTTGTTTGCTGTGCATGAATTCCCTGCCTATTTTTTTCTTCTTCATGCTTACTAGAGTCTACAGAACACACTTTTGAGTAGCTGTCTGATGTCTTTGAAGATTCTCAGACTGGGGTTTCTGTTCTACAGAATATAGACCTGTATTCATCTTTATTCAGTGCCATTCAAGGGCAGTGTTTTTTAATTCAATGAGATTGTGCCTCTGACATCATGTTTTATAGCTTTTTATGGAACATTTTTCATGGGTATCAATTTTTTAAAATACTAAAACTACTTAATTAATTCATTATCTTATTTGCATAATCCTGGTCCAGGTCGCAGGAAAGCCAGTGCCAAGCAGGTGGCACCGGACGCAAGGTGCAAGACAGGAACAATCCTAGACAGGGTGCCAATCCATTGTAGGGCACACACTACAGAAACACCAGTTAACCTAACACTCGTGTCACGCATGTGGAAGAAACCGGAGTACCTGGAGTAAACGCAGACACAGGGAGGACATGCTAACTCCACACAGGCAGAATCCGAGGTCGGGATCATACTGGGGATGCTGGAGCTGTGAGGTGACTGTGCTAACTGCTGCACCACCATGACGCCCTAATTTTACTTAAATTACATAATTTTTCAGTGCCAGGCTAAGCTATTATACCAAAATTTGAACTTCTTATCACACTTTTTATTCATCTTCACCAGGGGTGCCAATAAGTGCAGAGGGGACTGAGCATACTTTGTTCATATCAAATGAATTGTTTTGAGGTCCAGATAGTGAGAAGTTACTGTATCTCTTAAAACTTAAGCCATTCTTCACACACTGGGACATTTATAGCTTTTGAGCTTTATAAATACAATTAAGGGTATCATTCCAGTCTTAAATACATTTACTGCCTAAAGCAGTAAAGCAGATTCAAGCCAGTGAAAATGACTGGAGATGTTAGATAAAATGATAAACCTTTGTTCCAGTGGGTTAAATACATAGAGATACTAATTGGAACACAGAGATACTGATTAAAAACATGAATATACCTCAGTTAATTAAACTCTTCTGTGATGATTTATTTACCTTGATAAGACTTGTCACTTGTGCCTGGGAACTTGCAGCTTAAGGCATTCACCTAATGTGGAACTGCATCACTGAAAGGACAGAGTATAATACAGCAGAGGGTGTTCAATGGCACATTTAAACCTTAGAAAAAGAACAGATGAACAGAATGATGAAATTGTAATTCATATTTATGCAGAGCTAAGCAAATATTCTAATAGGTTCAAACACTTTCAAGTACCACTGTTGTCTTTAAGTCTGTGCTGAGGATAAATCCCATTAAGATCAGCATTACTTCTCTAATGTAATGGTATGTTGTTTACATCTCTTCTAGCTAGTAATTGGTGAAAAACTGTGCTGTATATTGGTGTATATATGTTTGTGATGGAAACACATATTCTCTGTATTCAATTATTTGACATTCATTATATATACACCACTTTCATTTCAAAACTTTGTTTGTATTGGCCTTTGTGTTATTTGCATGCTCTTGAGTTTAACATCTGACATTCACTTCAGGAACAGCAGGCAGAGTGGCCATCCATCTCTGACCAGAGTAGCCTACCTATATTGCAAATGCTGAAACACCTGAAAATTAATCAAACATCTATCTTGCACAGCAATAAATCACATACCAGTAAGGCACTGTAATGAATACAATGCATCTCCAGGACAGCATGCAGTTTTTGTTGCTTTTCTTAGAGATCCCCCATGGAACATTGCACTTTGAATGGAAAGCAGATTGGGTCATGTTCGCATATTGATTGCCTTCCAATTGGTTTCAAAGTGCCAACGCCCAATATCAGGATGCTAGATTGTTGATCACTCACCCATGTTCAGACTGAAATAAGTTCATTTTAAGAAGTAACATTTGCTGATTAAAAATCTGATATAATTCAGAATTCATTGTTCCATCAATGATGGCAAGCCGTCCTGGCCAGATGTAGCAAAACAGGCCCAAACCATGATACTACCACCACCATGTTTCACAGATGGTATAAGGTTCTTTTGCTGGAATGCAGTCTTTTCCTTGCTCCAAACATAACGCTTTTCTTTTAAATCATAAAGTTCTATTTTGGTTTTATCCGTCCACAAAACATTCTTCCAGTAGCCTTCTGGCTTGTCCATGTGATCTTTAGCAAACTGCAGACGAGCAGCAATGTTCTTCTTAGAGAGCAGTGGCTTTCTCCTTGCAACCCTGCCATGCACACCATTGTTGTTCAGTGTTCTTCTGATGGTGGACTCATGAACATTAACATTAATCAATGTGAGAGAGGCCTTCACTTGCTTAGGAGTTACCCTGGAGTCCTTTGTAACCTGGTCAACTATTACATGCCTTGCTCTTGGAGTGATCTTTGTTGGTCGACCACTCCTGGGGAGGGTAACAATGGTCTTGAATTGTACACAATCTGTCTGACTGTGGACTGGTGGAGTCCAAACTCTTTAGAGATGGTTTTATAACCTATCCCAGCCTGATGAGCATCAACAACTCTTTTTCTAAGGTCCTCAGAAATCTCCTTTGTTTGTGCCATGATACACTTCCACAAACATGTTGTGAAGAGCAGACTTAGATAGATCCCTGTTCTTTAAATAAAACAGGGTGCCCACTCACACCTGATTGTCATCCCATTGATTGAAAACACCTGACTCTAATTTCACTTTCAAAATAGCTGCTAATCCTAGAGGTTCACATACTTTTACCACTCACTAATATGTAATATTGGATCATTTTCCTCAATAAATAAATGACCAAGTATAATATTTTCTTCTTATTTGTTTAACTGGGTTCTCTTTATCTACTTTTAGGACTTGTGTGAAAATTGTATTATGTTTTAGGTTATATTTATGTGGAAATATAGAAAATTCTAAAGGGTTCACAAACTTTCAAGCACCACTGTATGGGGAGCTCATACTGTGACATACATCCAAAGCCCTGATAAATGGAGAAGTCGGAAAGGGCATCAGGCCTAAGCCTGTGCCAAATCTAATATGACAATCAGGATGACACACAATGGCGACTCCTAAAAGAAGCAGCCAAAAAAGAACAAATACACACAATAATATGTGTAAGACTGCTGTGCTATATAATGTAAGTTGGGATTTGATGATTGAGAAGACGTTTCCCAGAGTGTTCTGGAGGTAATCAGCTGCAGATTGCTTGCAGCTGCCTGTAGGCATATAATGCTGAACTGAGCCATGGTTCAGTTCTGTGGCTTTATTGCACTTCTGAAGCTATGAATGGTAATAGCAATAGCCCCTTTGTGTGTGTGTGTGTGTGTGTGTGTGTGTGTGTGTGTGTGTGTGTGTTGAGAAATAATACAATAATAAAAATAAAGAAATAAAAAGAAAAGAGGTCACAGAAATAGATTTGTAAAGAGAAAAAGAGGCGATCTGTAAAAAGAAGAAGGTGAAAAGGAAACAAGATTGGAAGGAGTTCTGAAGTCAACATAAGTGATAATAAGGAAATAATATTGAAATGTGATTAGTGAGAATTACAAGACTGAAATGTTGTGACCTAAATGTTGTGTTGCATAGTTCATACTTGACTTTTGTGATGAGCTTACTTTTCATCTTTCTTCTGATGACTCTTACATGCAGATCAAGTGTTTGCAAGCAAGGTTACACAGCATGCACCCACAGCAGCCACACTGCTGTACTTTCCATAACATTAATGTGATAGGGTTTTTTTGAATGCCTGATCAGTCTATGACCAATATCATTAGTGTTGCAGATGCTGACAATTTCATTTACTTCCATTTCTCAATGACAGTTCAGACAGTGAAAACTGCAAGCAGGAACGTTTAGAGTCTAGGTTTAGATATGAATATGTTTAGAATCTGTTCCTGGTTGTGAAAGTTAATTTATCTTTATTTCAGATCTTTAGTCTGATGCTTAGAGAAGTCTTCGGTTTAGCAAGCTGATTAGTTTTAGAGACCGTACAACACTATTGAATCATCTGGATAACTACCCTCATTTTAATACACTTTGGTATTTTCGCTTTTATTTAATTGTAGAAAGTATAAACCCAAGACATCTCAGGTTTTTTTTCAACTTCATTTTATTTGTTAATAAACATTCGTTCCTGCATTTCAGGACTGCAACTCATTCTAAAAACGTTGGGATGGGGTAATTTAGGGTTAGTAATTAGGTAAAAAAAACTAAATAGTGATGTGAGTTCAAACAGGTAATGTCAACAGGTGATTATAATCATGATTTGGTACAAAAGCAGTATCCACAAAAGGCTGAGTCTTTGAGGAGTAAAGATGGGCAGAGAATCTCCAGTTTATCAACAAATGTGTAAGAAAATTATTGAAATGTTTAAAAACAGTGTTCCTCAAAGACTGGAAGGGATTTGCATATTTCTCTCTCTACAGTGCTTGATATCATTAAAATATTCAAGGAATCTGGAGGAATTTCAGTTTGTAATGGGCAAGGGCACAAGCCTAAACTGAAGAGGTGTCATCTCCGACCCCTCAGACGGCACTGCATGAAGAACCTTTATTCATCCATAGCTGATAGAACCACATTGGCAAGGGATTACTTTACCAAACCATTATCAAGCACTACAGTATGGAGTTACATTCACAAATTCCACTAAAACCGTTACTGTGCAAAAAACCCTTAGTTTAACCATGTCCAGAAGCGGCATCGATTTCTTTGGGCTTGGAGGATCTGAGATGGACCATCACACAGTGGAAACGTGTATTCTGTTCAGATGAACCATTATTCCAGATCTTTTTTTGGAAAAAATGGACGCAATGTGCTCTGGACCAGAGATGAAAAGGACCATCCAGACTGTTATCAGCAACAAGTCTAAAAGGAAGGCTCTGTCATGGTATGGGTTTGTGTCAGTGCTCTTGGCAAAGGTCATTTACACTTCTGTAATGGCTGAATTAATGCAGAAAAGTACACTGAGGTTTTAGCACAACATGAGCTGCTGTCAAGATAACATCTTTTCCAGGGACATCCATGCGTTTTTTTAAAAAGGCAATGCAAAAAAAGCCAAATCAGAAACATTGGAACTGAAAAATGTAAATCCCTTCCAGTCTTTCTTTGAAGAACATTGTTTTTAAATATTTCAATAATTTTCATACACATTTGTTGAGGAACTGGAGATCCTCCAATCATCTGTAAGGCCTTTTCACACTGAGTCCATTTTTTACATCCGTAATTGCAATTTTTAACGCAGTGGGACCTTCACACCAAGTTTTTACACTCTGAAAACTCCCTGTCCACTTTTGCTTTCTTTAATTTCCCTTCTCTTAATATGTCTTTTTCACATTGTCAACTTATAAAAAACAAACAAACAAAAAAAACAAAAAAAAAACAAAGACATCACCGAAGATTAGTGCAGGAAGCTATAATTTGTGGTTTTGTGGGCATGAACAGATTAGAATGCGCAAAATGGATCCATCCAGTCACTGTGAGGTTTATCACCATCATTCCCCAGCCTTTCAGTTATATTCCACCAGATCCTTTCTTTAATATCCATGTTTTTATAGTCGGCATGTTGCTTGTCCTATAAGCTCTTGGTCAGCCTGATTTTAACGCATCCGACCAATGCAGAAATTAGAACAGGGATCCAATTAAAAATTGAATGCAATGTTGAAATCCTTCAGTTTCAGACTCGGTGTGAAGGACGGCGTTAATATACACGTGTTCTTTTTCAAAACTTGACCTGCGTAAATTACGTGTGTAAAAAACAGACTCGATGTGAAAAGGCCTTTACTCCTCAAAAACTCAAGCCTTTTGTGGATACTGCTATTGTACCAAATTATGATTATAATCAATTGTTGACATTACCTGTTGGAAATCAAATCGTTGTTTAGTTGTTTTTTTTTTACCTCATTACTAGCCCTAAAAGTTTTTGGAATGTGTTGCAGGCCTGAAATGCAGGAATTGATGTTTATTAAGAAATAAAATGAAGTTGAACAGAACAAAACTGAAATATCTTAGATACATACTGTCTGAAATTAAATGAAAGTCAAACACTGCATATATTTTTCATACAAATGGAATTTTTATATATGGAATGTTGGAGGAATCCAGGGTACCCTGAGGAAACCGCATTATGCAAATTACTGTAAGTTTATTAAACAAATTAATTTGATGAAATGGGTTCGTATTATCACATATTATCACATATTAAACCATCGAGCAATATTGTGCACAAACAGAAAGCCAATATGGACACGAGAGGGCAATATACTGTAACAATGCATTCTACTGTACTAGGCAATACTATTGTGCACCAGGATCAATAAAGTTCTTTCTTTCTTTCTTTCTTTCTTTCTATATATCTGTCTGTCTGTCTGTCTGTCTGTCTGTCTATCTGTCTATCAAAAATTGCTGGGCAAGACTGTGTTTTGACAATGAACTGGGGAAGGAAAGAGAATAGACTGTGTAAAGCAGTCTGACAGGTTGTCCCACCCTAATTCATGTGCTGCTGTCATCATGACAGAGGAGGCTGGTTCGGCTACTAGCACCCACACTCCCCATAATACATACCTTAGTGCTTCAGAGACCCTCAAAGAGAAAGCAAGGTTGCAGCACATGGCCATTTGTCAAAGGCACAAACACGGCATTCAATCATTCAATCTAACAGGGTGCTCTTACGAATTACTAACAGTTTCTAAGAGCAAGTGAAAACACGAGGAGTAAAAACATACTTCTGGTGAAAGGTTATAGTTTAGATTTCCTTTTGACAGAATTTATTTGTATGATCACTGACAACTGTATTAGTTACACCACCTTGTATCTACCTTGTTGTCCATTTTTTCAGTTCCACTTACCATATATATCTACAGGTCTGGAGAAGGCAACAAAAAATTCTGCTGCACTGAAAGAGCACAGTGGCCTCCATAATTCTTAAATAGAAGAAGTCTGAAACAACCAGGACTTTTCCTAGAGCTGGCGACCCCATCAAACTAAATAATCAGGGGAGAAGGGCCTTGGTAAGAGAGGTGACCAAGAACCCAATGGTTACTCTGACTGAGCTGCAAAGGTCCTGATGGGAGAAACGCCCAGAAGGTCAACCATCACTGCAGCACTCCACCAATCTTGGCTTTATTTCAAAGTGGCCAGACAGAAGCCTCTCTTTAGTATAAGACACAGAAGCCCAACTGGAGTTTGCAAAAAAGCACCTAAAGAACTGTGAGAAACAGGATCTGTTGGTCTGCTGAAACCAAGATTAGCACCAATAACTTTTTGATCTCAATTATATGTGTCATGTCAAGTATGGTGGTAGAAGCATCACGCTGTGGGGGTGTTTTCAGTAGCTAGGACACGGAGACTGAACAGGGAGAGTTGAGGGAAAGCTGAATGGAGCACACACTTAATGAAAACCTGATCAAGAGCACTTGGGACTTCAGACTGGGCTGAAGGTTTACCTTCCAACAAGACAGTGATGCTAAGCACACAGTCAAGACAACACATGAATGGCTTAGGGACAGCTCTGTGAATGTTGTTGAGTGTCCCAGCCAGAACCCTGACTAGAACCCAATCAAACATCTCTGGAGAGACCTGAAAATTGCTGTCCACTGATAATCTCCATCCAACTTGACAGAGCTTCAGAGGATATACAGAGAAGAATGGCAGAGAATCCCTAAATCCAGGTGTGCAATCCTTGTGACTTCATACTCAAGAGGAGGCTGAGTAGACTAAGAACTGGGTAAAGGTCTGAATACTTATGTCAACGCAATATTTAAATTAGTTTCCTTTTCAAAATATTTACAAAAATTATAAAATTATGTTTACACTGTCATTATGAGGTAGTGAGTGCAGAATGATGGAGAAAAACTTGATTTTTGATTTTATTTTATTTTAGCACAAGGTCGTAATTGTTACGGTTGAGGACGGTTTAGGACTGTAACTGTTACGTTTTACTGTTGCCAGGGGTATAGGACCCAAGCGCAGGTAGCTGGTGTAAATAAGCTCTGCTATAGGGGCTGTGGAGAGGCTAGGCATGCTTGTGGGGACTAGGAGCACTAATATATATATATATATATATATATATATATATGTGTGCAAATGTAGGAGGAATTGCTCCTGTACACAAATAGATTGGGATATGTAAGATAAAGAGCCAAGAAAGAAGGATAAGAAGTAGGATGCATGCGGCGCTTAAAGACGAACAAAAACACCACTAACAACGCCAAGCAGTGCTGTGTGCTTTTATGTACACGTTTCCTTTCTATAGTGAAACAGAGATTAAAAGTTTCCATCATTATAGCCTTTCTTAACTTGATTGTTTTTTCCTATTTTTATGGTCATGAGAGACCACTCCCTTCTATATTTTGAGTTGACACCGCCCTCCTTCATTACCTGAGTTCCAATTGTGTGATGAACCTCACTCTCTGCTACTTCTTTAGCCTTGTATCCTGGGATTAAATTCATATACAAAACTGGTCAAGTTAGTTCAAAACAGAGCAGTGTCAGCAAGCAGTAATCACATTGTTTGAGATTAGCAAAGTATCCACTCCAAACACTGAAACACATTTACAAATAAAGCAACATTTCTGGTGGCAACACTGATGAGGTTAAGCAAAATTTTCTTCTATTCTTGTTTACATTTACATTTACAGCATTTAGCAGACGCCCTTATCCAGAGCGACTTACAATTGGTACAATCTTACAATCCAAGCAATTGTGGGTTAAGGGTCTTGCTCAAGGACCCAACAGTGGCAGCTTGGCAGAGGTGGGATTTGAACCCTAGACCTTCTGGTCCAGAGACTAGTACCTTAACCACTAGGCTACCACAGTTCTTGCTAATATAAAAGAGTTTGGGAAGTGAACTTGCAGAAAGTGATGATAAAGATTTACTTCCAAACAATTCCAAAATGTACCATACACAACAAAAAGCAGTAGATAAACATGCTTGAACTTTTGTGAGAAAGTGGGGGTATGTAAACCTGACTTAAATATGACTTAAAAATAAATTACCTATTCACAATATTGATACAAGCATGTGGCCAAATACTGTTTCATGCTGAAGTAGGGCATTTTTTAAATATTAATCTCTAATAACATTGTTCTTTTCTTTTGGAAAGTGGTACAATTAATTGGAGATAACAAAGCCCAATGGTTAATGAGACACTTTCTTTTTCGTTCTGTACCTTGAAGAGAGGTGTAATGAAAGCAATGTTAATGAGTGTTGAAAGCAAGGTGACATCCAGTGTCAATATGTATTTAAGGCTGTATTCTTGATAAATTAACTCATGCAAAAATGTATTGAATTTGTCTTCATTATATGGTTCCCCTGAACTCTACCTCATTAATCTGTTTCAACTCTGATAAGATTATACTAATGCAACTTGTTTAAGTGTCCTTTACTGTTCCAGAATAAATGGGGAAATCTTTGGCCCCGATACCAACTGTTTAGTGATGTGGGATTTGCTCACAGAAGCACCAGTATGAACGTGAATGAACATAACAAACAACAGCAAAATCAAAGCTGGAGACTGCAGAGAAACAGATAGTCTCTTGTGTTCTAAGAATTTCCTACTGCTATTCTCTCAAGTTCAATAGAAGGCAACTAAGCCAAAAGAAAAGTAATGAGAACTTTTTTTGTTCATTACATTAAGAGTGACACACATCTCAATCAACAGTACACAAAGAGAAGGATGATTGTGTGATTTTTATTTATAAGTCTCTTACCTTTTGTGATTATAATATAGACAGTTCCAGTTCTAATAAATGGTTGACTGAGCCACGCTTCAAACCATTTCCCAATCAATTTATAGATTTATAAACTTATACAATGCTACACTTAGCAGTTTTTGCGCATTACAAGTATAAAATTTTGTGATCAATTTTGATTTACTTGGTGGATTGACAGTGGACGAATGGTATATAGAGATGGAAAGAATTAAGGAGAAAAATGAGAAGACAATGAGATTTCATTTTAGCAAATGAAGATGGAGTAGGGTACTGTAAACTACCAATGTGGCCGTTCATGTTTTTTAAATTTGTTATCTGTTGACTTTAAAAGAAACAGAGCTATGGGAGATTCTTTGTAAATGATATTCCACGCAAAGAAGAATGGAATAAGTGAATCCTGGTTCAGCAGCTTGCTGTCTTCTATGTATGACTGACACATATTGCCTACTGTAGAGACTACACTTCATTGGAAATATCACTTTTTACAAACATTATTAATAATACATTTATTTGTTAAAATTATTTATTTGTTGAATGCAGACCAAACAAAGAAAGCCCTGGAACGAATGTAGTTCTTGGGGGAGCTTTGCAGGAGGATAGTTCCTCCCAAATTCGTCCTAGAGCTGTGTGGTGCAAAAGTGCCTATTCATTTCAAAGGTGTTTGTTGTAGATTCCAGGGCCCTGTGAAAGTAAGCCAAGTTATTCATCAGAGTTGGTGGGCAAAAAAGTTGATGAACTGACTTGTTAGGAAGGTGGAAACTTATGAAAGTGTTATATTGAGTGTCACTGGTTTTCTTATAATTTCAAAGTAGATGACTGGACAGTATGGTGATTAATAAAAAATAACAGTTACTTTTATTTATTGTATTTGCTGTATTTTATGTGTATTGTTCAAATTTTTCAAACCCACACACATTGATGGCACTGTTGTCAACAGTACTTTAAATTGCACCCTGTAGTTTGATATAAAAATATGTCTGCTGGAGGTGTTGGGAGAAGGGGAGGGTTACTGTGGTCAAAGTATATCCACTATTTCACACTAGAGTACTCCAATGAGAAAGTCAGTGTGTGTACAGTATTCAGTCAGGAAAATCATATAAAGAAAAATAATGGCCGTGCTACCTCTGATTACCAACTTGGCATAGATGTTTTAGAAATAGAATTTACATTATGTGTTATTAGTGGAACAAATGTACAAATCTTCCACACTATGGGCCAAAAGTCATGGTGCAGTGAATCAAGATTGCACGGTGGTTAGATTTAATAAAATTTAAAAAAAACCTAGCAAATACAATTCAATTAATATACAGAGCACCAACAGCTCTTTTCTGAGGTTGTCAGAAAGCTTATTTCTTTTTGCCATGATACACTTCCACAAATGTGTTATGAAGATCAGACTTTGATAGATCCCTGTTCTTTGAATACAACAGCATGTGACCATTCACACCTGATTGTCATTGTGTCAGGGATCCCCCCAGACCTCCGCCTGTTATGCCCCTCCTCGCAAGGGGCGATCCGGACCGTGTCATGAGAGGAAGAAGGGCCCTAGGACTGATAGCCTACAGCTGGTTTGTCATGCTGTTTAAGCTGGGACCTAACTCAGTTGCGACGCTGGGAATTATCTCGTACTGTCACTGACTTTCGTTATCGTGCTGGAGCGGCGGCATGTTTTTGTTTGCCAACTGTGACCGCCTTTTGTTGCTCATGCCTGTTTGCGGTAGCTTCGGAGTACTTGTCTATGACGTGTCGTGGAAGATTACTCACCTGTGCTTTGTTCGTGATGGACCTCTCATGTTGTGGTAAGCCCGCTTGGTTTCTGCCTCAGTCCGTTTCTTTACGTTTGCTTGCTTTGGTTTAATAAAACCCTTTTGTTTGGTTAGACCTGCACTCGTCTCCTTACCTTCCATTAACCCCCGCTCGTGACATAATTCCCAGTCTACCATGGAGATGGAAGGTTATCGCTCTATCTCGGTTCGGTCAGCCTGGGCTGAGCTGCTGGAAAAATTCGACGGGAATCCCCATCTACGCTGAGAATATTTCCGGCAGTGTTATACTTGTGCCAGTTCCCACGTTATTCTGAATTTGAATGCCTGGTATTTTTGAATTGGCGCCTTTACAGAGCCTTTTCTAGGCGGTTTCAAACTGGTCCCAGCTGGTGTTGGGGACCAGTGACCAGATGATTGAGAAGCTATGGGAGAGGTTTGGTCTCCCTGGTAGAGGGAAGCAGGAGTCCACCAGCCGCCCACATTTGCTTTCATTAGAGTATAAATTGTTGGATCCCCAGTTCACCAGCTGTTAGAATGGGTTGGCAAAACACCAGGTAGCGGCAATTAGCTCTGTATGTGAGCTTGCTAGCTCCATATCTGGGCACGCTAGCTCCATATCTGAGAACGCTGCATCACTTAGCTCCATAGATGAGCAGTTAGCACCCTGTAGCACAGTACCTGAGCTGATAGCACCCAGTAGCCCATTATTTGAGCATGTTAGCTCCGTATTTGAGCATGCTAGCTTCATATTTGAGCATATTTGTCCTTTTGTTTTGTATACGAGCATGTTAGCTCCGTCCCAAACACTAACCCCAACCACAACCCCGACCTTAAACCCTAACCCCAACCCTAACCCAAACCTTAACCCCAATCCCAACAAGCATTTTAAAATACAAGCATTTTCTTGTACATTTAGGAAAGGGTCATTCTTAATAGGTTACATGAACACTGCTGACAGCAAGAGTCAATTAATGTACTGTAGAGGAGGGAGCCGGATGTTGCCCGTGCAATAAAAACCTATGGTTAGGTATTTTTAAACATTTAATTCCATAAATCTAACCATAACCCCAACCCTAACTCCAACCCTAACCCCAACCCCAACCCCAACCTCAACTCTAACCCCAACCCTAAACCCTGACCATAACCCCAACCCTAGCTCTAACCCCAACCCCAACCCTAACCCCAACCCCAACCCTAACCCTTAGCGCCCCGTAGCCCAGTACCTGAGCACACTGCATCACTTAGCTCAGTACCTGAGCCGTTAGGACCCAGTAGCGCAGTTCCTGAGCTGATAGCACCCAGTAGCCCATTATTTGAGCATGCTAGCTTCATATTTGAGCATGCTAGCTCCGTATCTGAGCACACTGTGCCTCTTTACTCCGTAGGTGAGCAGTTAGCACCCTGTAGCTCAGTACCTGAGCCATTAGTGCCCTGTAGCCTAGTATTTGAGCATGCTAGCTCCATATCTGAGCATGTTGTGCCTCTTAGCTCTGTGAGGTGTTAGCACTCTGTAGCTCAGTACCTGAGCCATTAGCACTGACTAGCTCTGTATCTGAACAGATCAGTTCAGTACAGAGGTCCGATGCACCACTTGGCTCCGTATTTGAGTCTGTCGTGTCCTTTTGTTTCGTATAGGAGCATGTTAGCTCCATCCCAAACACTAACCCCAACCACAACCCCAAACCCTAACCCCAACCCTAACCCAAACCTTAACCCCAACCCCAACTCTAACCATAACGCCAACCCCAACCCTAACCCTAACCCCAACCCTAACCCCAACCCCAACCCCAACCCCAACCCCAACTCTAACTCTAACCCTGACCCCAACCCTAACCACAACCCCAACCCTAACCCTGACCCCTAACCCTAGCCCCAACCCTAACCACAACCCTAACCCAAACCTTAACCCCAACTCTAATCACAACCCCAACCCCAACCCTAACCCTAAACCTAGGGTAGTCCCTTTTGAGGTCCCCCAAGGTCGCCCAATAGTCTCAGACTGTGAAAGTGAGACATATAATACGGCACAGTTTATCAATTACTTTTTGAACCCCATCTCTCAACGCCACAAAAGTTATCTAAAAGACACATATGACTTTGTGGAAAAAATGAAGGGGCATACCTTCACTAAGGATGGTTTCCTCTTCACAATTGACATTGAAAGTCTGTATACCAACATAAACACAGAGATGGGGTTACAGGCGGTGGAGAGATGTCTTCGAAAATATCCAGATCCAACTCGTCCAGACAAACATATCTTACAATTATTAGAGGTAAACCTTACTAGAAATGACTTTTAATACATGGCACAGCCATGGGCAAGAAATTCGCACCTGCCTATGCCAACATCTACATGGCTGAATGGGAAGAAACGTTGTTTTCCAAATGTGCTCATTTGCCCAGCTGTATTATAGATATTTGGATGATATCTTTGGTGTCTGGCAGCAGGATAGAGAATCGTTTCTACGATTCTTAGATTTGGCCGATTTGCATCATCAAACATATTCAAATTAAGGCAACAGTAAAAGATGAGAGCATTGATTTTTTGGATACTACGGTCTTTTTCACGCATGATGGTGGAGAATACAAAACCCTAAACACTAAAGTATTCTTCAACCCGACTGACACGCATAGCCTAAACATACATTTAAATGGTTGATAAAATCGCAACTAATCCGCTTACATAAAATCTGCACACTAAAGGAGCACTTCGAGGAGGCCACTTGGAGTGCTCTTCAGCGCGCTGCAAATGCGGGGCTATTCAAAACGCTTTTTGCGCTCTATTAAATCCGATACATTGCGTGAATTAACCACATCGAGACTTTCTAGCATGCCAGACACCAGAGGTATTATACCACTAATCACTACATTTTCGAAAGTTTCAAAAATGGTCAATACAGCGATTGAAACCTCATTTAAGGATTTACAAAATCAGTGTCCTCAACTTAATGAATCCTTAAGTCATTTCGGCATATAAAAAGAATAAAAACTTGAAAGACTTACTGGTACGTTCCAAATTTGTGGGAAATCCCAGAGAGGCCTCTCCTGACTGGTCTAATTACTGGCATCGACTGTTGATCCTTAATGGGAGAGGGAGTGATCACTTAATTGATAGGCGGATTACCCCAGCCACAAGGAACGTGGTATACATGATTACATGTTCACACTGTGACAAAAAATATATTGGGGAAACAAGACATTCCATCACAATTAGACTTAAACAGCATCTGTACAATATTCAGGAGCAGAGAACTAACAGAGAACCTGATTGAGCATTTTGCAGTGGTTGGCCACTCCAGTTTAAGAATAACAGGTCTGGAGAGCAGTAGTCGCTGGTCCATGTCTCAGCGGAGGAGGAGGGAAGCTTATTGGATTAGGGAGATACAGATCGTATATCCCAGTGGCTTCAATTATAGAGTTGAAGCAGAGTAAGAGGCCACAACTCCATCTTATTGGGAATAAATAAACTTTTTAAAAAAATCTTCACATATATATAAATTAGCTATTGGATGTAATTGATTATGTAATGAATAAGGGACAAGAGGGGATATCCAGGAATTCCATCAGATCTTCATTTGTATGTTTGCAAGATAGTGGTTAGGATTAGAGTTAGGGTTAGGGTTGGGGTTAGGGTTAGGTTAGAATTAGTATGTTTTAAGAAAACCCTTGTCAGGGTTTCAATTGCACTGGCACATCTGTTTCCTTCTTCTGGGCATGAGTACTATATGTTTTTTGTATATATTTTAAATTGACATTTTAAACTGGTATAAATAGTTTGAAGCAGAAAATGAGAAATGAAAGGTTAGGGGTCAAGAATGAGGATTGGAATTGGGAATTGGGGCTAGAGGGATGGCTTCCAGTGGTTTCCCCACGTAGGGGCTCCCAGAAGACAGGTGGTGAATAAGTGCTATTTTTGAAAAACATATCAAATTAAGTGCAAAAGAAAGAAAAAAAGAGAAAATCCAAATTTCAAATCAAATAAAAAGTGATTAAGTGCTATACCAGCTGTCCCTCGGGAACCCCCACAAGTGGTTTACCACCGAGAAGCCATTAAGGTGAGGCCTAGGGGTGGGGGTCAGGACTGGGGATTAGGTGTTAGGTTTAGGGATAGGGGTTAGGAATAGGGATATATGGTCTGGGGGTTAAATTTGGGGACTGGGTTGGGGTTAGGATTAGGGGTCAGGGCTTGGGAATAGAGGTTAGGTTTAGGGATGGGGGTTGGGGTTAGGAATAAGGACTTCATATCTAGGGGTTAAGTTTAGGGATGGGGTTATTGTTAAGGTTAGGGGTCAGGGCTTGGGGAGGGCCGTAATTTTTATGGTATGTTATTAGTGGATCTGATCTCTTTCAACTTTGAACAGGAGAGGATTTAAATCTGCCAGCCAGTGTCCATTGGTTTCTATGTAGTCATTCAATACTTCCAGGTTCTGCTGTTCCTGTAAAGGCAGAGAATCTGAAAACTGAATTAGTGGTGTATAAATAGTGGCATTGGGAAAAGCTGTGTAAGTGGTTCTCCACAGGCCCTGTAGCTGTTTAATTGAAGTTTTGCGTGGATGTTGTGCTCTGTTATTGATACCTAATGCTAAAATCACTTTTTTTGTTTGTGGGTTGGGTTTTAATTTTTGCAAAACTTTGGAGATATGAAGGAAGTTGGCCCCTGGAAAACTGTCTACCTGTATGGTTTTGTCTTTTATTTTAGGAATGCGGCTAAGGTTTGAATCTCCTATGACTACAGTGGGTTTGTGAATGGAGAGGGACCAATCTATTGCTTTTCTGTCTGTGTTTGGGTGTCTGTGTGGTTTACAAATTGGACTTCTAGTATTCATGAATTTCTCCTCTGAGGAGTCCGAAGCCGCTGTTCTGGCTCTCATCTCTGTAGGTTATCGGAGCCATTTGCGGTGACTCATGCGCCAAGGGCTTTGCACCGGCTCCTGCACAATGGACATTTACACCGACCCCGGCCTCATGGACATTTTAGCCAAGGACGTTCATTCCAGTGCCTGTGCCAAAGACATCAGAGTCTGTGCCTGCACCAAGGACGTCCGTGCGAGAGGTCATTTGTTCCAGAGAGGCCGTCCCCAAGGTCGTT
The DNA here is from genome assembly GCA_025084515.1 of Ancistrus triradiatus. Classification (NCBI taxonomy): domain Eukaryota; kingdom Metazoa; phylum Chordata; class Actinopteri; order Siluriformes; family Loricariidae; genus Ancistrus; species Ancistrus triradiatus. The sequence goes on from JAJAGP010001260.1 coordinate 132,016, forward strand.
TGTTTCCAAGAGGCCATCCCAGAGACTGTTTGTTTCCAGAAGGCTTTTACAGAGGCCATTTGTTCCTGTGAGGCTCTCCCTGAGGATGTTCAGAGCACCTCACCCCTTCCAGAGGTCGTCCGTTCCAGTGAGGGCCTTTCCTGAGGCCGTCCATTCCTGTGAGGCCTCCCCAGAGGCCACCGGTACCCATGGGGCCTGTCCAGAGGCTGCCTGTTTCCGAGAGGCCTGCACATAGGCTGTTTGTTCCCATGAGGCCTTCACAGAAGTCGTTTATTCCTGAGAGAGTCTCCCAGAGGCAGCCCACGCCAGCGCCGAGGACGTCAGCACTACTGCCTGCACGGAAGACTTCTGCACCCATGTTGGTACCTGAGAGTCGCCCCGAAAGAAAACCCCCAGACACGGTCGTGCATCCTGTTGGGGAGGGCGTTAAAAGGAACCCTAGCTCCGTCTCGAGCTCCGTGGGGGTGATCCGGACCGCATCGTTTGCGGTGCCCCACCAGACAGCGGAGCACCAAAGGAAGAAGCTAGGGCCCTAGGACTGATAGCCTACAGCTGGTTGGCATGCTGTTTAAACTGGGCCCTAGCTCAGTTACGACGCTGGGAAGTATCCCATACTGTCACTTTCGTTATCGTGCTGGAGCGGTGGCATGTTTTTATTTGGCGGCTGTGATCGCCTTTTGTTACTCGTGCCTGTTTGCGGTACCTCCAGAGTACTTGTCTATGCCCGCATGTCACGGAAGACTACTCACCTGTGCCTTGTTCACGACGGACCTCTCTTGTTGCGGTAAGCCCACTTGGTTTCTGCCTTGGTCTGTTTGTTTATGTTTGTTGCTTTGGTTTAATACAATTATTTTTTTTTGGTTAGACCTGCACTCGTCTCATTACCTCCTGTTAACCCCCGCTCGTGACACATTGCATTGATTGAAAATGCCGAACTCTAATTTTGCTGAACTTCAAATTAACTGCTAATCCTAGAGTTTCACTTACTTTTGCCACTAACAGACATGTAATATTGGATCATTTTCCTCAATAAATAAATGACCAAGTATAATATTTTTGTCTCATTTGTTAAACTGGATTCTGTTTATCTACATGACTTTATGACTGTGAAAGTTTGATTATGCATTAGTTCATATTTACGGCAGAATATATGATCTTATGTTGAGTTCAGTGCGTCTTGTTTAAAACAAAACAGTGATTGTGAAGTTAAACTGGAGAATATAAGATTGAGATATATAGGAATGGATCAAAACAGATACTTTTCATGGATACTCTACTAAACTGTCTGTATACGTGAAAGTTCTATTCTATTCTATTCTGTTTCCCAACATGTAACTGTTTGGAACGCTAGTCATTATGAAACTTAGAAATCTGAATTAATCAATCATTCTTAGTATTAGGCAGACCACAATTAAATAAACCAGGAAATAAATGTTACGGAAACAATTCTATGGTAGTTATTATTAGGGTTGTAAGCTAAGATTCCATAAAAACATACACACAATAGCTGCTATTTAGAAATCTGGTACTGAGACCTAGACAAAAAAAAACTACTACCATGAATAGGACAGAATTTAGAGAGAGTTTAAAGAAAAAAAAACAAAAACACCAATAGTCCACAATATATTGTTATCTCTGTTACATTATGGCTTGGTCATGTATTGTATAATTGTTCATATTATATTTGTTCATACTAATACTGATTGAAACAGAGGATGAATGCTGATTTTTAGTCTCTGTGTCTTTATCTGTTATATCTTTGATTTTGTCATGTCATTTAATGCATAAGTGGATTACAAAAGAGTGCAGAAATGTAATGTTTTTTGTGAGCAGCAGAGCAAATGAATAAAAAAGTAAAGACTTGACAAGAAAAGTATAAAGCACATTTATGAGTATGGTAAACTGTCATATTACAGACCCATGTCGTACATATGTGTGACACTGTAACTAATTTGTCCAGTGTATAATCAGGTATTGCTATTATGGCAGGGTGCCACGATTTAACTTCCTTACCTTATTTTTGTTTTGGATAGATACTTCTGCATATCTGGTATTTCAGTTAAAGTATTATCACATGAAAGTGTTTTGGTACCGACTGTATCTAAAAATTACAGAATATGTGACAAGTTTGTGAAATGGATGCAAATTTGCACTATGGTCAATGAAGAGAGCTTTATCAAAGTAATTTAAATGATTAATGATCATTTAATTTTAATTATCTACACAGAATATTTTTGAGTTATTTATTGTTCTCAAATGTATTCTTAGATTAGTGATCATGTCCATTCAGTGGCCACCAACAGATTATCTGCCTGTTGTGAGAGATGTTTTACAAATTTGTGACAAAATGCTAGATTTATGTTATATCAAGACCGGCAGGCACCATGATCAACTGCAGGTCATTTTAATGCGTTATAATCATTCACTTAAAGTAATGCAGGTCTATTAACTAAAATAATTAATTGTTAAACACAGGGTTTATTTGTCTGAACTGCACATAACTCATGGCAGTTTATGGCAAATTTGTCATTGGTTAGTAGGTATATCAGTGATTAAACAGTAGTTTTTATTATGAAGCTTAGACATAAAGAAGTATCTATCTATCTATCTATCGATCTATCTATCCTGTTGATGTTCACACTCACCAGCCACTTCATAAGGTACACCTGTTCAACTGCTCTTAATGCAAATATCTACTCAGCCAATCACATGGCAGAAACACTGCATTTAGGTATGTAGACATGGTCAAGACGACCTGCTGAAGTTCAAACTGAGCATCACAACAGAGAAGAAATGTGATTTACAGTGCCTTCAAAAAGTATTTATACCCCTTGAACTTTTCCACATTTTTTCATGTTACGCCCACACTCCTAGAAGTATTTTATTGGGGTTTTATGTGATAGACCCAAATATAGTGATAAACTCAAAGTAGCAAGCAATTGTGATGTGAAAAGAAAATGATACATGGTTTTCAAATTTTTTTACAAATAAAAACCTGGAAAGTGTGGCATTTATTTGAATTCAGCCCCCTGTGTCATTACTTTGTAGCACCACCTTTCGCTGCAATTATAGCCACAGGTCTCTATCAGCTTTGCACATCTAGAGGCTGAAATTTTTGCCCATTCTTCTTTGTAAAATAACTCAAGCTCAGTCAGATTGGATGGAGCGTGTCTGTGAACAGCAACTTTCAAGTCTTGCCACAGATTCTCAATGGGATTTACAGTGCGGCAAAAAAGTATTTAGTCAGCCACTGATTGTGCAAGTTCTCCTACTTAGAAAGATGAGAGAGGTCTGTAATTTTCATCATAGGTACTACATTTATTTAGGAGTACCAGAGTACAGGGGGCTGAATACAAATGCACGCCACACTTTTCAGATTTTTATTTATTAAAAGTTTTGAAATCTATGTATCGTTTTCTTTTCACTTCATAATTACTTGCTACTTTGTGTTGGTGTATTGTTATGGTTCGCCATAGTAAAAACCGACGAAACGTGAAAGGAAAATATAAAGGTTTTAGGACCCAATTGCAGTTAGCTCCAGATGGAAATGGTGAACCAAAGAGGAAATAAATAAAAATGAAAGTAAATAAAACAACGAACAGAAAACAAAGGCAGTGACTGGGGATGACACTGATGTGGTGGTGGTGTGTTAGTGTGTGTTGCGCTGGTATGAATGGATCAGATACAGCAGTGCTGCTGGAGCTTTTACACACCTCAGTGTCACTGCTGGACTGAAATGAGTCTATCAACTAAAAATGTCCAGCCACCAGCACCCTGTAGGCAGCATCCTATGAGCACTGATGAAGGATTAGAGGATGACAACCACAAACTGACAGATGAGCTCCTGTCTCGGACTTCACATCTACAAAGTGGAATAATATACCGATATGTCTAATAGGACGCACAGTGAGTGAACACTGCTGTGTCTGAGCCACTTGCACCAGCTCAACACACAAACACAACAATACCACTGACGTGCAGAAAATGATCCACCACTCAATTAGTAACTGATCTGTCTTAGTCCTGTGGAGGCCCTGACCATTAGAGAACAGAGTAAAGGGGACTAGCAAAGGATGCGTTGCAACAGATTACAGACTATAGTCATTTACATTTACATTTACATTTACAGCATTTAGCAGACGCCCTTATCCAAAGCGACTTACAATTCAATCTTACAATGCAAGCAATTGTGGGTTAAGGGCCTTGCTCAAGGACCAGTGGCAGCTTGGCAGAGGTGGGATTTGAACCCTGGACCTTTTGGTCCATAGTCTAGTATCTTAACCGCTAGGCCACCACAGTCCGTTGTCATTAACTGTAGAGCTGATAAAATTTACAATATTTTCATAAATAAGGAGGTGTACATAATAAAGTGGCCAATGAGTGTACACATAATATGTACAATTGTTATACTGTATGAAGTGTGATATATATTACAGACTAAATAACAAACAAACTGATTATCTCATTGCAGAAGTGCATGTTAAGGGGACCGGGCTATTTAAACTGTAAGTGAACAGTCAGTTCTTGCCAGGGGTGGCACAGGGAGCGCACACAAACAAATGTGGAATGGTGACATTTGCATGTCATATCAATGATATCATCATGTCACCATGTGGGTCAATTATTCTAGTGTTTGTGAGCTAGGCAGACTACTGCCAGGGAGGAGCTCCCACTGAGAAGTTCAAGATGGAGAGTGGGCCAGAGGTAGGTTGACCCCAGGTCTCCCCACTCTAAGCCTGAGGTGGTGTTGGTAGGTCCTCTAACTTTGTACAGTACTAATGGAATTTGTAAAATCAGTCACACTACAGAATGCTCCTAAATAAACCACAATTCATTCATAACAAAGGCATATTTTTTGCAATGTTTTCTGGTTTCTGCAAACTCATTAAAAATAATATAAAACCATAAAAACTATACATGGTACACCACCAAGAGAAATTGGTTTAATCTTGACTCTTGGTTGATGGTGTTTAGGAATGGGTAATGTATTGATGGTCCTATGCCAAATCAATAACACAAATGGATAAGAAAAGGTTCAACCCATCAGGTGCCAAGATTAGGGGTAAGAAAAGAAGAGGAGAAATATACAAAAGACAAAGATATGCCGCTGATATGTCATTTCATTACAAGTATAATACTTTCATGCATGCATTGAATAGGCTAGTAGAACACTTTTGTTTCATAGCTTATGTTTCTTTCTGTCACACACAGAGAAACAATATTCCATTTTTTGTCCAACTAGCTCACATAACTAGCTTGGATATAATTTCACACTTTTTCCCCATGATAATATGCCTTGCCTGCAGAAAAACAATTACAGTCTAACTAACACATAATTGATTTGGTTAATTTTCATTACGTGACATCATAAAGGTTTTCTGTGATTGTATTAGATACTATTAAACTTCTAATGCTGTAGGCTAAATATGTCTATATTATGCTCATATTTTCATCTTTTTTGATATACTGAGTCTTTCAGGGGATCCCATATTTCAGTTAATGTATCTGGATAATACATGGGTTAAATAGGATAATACTGAACAATACTCTATAATAATCTTATTGGACCATGGACTTATATGTACATGAGGTCAGATGCTATCAAAAGGGACATTATGCGGTGCATTAGAAGATGGATTAATTGTTGCAATGAAGGGATGCACATGATTAACAGAAATATTCAAGATAAGATGTGGTATTCAAGTGATGATTGATTGAAATAAATGGACAAAAAGTGTTCCAAGAAAACATTCGGCACACCACTTTAGAACCTCCACCAGCCTGGACTGGATCCTACTACAGTGGTGCTTGAAAGTTTGTGAACCCTTTAGAATTTTCTATATTTCTGCATAAATATGACCTAAAACATCACCAGATTTTCACACAAGTCCTAAAAGTGCAAAAAGAGAATCCATGTAAACAAATGAAACAAAAATATTATACTTGGTCATTTATTTATTGAGGAAAATGATCCATATTACATATTAGTGGGAGTGTAAAGTATGTGAACCTCTAGATTAGCAGTTAAAATTTGAAGGTGAAATTAGAATCAGCTGTTTTCAACAATGGGATGACAATCAGGTGTGAGTGGGCACCCTGTTTTATTTAAAGAACAGGGATCTATCAAATTCTGCTCTTCACAACACACGTTTGTGGAAGTGTATCATGGCACGAACAAAGGAGATTTCTGAGGACCTCAGAGGTTGATGCTCATCAGGCTGGAAAAGGTTACAAAACCATCTCTAAAGAATTTGGACTCCACCAATCCACAGTCAGACAGATTGTGTACAAATGGAAGAAATTCAAGACCATTGTTACCCTCCCCAGGGGTGGTCAACCAACAAAGATCACTCCAAGAGCAGGGCGTGTAAAAGTTCAGCAAGGTCACAAAGGACCCCAGGGTAACTTCTAAGCAACTGAAGGCGTCTTTCACATTGGCTAATGTTAATGTTCATGAGTCCACCATCAGAAGAACACTGAACAACAATGGTGTGCATGTCAGGGTTGCAAGGAGAAAGCCACTGCTCTCCAAAAAGAACATTGCTGCTCATCTGCAGTTTGCTAAAAATCATGTGGACAAGCCAGAAGGCTATTGGAAGAATGTTTTGTGGACGGATGAGACCAAAACAGAACTTTTTGGTATAAAAGAAAAGCGTTATGTTTGGAGAAAGGGGGGGTGTAGGTCATAAATATGCAGAAATACAGAAAATTCTAAAGGGTTCACAAAATTTCAAGCACCATTGTATATACTGTAAGCCACATTATGTACAATACACTGTACGCCACAACAAAAATCAAGATTTCTCTGACCAGGTTACATTTTTCCATTCTATCAAGTGTTGAGTCTGTGCCCACTACAGCTTCAACTTTCTGTTCTTGGCTGGCAGAAGCAGAACCAAACATGGTCCTCTGCTGTTGGTGCCGGATATTCAACATGTTATGCATTCTGAGATGCTTTTCTGCTCACCACAATTGTACAGAGAGGTTATTTGAGTTACTGGAGCCTTTCTGTCAGCTCAAACCAGTTTGGTCATTCTTCATTAACGTCTCTCATCAACAATTTCACAGAAAATCACTCAGTGTATGTTTTTTTTGTTTTTTTGTTTCACCACTGTGAGTAAACTCTAGAGGCGGTTGTGCATGAAAATCCTCCTAGATCAACAGTTAGACATACTCAGACCCTGAGTATGCTACAATGGCAGCTACTCTGGCAGCTACAATCTTGCCATTGTTAAAATCACAGAGAACACATTTTTCCTGATTCCGATGATTGATGTTAACATTGTCTGAAGCTACTATCTCACATTAATCTATCTATCTATCTATCTATCTATCTATCTATCTATCTATCTATAATGAATTTTTATATATGTGGAATGAATGTTGAAATATATTGAATGATATATATTGAACACACTCCACACAGAAAAGTCCCATACCAGACCACTTAATGGTTAGCATGGTTGCTACACAGCTCCAGCATCCCTGGTTCGATCCCGTCCAGGAAAAAATGTACTGTGAAATTTGACAGTAGAACCATGAAGTGGCCAAATTACCACCAAAATTCATAATACAACTGTGAGCTTCATGGTCAAACTGTGAAAGTTCACATTAAAACTGTCAAGCAATTCATAGTTTTACTATGAAAATTCACAGTACATTTTTTCCTGGGCGACCTCTGACCACACCTGTGTGGAGTTTGCATGTCCTCCATGTGTGCATGTGGGTTTACTCCAGGTGCTCCAGTTTCCTCCCATGACATGCGTATTAGGTTAAACTGTTGTTTCTAAAGTGCACTGAGTGTATGTATGAGTGTCTGTGCCCTACAGTGAATTGCCGTCATGTCTAGGAATGTTCCTGCCTTGCACCCTGTGCCACTGGCTAGGCACTGGCTTTCCCTCGACTCTGACCAAGGATTAAGTGAATAAGAAAATAAACAAATGAATGAGTGAATGAACTTTGACATCTTCATTCCATATGTATCTATGTTTATTCAATACATATCAACATTCAATATATGTTCAATATATTGACTGTTCCATATATAATGTTCCATTCAATATACATCAAAGTTCATTCCATCTAAACCAATGATGTTCATTCATATATATCAATATTCATTCAACATATATCAGTGTTCATTAAATAATTCCTGTTTGCCATAATATGTATATATAAGCTTATATACTCCGTTACAGGTTTACAGCATAGCAATTGAGTACCATGGAATGATTACAAGTGTAACAAAATGAGCTTTGGTGTGAAACATAATAACTATATAACTGAGGACATATAAAGAAACAGTAATCATTCAGTCAATGAAATTCATACATTTTCAATATAACGCTGGAAGCGCAATAACTATTTTGTTTTATATTGGTTTCACACCGCACATTCATACTGTTATTTGTGAATGATGAACTGAAATAAACTATGAATGGACTTCAGAAGACTGAATGGGCAGGTGAGCAGCCCTGAACGTGAGCGTGTATGAGATTCAGAGTCAAAGGAAAAAGAAAATGATGGAGAAGGAGTTTTGTGATCCTCCACGGCGGGGCAGCGTTTCTACACTATGATGAGTCTCGATATTTAGGAAGAACTTAACTCACCGCCCGAGTTATCACACAGCATCAACGTGAAGTCGCTCCTAAACTATAAAAGTGCAAGCGCACGTGCTGAATGCCGAGCCAGAGTCTGCGTTTGAAGCACGTATGGACGCGCTTTCAGGAGCATTTACGCACAAGCACATACGTTTTGCTATGGAAGCAACACCTGTGCGTGATGCTGAGGACTGAAAAGTGAGGTTTAAAATGAGCATCAATGGCAGTCGGTTTGAGAACATTTCCTCGCTGGCCCCACATGAGCTCACTCTCAGTCGTCCTCCGTGGCTCTCCACCACTCTGGGGAGCGTGCTCATCTTCACCATCGTGGTTGACATACTGGGGAATCTCTTGGTCATTTTCTCCGTCTACAGGAATAAGAAGCTCAGAAATGCAGGTAGGTCACTTCTTAAAGGATGTTCGGGTTTGAGAAAAGCTCTCAGAACAGAAGCATGGATGTGATCACTGCTCAAGTTGCGCAGGTTGCTGCGAAGCGTCAAAGGTTTGCGCGTACGAGTTGTGCGGTTGGGCACTGATGTCAGAAAGCGCTGCTGAAATATGTTACTTAAATATTTTCTGTGTATTTTGTTAGATTTAGAAACATTAATTCGAACTATTGTCAGTTATATCAGTGGACATATTAGACTCAGTGAACGCTAGGTGTACTGAATTTCGTTAACAGATAGTGTCTAATATTGTTCGAGATTTGTCACGCTTTGATGTGAACAAATATTATCATCAGCCGTTTCAATCAATACTCGTGCAAAAGTACAAACATGAGAACTACAGATCAGAGTTTTTATCTTTATGTGTTACATTACAACGAGGCACATTTTGAATAGGATAAAGAAAAAATATTTACCAAATGATGAAAATCCTGTCAGTTATTCCAACGAACAAGATGGTAGAGTATAAAGATACAGGAAAGTCTTTGTGTATATGGGAATTTTGTGCAGATCAAAATCAAGGCTTAATTCAAGGCTTAATTCACCATATGTCAGGTGGACAAATTTGCCAAGGACCAGTGCTCTCACATGAGATCAAAGGCGAATCTAGAGACCATGAGTTCCAAAGAAAAACAAGCTCATGGACTTTCTGACAGAGTTCATTTCCCGCCCACTTATTTCTGCCATTGCTGTAGTTTTATAAACGGGTGTGATAGTAACAATAGTCATAATTTAAGTACACAACATATATCACATGTACTTTGAGATAATCCAACTTGTAATTTCAGAGTTCAAACAGTCACCTTTAAGGATAGAATCTATTCTAATTTATTTTATTCATGACAACATTCAGGGTGTCCCAACAAGGGATTTAATGTGCCTGTGTTTACGTGACAATAAAGGGCAAACTATATACATAAATTAACACTAACAGTTTTGCTACAGTAAAGGGAAATGTTGTGCATATGTCTGTGCTTGTGAGGACAAAGTGTCCTCACAAAGATAGTACATGAAAAGTGCAGAGGTGTGAGGAGATTTGGTTGATCCATGCAAACAAAACAAAAAAACTGAAATTTTAATTAAAAAACAAAACAAAAAGAGGTGGCTGGCACAGTGGTACAAGTGGTTAGCGCTGCTGCCTGACAGCTCCAGAGATAGCTGGTTCAATCCTGACCTCAGACTCCGGTCTGTTTTGAGTTGGCCAAGTCCTCGCCATGTTTACCCTGAGTGCTGCTGTTTCCGTCCATATATCAAACACATGCATTAGGTTAGCTGGTTGGTATAAATTGGCCGGTGTGAATGGGTATGACTGGTATTGATGTCACCCTACTCCTGTCTTGAACGGCTATTGATGCTGATGTGACGTTAAATAAACAAACAAAGAAAGATTACTAAGGATATTTATTAGGTGTAGGTAAGTATTTAACTAAAGCAACACAAATGTGTGTGTGTGTGTGTGTGTGTGTGTGTGTGTGTGTGTGTGTGTGTGTGTGTGTGTGTGTGTGTGTGTGTGTGTGTATTCCAATCTCAAATCAAAACTTTCAATCCATACCTTAGACCTGTAGGGCTCTCAGTTGGCAAGTTAACAAGCTGCAGTCAGAAGAGGTTTTATATTACTGCAATTATTTCATAATTCCAGGTTAAATGCCATACCCCCACTGTTCAGCGGCAACAGCATACTATTCCAAGAAGATGTTCCAATACACTTTGGAACATGACTGTGAGGTCAGGCTTGCTGTTGAACAGTAAGCCCTGGCTTAAAGTTGGCATTCCAATTAACCTCAAAGGTGTCAGTTAAGGTCAGGGAACTGTGCAAGCCAGCCAAGTTCTCCACAAAAGTTGGCAAATTGTTTTCTTTTTTTATGGACTTTGTTTTAGGAGTGTAAGGCAAGGTGAAAGAAAGTCGGTGATCTTTTGTGTTTGGGAGGAATAAGACTGATGAATAGGTCAAACTGAAAGTAATTTCCAACCCAGTGTGTTAATACTTTTTTGAATGGTCACTCCATTCCTGTACGCTTTATATTATGTTGTATAAGTATGGAAACTGTGCCGGCTATTCCATGATTTGAAGCCAAATGTTATGATCTTGTCTTCTAAGGTAGTTTGAACATAGCCTGGAATATCAGTGTTTTTCTGTGGGATGCACCAACAAGGATGACAATCTAGGGATAGACCTTTCTGATTCAGACAGCCTTTTCCTCACCGTTATGAGGCAATATAATACATTTCCATAGTGAAATATTGTCCAAACAATGTATGTGTGTAGTAGCATAGTCTGTTCCAACACTGCTTCTGATACCTTTCAGTTTACTGTTTTGCACAAACTTGTGGAGTCCTTGCCAGCTTTAGTGCATGGTGTCATCACAGCAAAAGGGGAAAATAGAAAATATTACAAAATTCTAAAATTCATGCATTTATTTATTTTTATTTTTATATTTTTGACAAATATTTAACATTTTACCCAAATTATTATGTTTATTATATGTGTTGTAATGAAACATATTGTATTAAATGCAAAAAGCAAGCATCTTCACTAGTGGTCTCTGGCTTTTGACTGTATATACCGTATTTTTCGGACCATAAGGCGCACTTAAAATCCTTTAACTTTCTCAAAAATCGACAGTGCGCCTTAAAATGCGGTGCGTCTAATGTATGAATTAATTCTGGTTGTGCTTCCTGACCAAGAACCGATTGTAGATGGTACACGGCGCTCATAAATCTGTCAAAATGTTTTAGCACGGCCTTGGTAAGTTACAAAGCTTACGGAGGCCCCGTAGTGCGCAGCATCGCGGAGTAATACGGTAATGTTCGCTTCAGCATTAGGTGGTGTGCATTCATTCATTATTTCGAAGCGGATTTCAAACTCAACGCTATCAGTCATGCAGTACAAACACGGAAAAAAGAGCAGCTGCGAGAGACGTCACATTAACGAATCATGGTACGGAAGCGGAGGAGCAAAGAAGACGCCCTGCAACCAGGTAAAGACCAAACTGTTCCGAGGGAACTTAAGAGTTTTGTTTCATTTCATGCGCCTTATAACCCGGTGCGCTTTATGTATGAAAATATACCCGTTAGCAGCCGATCGTTGATATTGCGTCTTATAATCCGGTGCGCTTTATGGTCCGAAAAATACAGTAGTCATGAATGATTTATTGTAAAATGTTTAGATTTAATTTATTTATTATGTGAGTTGATTACTTATATTAGTCTTAGTATTATAGTAGTGATAGTGTTTTAGTGTTTTTTACTATGCCAGATAAGTATCTGGCATAACCTCAATTGTTTGAACTATTAAAACTTTATTTTTTAGAGGTTTGTGCTGAAAGCTTTATTTGAAGCTGTAAAGGCTTTTAGACTCTTTAGAAAGAGCTTTTTTATTGCTAATTGAATGCAACCATCTACACAGCTTCCCTAATGCCACCACATTGTTAAATGATGGAAATTCACAACATTTATAGAAAATAATATACTGTTATGACCCTGTGTAGGGGAATGCATAACACTTAAGAGGACAGTGTGATGGACCTGATACCTTAGTTTGACCAAAGCCAAATAGATAGACATTATTATGAACAGCACAGACGATCAGCCAGATTTAACAGAGACTCAACAAGTGAATGTGTTACTAGTTTATATAATTATGGGTTAGATAGAATATACAGGTATTGGAGGGACAAACACAGGAGTACTGTTTACAGTAGGACAGGCAAACACACCTACAAACGCCATTTATAGCTTGTTACAAATAAGTAGTGAAAAATCATACACACAAACTCAAAAAAGTCTCTAAACACATCATCCGAGTTAGAACAGTCTCTAGTCCAAAAATGAGCAAACGAGCAAAGACATGACTTGTAAGGTGCTTTCGGGTAAATGGTGGACTTATGCTCAGTGTTGCCAACTTTTTTCAGAGAAAAGTTGCTGATACCTGCTTGTCAGACGGGATCAGTCCTTTTCATCTTGTTGCTTCTCTCTTACACTCTGTACAGGATATACCAAATGAACTATTTGTGTATTTACAAATAAAACTATGTAGATATCTTAAAAGAACAAGAATACGTACATATTGATTAACGCCTTGAAACTTACAAAATCACGAAATGGAGTTAACGTATGCTCATCTTCCATGCTTCTGAATGTTCTGCTCTGTCTCTTGGAGCAGAGAGAGGGCTGAGCATCTCGTTCATGAGATGTTTTGGCGATTCTCTTCCATGGGAAGTAGCTAAGGATTGTACAAAAAGTCGCTAGATTTGTTGCTATTCCCTTTTTAAAAAAATAACTCGCTAAAGGGGTCTAAATCACTAAGTTGGCACTGATAACACTCCATTATACACTGCTTCTGCTCTTAAACTCCTGCCTCCTCTCCTGAATCCGTAGCGTTGATTGACTGTTGAGGTGACAAGCTGTTCACAGCCATAATGTACATTGTTAAAAGGCATAATTTATTGTACTTTTTAGACCTCTTCTATTAAAGAGATCAGATATTGACTGGATGGAAGTTAAAGAATTATAAATGAACCTATGTTGTAATGTCCATTTATACAGTTGTGATTTTAAAAGCTTTGCTCTTACAATACATGTTTTATTGTTAAAAAGCAACTGTAACTTAGAGGAAAGTATTTACCAGTTCGTTACTGCATACAAGTTTCTTTCCCCATGGTTTAACTCCACTTTTTTTTCTTGGTCAGAGTCACCGGTGCCCTTGTTAAAAGCTTAAGCATGCTCTCTGAACATGATGCTAGTCCATTGCAGGAATGGACAGGGGTTGCTGTCACTTGGGGATGGTCACCTCAGTGTATACTCTGCTCAAAAAATAAAGGGAACACTTAAACAACACAATATAACTCCAAGTAACTCAAACTTCTGTGAAATCAAACTGTCCACTTAGGAAGCAACACTGATTGACAATCAATTTCACATGCTGTTGTGCAAATGGAATAGACAACAGGTGGAGATTATTGGCAATTAGCAAGACACACTCAATAAAGGAATGGTTCTGCAGGTGGGGACCACAGACCACTTCCCAGTACCTATGCTTTCTGGCTGATGTTTTGTCACTTTTGAATGTTGGTGGTGCTTTCACAGTTGTGGTAGCATGAGACGGACTCTACAACCCACACAAGTGGCTCAGGTAGTGCAGCTCATCCATGATGGCACATCAATGCGAGCTGTGGGAAGAAGGTTTGCTGTGTCTGTCAGCGTAGTGTCCAGAGGCTGGAGGCGCTACCAGGATATAGGCCAGTACACCAGGAGACGTGGAGGAGGCCGTAGGAGGGCAACAACCCAGCAGCAGGACCGCTACCTCCGCATTTGTGCAAGGAGGAACAGGAGGAGCACTGCCAGAGCCCTGCAAAATGGCCTCCAGCAGGCCACAAATGTGCATGTGTCTGCACAAACGGTTAGAAACCGACTCCATGAGCATGGTATGAGGGCCCGGCGTCCAGAGATGGGGGTGTGCTCACAGCCCAACACCGTGCAGGACACTTGGTATTTGCCAGAGAACACCTGGATTGGCAAATTCACCACTGGTGCCCTGTGCTCTTCACAGATGAAAGCAGGTTCACACTGAGCACATGTGACAGACGTGACAGAGTCTGGAGACGCCATGGAGAGCGATCTGCTGCATGCAACATCCTTCAGCATGACCGGTTTGGCAGTGGGTCTGTATTGGTGTGGGGTGGCATTTCTTTGGAGGGCTGCACAGCCCTCCATGTGCTCGCCAGAGGTAGCCTGACTGCCATTAGGAACCGAGATGAGATCCCCAGACCCCTTATGAGACCATATGCTGGTGCGGTTGGTCCTGGGTTGCTTCTAATGCAGGACAATGCTAGACCTCATGTGGCTGGAGTGTGTCAGCAGTTCCTGCAAGATGAAGGCATTGAAGCTATGGACTGGCCCGCCCGTTCCCCAGACCTGAATCCGATTGAGCACATCCATCCACCAACGTCACGTTGCACCACAGACTGTCCAGGAGTTGGCGAATGCTTTAGTCCAGGCTGGGAGGAGATCCCTCAGGAGACCATCCGCCACCTCATCAGGAGCATGCCCAGGCGTTGTAGGGAAATCATTCAGGCACGTGGAGGCCACACACAAGACTGAGCCTCATTTTGACTTGTTTTAAGGACATTATTAAGGACATTATTTTGACTTGTTTTAAGGACATCAAAGTTGGATCAGCCTGTAGTGTGTTTTTCCACTTTAATTTTGTGTGTGACTCCAAATCCAGGTCTCCATTGGTTAATACATTTGAATTCCATTGATGATTTTTGTGTGATTTTGTTGTCAGCACATTCAACTTTGTACAGAACAAAGTATTCAATGAGAATATTTAATTCATTCAGATCTAGGATGTGTTATTTGAGTGTTCCCTTTATTTTTTGAGCAGTGTGTGTGTGTATGTGTATATATATATATATATATATATATATATATATGGGGGCAAAAAAGGATTTAGTCAGTCACTGAAGTTCTACTTAAAAAGATGACAGAGGTCTGTAATTTTCATCATAGGTACACTTAAACTATGAGAAAAAATTGAAAATGAGAAAAAAAATCCAGTAAATCACATTGTAGGATTTTTAAAATATTTAGTTGTAAATCATGGTGGAAAATAAGTATTTGGTCACCCACAAACAAGCAAGATTTCTGGCTCTCACAGACCTGTAACTTCTTCTTTAAGAAGCTCTTCTATTCTCCACTTGTTACCTGTATTAATGGCACCTGTTTGACCTCGTTATCTGTATAAAAGACACCTGTCCACAGCCTCAAACAGTCAGACTCCAAACTCATCCATGGACAAGACCAAAGAGCTGTCGAAGTGTATTGCGTATTACATGTATTGCGAGATTTTAAGACAAAACCTCCTTCCATCAGTGAGAGCATTGAAGATGGAACGTGGCTGAGTCTTCCAGCATGACAATGATCCCAAACACACCACTCGGGCAATGAAGGAGTAGCTCCGTAAAAAGCATTTCAAGGTCCTGGAGTGGCCTAGCCAGTCACCAGACCTCAAAGACATAGAAAATTTGTGGAGGGAGTTGGAAGTCTGTGTTGCCCAGCGATACACTATAAAGATGTGCTGGTCTGAGTATTTCAGAAACTGCTGATAGAAAGGCAACAGTAACTCAAATAATCACTCATTATAGCGAAGGTATGCAGAAGAGCATACAACACGTCAAACCTTGAAGAAGATGGGCTACAGCAGCAGAAGACCCACCTGTCAGCAAAAGACCACACCTGTCAGCTAAGAACAGGCAATTGAGCAATATTTAAATGCAACAGCTTACTTGAGTATTGTTGCTGACCATGTCCATTCCTTTATGACCACAGTGTACCGGTACCAATTTTCTGATGGCTAATTCCAGAAGGATAACGCATTGTGTCAGAAAGCTCAAATCATCTCAAACTGATTTCTTGATCATGACAAACAATTTCCTCTATTCACATGGCCTCCACCGTCACCAGATCTCAATTCAATAGAGCACCTTTGGGATATCATGGATGTGGAGCCAGCAAATCTGCACCAACCGTGTGATGCTATCATGTCAATAAGGATCAAAATATCTGAGGAATTCTACCATTGTCTTCCAGAGTGAGTTGATCTGGGAATAACAGGGGCACAAGATAAATACTCATTCAGTGCACCATTTGAGGGCTTGATATCTCTAACAGCTAAAATGGCGACTACAAAAACTAATTATGAAGCTGCCCGTGACAGAAACTAAGAATAAAGGAAATAAACCTGTTTATTGACTGGGGGCTACCAATAGCTCCCAAACTCAGCTTAATCTTAGTATCA
Organism: Ancistrus triradiatus; assembly: GCA_025084515.1. Classification (NCBI taxonomy): domain Eukaryota; kingdom Metazoa; phylum Chordata; class Actinopteri; order Siluriformes; family Loricariidae; genus Ancistrus; species Ancistrus triradiatus. The sequence continues at coordinate 148,860 of JAJAGP010001260.1, forward strand.
GTGCATAAAAAGCATTCGATTCGAATTCCCTTTTTTCATTAAACATGAATGTATCTCTTTTCTCTTATAAAATCTGTCTGAACACAAACTAGGCCATTTAACAATGTTTATCACTCTTTTGCTCAGTTCATTTCTTTTACACTCCTTTGTTTCACGATGCTTAAGTAACCCCAACAGATGGAGGCACAAACCCTTACCTTTACCTTTCCTTACAATAACAGCTGTCAACCAATCAAATATAAATGTATTTTGCGATACATGAGAATATGCTGTAGTTTATTATAAAGTACACTTTTACAGTAATCTTTCTGTTTATTTAGGTATGCTAACTTACTGCATGGGGCAGCTGCTGCTCCCTCCAACAATACACAGTAGCTTTGCTATCATTTTTAGCTAATATAATAAATGTTGTTATTGATGTGTTGTATGTACTGTACTCAAAAAGCTGTATGTTTTTATCAGGGCTTCAAGTTTACAACAAATGAATGGGCTTCCAGATTAGTCAGCTAAATTAGCTAGCCTTTAGTCATGCAGTATTTGTGCAGCAGGTAAAATTGGTCAAACATCCAGATAGCTTCAGCGACCTCGGTTCAATCCTGAGCTCTAGTTATTGTCGCTGTTTGGATGTTCTCTCCCATGTCTGGGTAGTTTTCTTCCGGGCACTCTTAAGCACGTGGTTAAGTGAATTGGCTACTCTAAATTGCCACTAGGTGCGAAAATAAGACAGGTGACTGCTTTAAGAATACTTTAATTAAAAATATTAATAAATAAATGTGGTAATGATGTTTTCCACCAAGTTTTAGATCAGACATCTCAAAACTATTGTATATTGTCCTGTTAGTTCATTAAACTGAAACTCTTCCTAGTACAGCCTGCATGCAAAATCTGAGTTGAAGCTCCCACCAACAGCCACTTAGTGAAGTCATTGAATCTCTGGGTGTATATGGTATGGTCGTGTATCTGTTATTATACCACAGTTAACATCGGGATTTCACTCCGATCTGCTTCAGTCGGTAGAATAGTGCATCTTAGTAACAGCTTGCCTTGTAAACCCGACTCATTTTATTTGTTGAATGTAAATAAACTTTCTTTTTAATAAATTCAAACTTACCAATCAATATATTTGTGTTTATTGTCTGAATAATAAACAGTTATGGGTAATTTTGTTCCTCGACTTTAATGACTGAAGGCAGACAAATTCTCATTGGGCACACGATTTTGAATGTGTTATTTTGAGCCATGTCCAGATGCTCAGGATTCACTGGCAGAGCATGGAACGTGGACTTGTATTGCACGCACACACACACACACACACACACACACACACACACACACACACACACTGACTTCTCAAACTTCAATAAATTTGCACCAAAGATTAAATATCAAGATGTGCTGTAAAATGGCTTTGTATTAAGCTACACAAATACCTACAGGTCCTCTGGAGGGATATAAGAAGCCCACTGATATGGCTGAGCAGTAAAATGAAGTGATCTTATGTGAAAATATGTGCTTCCCCTATTTTAAAAACCACCATTAGCCACTGGAGGATAAATTATACTAACTGTTTTTTTACAATGCATGTACTCCACATTATATTCCATGTACACCACATCTCCTTTTATAGAATACGAAGCAGAGGAATGCACAAATGCACAATAAACCTGACTATTTTTATTACACAATGCAATAGCGCAATGCAAACCAAATGGCAATATGTTGCATTGCCTAATATTACTCATTTGTGCTGCGTCTGGTACTTATTTTAGTTACAAATAACTTACTTGGAGGGCTTGGAGGTTTCAGGTAACCGGCTCAACATCAAACAGAACTGAAATAGCCAGTTACTCTACCACAAGTGGATGGAGTGCTTATTGTCAGTGGCACACTCTCTCATATGCCACAGTCCTCTGCCAGGTCGGAGAAGACCTTGTGTTGATTTGTAATGTAAAACTTTGTATCACAAGTGTAAAGCTAAAGCAGTGACGCGTTTCTTGATTTTAATAATTGGCTTTAATTTTATTATCTGCAAAAACAAGATTAGACTGGAAGAGTGAGTGAATGCATGGGACAGAGAAAATGAATTGTTCTCATTCAAGAGCTACTCTAGTGGAAATCAATTTAATACATGAACGCACCTTAACAAATCATAGTTTACAGTACCACCAAGTATTGTGCACAGATATTAACCGTATAATAAAACAAAATGCTTGCATTGTATTAGTGTAACTGCACAAGGGGAGGCTGTGTGGAATGCATTCTGTGGTTTGACCTCCCACTGGGTACGGTGCAAGCTTATTCTGATTAGTGGGTCAGGGTTAACCCAGTAATTGTTCTATTACCCTCCTATAATGTACTTCATTATGCTTTTCTCTAGTGAGTAGCTTTCACATGGCCTAAAGCAGAACTATCTAGCCATCTCGCTGGGAATTTGTAATAAGTTGCTCGTTTCAAATACTCATGCCATACGTTTGACAAAATATATTATACACAGTCATGAATGCAAATCTACACGTCCCAAAACATCTTCCCAAGCCCCAAACCATGCCTGCATTCAGAAACAATTCACTTTGTACTGTTGCATTTTTCTTTGGATATGAAACACAGCAGTTTCCCCTCTCCCCTGACACTGAGAAACCAATTCAACCAGAAAGACTTGATCTCCTGTGACATCACTGTCTGTTTGGATTATTCAGAGCAAGTACACCCCACTGGCCTATAGCACTGATTCTAACATACTCAGCTTTATCTACAAAACCCTGCAGCCAGTCCAGCTCATGTGCAGGGCAACATGATGTTACTCTGTTTTCTGGCTTTGCATGGATAGATAATGAAAAATGTGATATCATGCATGAAAAGTCTCACATTTGTTCCAAAGGAATGACAAAATTGCTTCTTTAATTATTTTTTGAGGCTGTCTAAATTACTGTATTTCTATCTCTTTGATCTCTACTCTCCCTTAGTGGCCCTGACATGGCTTGGGAGCCTGAGGCAGTCTTATTAAGTGAATCTCACTGTTCATTCAAGGGGACTGTGCAATAGAAGGGAAACTTCTTTTAGTTATCTTCACTTAGGTTGAATGTGGCAAACGATTCCCCTGTGCATGCTCATTTGGAAATGACAGTGATCGCTTAATTTTCCTGGTGAACCAATTAGAGGCGGTACTTGTGCCCTTTCTGATCATTTATTAAGTCTGAATGAATTGATTTTAAGATATTATGACTTGAGAAACCTCCACGCTGCAAGCATATCTTCTTTCAACCTAGAAATACAATGGTCTCCTGTGGTTTCATGATTTGTTATGATGTATCAAGAAAAATACGGTTTAAACCAAGTTCATGTTAATGATCTCATTTCACCCAAACTTTGCCTGTGGCTTGCCTCTGGCTTTCATTCCTAGAAGTCATAAAATAATACAGTTTGACATGGTTCTGATGAGATTGATTGCACTAAGACTTTCTGCTTTTAGGGCAGTGCATGTTAACATCCTAAACACTATGAACAACAAAAATGTCTGACTTGACGTGAGAGTAGAACTATAGACTAAGTAATATTCTGTTGCTAGACACAGCACAAGTACTCTCAAGAGCTTGTATGGTACATTTTCCAGAGGCTAGTTTAATTAGCTACAGAAGACAACAAAACTGCCTGAAAGTGTTTTAAAATGTTCCATTCTCAATAAAACAGACCAAGTAAAGCCATCTTGTAGCTCATCTTTCTTTGGGTTCAAATTTGACAGATGGCTTAAAAATTAAATGTCACCTCTTTCGAAGATAAGGGTTCACACAGATCTTAAAGCATACATAGCGATAGTGCAAGACAGTTGATGATGCGCATGGTTAAATGTTATTGCTGTAGTTCAGTTCTATATTTGTCACTATATCTACAGATAAAAATTGACAACAGAATTGCAATTAGCATGAATTCCGAAAGATATACTTTCCCACAGGTTTCTACGTGTCATTTTAAACCTATGGTATCATAATCAACATTCATATCTCTGTCAGTTGGCGTCCCAGCTGGTCCCATAAATGCTTGATTGGTGATAAATCTGATGACCAGGCTGGCCAAGGAAGTTTTATAACACTGTGTGTGGGCGAGCATTATCCTGCAGAAAAGCCCTGCCATAAGAGGCAACATGTGGATGCAGGATGTCCTACACATATCACTGATCTGTTAATGTCCCTCTTGTCACTACTAGGGGTGATGGACTCATACACGATGGGTTCCAGACCATCACACCAGCAGCTGGGACAGCATGTCACCTCACAGCAAATGCATGATTGAAGCACTGACCTCGAGGTCTCCTTGTTTACCTTGTGTGTGCATGCAGATCAAAACAACTGAGTCCAATGATCTGCCCCCTTTCAAATTCTGTCAACTGGGCAAAATTTCTTGCACTGTAGAGGTATGTGTAGCTCACCAAGAGGTACATTACCCAAAAGTAGTCTGTGAGCCTGTTATAGGGCAGTGGGAGAAGACCAGTTATATAAATGATGTGTAAACATTTATATAACTGCAACTAATATATATATATATATATATATATATATATATATATATATATCTATATACTATATATATCTATATATACAACCCACACATATATATCTAATCTATATATCTCTATCTATATCTCTATCTCTCTATCTCTCTCTCTCTCTCTCTCTCTATCTATCTATATATATAGTTGCAGTCAAAAATATTAAACCCTCCAAAGATTTTAAGGATTTATCAAATTAAGTTTTTTTCAAATAGCAAGATTCTGCTTTGGATTTTTGGATTTGGATTTTCTTTATGAGTTGTGATACATAAAATCAGAACATAAAATGCGTGATGTAGTATTTGTGTGTAACAGTATATTTTGTTAAGATAGCCATGTCACAATTATTCAACCCCTAGATAATATTGTTGTTTTTAAAGCTTTCTGGCAGTTTTTATGGACTAAAGTTCGGCAGTTTCGGCCCCGCCTCTTCCCTCTCGCGCTGTTGCCCTCCCTCCCCCGCGATCACGCTTGTAAAGGACGCTGTGCTGCTTATTCAGCCTCATCATTTTTGCTCCTGCTTCTGTGCCTTGACGCTTTCGCGACGCTCCGCTCGGGTTCCGTTGCTCTGCGCAGGTGCGGACCCATACGCCGTTTGCGTAGCAGAGCTACGCCTTATGACGCGACTCCGCTACGCTAACGCATAGAGGTGCAGTACGCTTACAGCGTTAACTTTTGTTGGGTTTCTTTCTGTTCTTTTCTTCAGTGGCTGAGTGGTGCGTTGAGTTTATAGAGCGGCGACCTACGTGTCCGTCCAGGGTTTGATCCTCAGCCACTGAAGTTGTTTTATTTACTTACTTTTTATTGTGTATTTAGTTTCTTTTATTTATTTATAATTTGGATCACTATTTCCATTAGGAGCCAACTGCAATTAGGTCCTAAAACCCTTTATACTTTTGTTTTCATGGTTCGCCCGGGTTTTAATATGACGAACCATAACAGAGTTGAAACATAATTAAGCCTTTGAGAACTCAATAATAATCATTAATTTGCTTCAGCTGTGGTGCATATATAAACCCCACCCATGTAGGAATTTAAGGCGAGTTACAATCATGGAAAAGACAAAGGAACTTCCACAAAAGCTGAGAGTTCCATCAAGGTTCCTTAGCAACTTAATAAAGACAACTAAGAAAAACCCCCATGTGAGTGCAAGACACCTACAGGATGACCTGATGAAGGCTGGAACAAGTGCTTCAGTAGCAACTATAAGACATGCACTGAATAAACGAGGACTTCATGGCCAGACTCAAAGAAGTACTCCACTCTTAAGGACAAGGAACATCAAAGGTCAACTAGAATATGCCAGGAGGAATTTGGATAAGGCTACAGAGTTTTTAGAGACAGTTCTATGGACTGATGAAACCATCTGTTTGGACATATGGAACAGTGGTATGTCTGGCGTACGAAAGGCCAGGCTTATGACCAGAAGAATACCATCCCCACAGTCAAGCATGGAGGTGGGTCATTGATGATGTGGGCTTGTTTTTCTGTAGCAGGAACTGGCAATCTCGATTGTGTACCTGGCTTAATGGATCCTCAGAAATACCAGGCCATTTTAAAGGGAACGTGATGCCATCTGCTGACAGATTAAACCTTGGGAATCTTTGGACCTTCCAGCAAAACAATGATCCTAAGCACTCCTCCATCAAAGTCAACCAAAACTTGGTTGAGAAAAAGATCCTGGAATGTCCTGGAGTGGCTTTCTCAGTCACCATATCTAAACCCAATTGAAAATCTTTGGTGGGATATAAAGAAGGCAGTTGCAGCAAGGAAGCCATCAAACATCACTGAACTAGAGGCTTTTGCACGTGAAGAATGGGACAAGATTCTAATTGAGAGGTGTAAGAAGCTTGTTAGTATTTACCGAAAACGTCTTATATATATATATATATATATATATATATATATATATACACACACACACACATACACATATACAATGGGGCAAAAAAGTATTTAGTCAGCCACTGATTGTGCAAGTTCTCCTACTTAGAAAAATGAGAGAGGTCTGTAATTTTCATCATAGGTCCACTATGAGAGACAAAATGAGAAAAAAAATTCAGGAAATCACATTGTAGGATTTTTAAAGAATTCTATTGTAAATTATGGTGGAAAATAAGTATTTGGTCAATAAATTTGGTTCAATTCAATACTTTGTAACATAACCTTTGCTAGCAATGACAGAGGTCAAACGTTTCCTGTAAGTCTTCACCAGGTTTGCACACACTGTAGCTGGTATTTTGGCCCATTCCTCCATGCAGATCTTCTCTAGAGCAGTGATGTTTTGGGACAACACGGACTTTCAACTCCCTCCACAAATTTTCCAGATCAAAGGAGATTATCAATGGTCTTGTATGTCTTACAATTGCTCCCACAGTTGATTCATTCACACCAACCTGCTTGCCTATTGTAGATTCACTCTTCCCAGCCTGGTGCAGGTCTACAATTTTCTTCCTGGTGTCCTTCAGCAGCTCTTTGGTTTTGGCCATGGTTGAGTTTGGAGTCTGACTGTTTGAGGCTGTGGACAGGTGTCTTTTATACAGATAACGATGTCAAACAGGTGCCATTAATACAGGTAACGAGTGGAGGATAGAAGAGCTTCTTAAAGAAGAAGTTACCGGTCTGTGAGCACCAGAAATCTTGCTTGTTTGTGGGTGACCAAATACTTATTTTCTCCCATGATTTACAATTAAATTCTTTTAAAATCCTACAATGTGATTTTCTGGATTTTTTTTCTCATTTTGTCTCTAAAAGCTGAAGTGTACCTATGATGAAAATTACAGACCTCTCTCATCTTTCCACGTAGGACACTTGCACAATCAGTGGCTGAATAAATACTCTTTTGCCCCACTGTATGTACCTTTGTCATTGGTCTCATATATATATATATATATATATATATATATATATATATATATATATATATATATATATATATATATATATGTATATGTATGTATATGTATATGTATGTATATGTATATGTATATGAGACCAATGACAAAGGTACTGAGTTTTAGTCTATGTGCTTGTACTAAAAAAGATAATCATTTTAGTAGCATTATGCTACTAGGTGAAAAGGTAGGATTAAACTGAATACATTATTACTTATGCAAAGTCAGAGTTTGGATAGGGAATACATTATGTGAAAGTAAACAGTTATACAAAAATGTGTCTTTTCTAATTTGGAATGTTTTATAAAGACTTATAAAGACTCTGTTTCAACAAAACAGAGTGTATTTGTTTCAATATGAGAGTGATACAGTGGAGGAATAGATGCTGTGTATCCTTATCATGATTTATGATTAAAAAGTCTTTGTGACAAATGTTAGCCCTATTAAAATATCAGCAATAGACTAGTAAGCCATTAGCAAGCCTTTCACTAGTACAACTCAAGTGCCTATGATCGTAAATCAAGAGACCTTACCTACAAGTGCATAATGTTTAATTCTGCCTCTGCTTTGCACCACTTTTTCACACTTTTTTCATGCCTAGAAAAGAGTTTCAGCTAGTGGCAATTTACAAGTAATTGCATCACTGCAGTGCCTGAGCAGTTTGAACTGATGATAGGTTTCATCTTCTTCAGGGTGAACAGCCCAATAAACAGAATATATACACAAGATATTTCTATGAATTATTAATTTGTAAAAAGTGAAATTGCATTGTTCCTGGCATTCATGTTTTACCTTCTGGCAAGTCGTTGTAAAAGCACCTGGGCTCTGTAAATTCTGTATATGCTGAATAAAGTGATAATACGGGGAGCTTGCCACAGAAACATGGTAAAACCTGAGTAGACATTTAATTGAAACATCAGATTCAATTTACTACAGAGCCATAAACAAAGTGCTATAAGAGCTAATGGACTGCGTGTAATGAGCCAGCATTTATTTCTCTCCTGCATGCAACATCAGCAGAACTTGTCAATCATAAAGTTGGTTGATAATTAAAGCCCAGGCCTTGTGCCTTTTCCTAGATAAATTACTACTTGGAGAAATATAAGACCACATGGTAAACAATACAGTGAGTATACTGGAGGTCCTAAAGGGAAAGCTGTCACAAGCTAGTTGGCTAGATCCTAGAAATAAGCAAGCCTGATTAATTACATTTGAAATGATAGTTATGGTTAACCAGTTTTCAATTACAAATGCCTTCGTTATGGAAGAAATTAATTGAAATGGATGGCATTGAGCTAATCTGGGTCAGAGGTGTATTATGTCAGAAGCGCTGCTAAACAGGAGTAGCCAATGACAGCCCATTTCTATGTAACCTATTATAATAATAAATAAACAAATTATCTGAATCAGTATGATATTCACTTCTTATTATATTATGACCATGGTGTGGCCAGTCATACCTTATATGAGAGCCTGTCCATCTTCTAACCCTAAAGAGCCCACAATGTAATTTAAATGTTTTTCAAAAGCCTGAGTGTTTATAGCTGCGTGGCACTCACATTATATCTTGTTTACATTTTTTTGACAGCACCTTACGTTTAGATCTTTTGCTAATAAGAAATGCCGAGCTGTTCATTTTTAAATCGTATTCACACTAAAGAAATTATTTTGCATTAACAGTCTAAATATTTAACGGGTGACTCCGCAGTCTAATAATGTAATCCATCACAGCAGTGACCTGGGTTCGAGTCCCAATGGTCCCTTCTGGCCAGGTCATGAATTATGCAGACACATTTACCTAAGCAAGTGCTAAATCCTCCTCCCCCTGGCCGTGCAACCACAACTGCTTCAAAGCTTGGCGCCCCATTCAGGGTACATTCTCAAGTACCCCCTGTGAATTCCGGGATAGGCTCTAGACCACGACCATGTGACCTTGTTCATGCTAAAATGGACTGATGGGGTTTTAAAAAAATTCAAGTGCTGAACATGCATAATCAGGACGACACATGCTAATGAACTCAAGTACACAAATGATGCAAATTTAGGACTATATATTATAATTTAAGACTATAATTAATACTATAATTATACTTGTTTCAGCCAAATTTCGATTCACGATTAAGTACACAGTGATTCAGGTTCACAATAGCCCTTGCTCAGAGAAGATCTCTGCTATTTGTATAGTATTTTTCTTCATTTTTACATCTACAGTACTGTATTCTCAGAGCAAATAAGTCTCCATGGGTCCTAAAAAGGTTAGTTCATAAGGGCCAACCGAAAGCAGAACAGGAATTGAGTTCACCAATATAGTAAGTGTTTTACTTTTGCTTTTCACTTTTAATCAATTACTCACTAAATTATATGACATTTTTTAACACTTTATAATAAAATAAGCTTTGGGTTAATTGTTTTGGACAAATATAGATTAATGGAAGTGTTTTAAACATTGATTTCTTTATCATTACTTATCATATGTCTTATCAGTATAGACCGCTCTACCAAACACTCCTCAGTTCATGATACATTTAACTTGTGATGGATTTGTCAGAACAAATCCCCTTTGTAAAACAGGGAGCACCTGTACAATACTGGTCCATTAATTCATATAATGCCTTGTTGTTGTTACGGTATTTAAAATGCAAATAAAAAATATATTCAGTATTCCTTAAATTTCGCTGACTTTTATTTATTTGCAGACAGTATGAACCCAAGATATTTCAGGTTTTTTCTGGTCAACATATATTATGATATTATGCACTAGAGGGAGATATATGTAAATCCCTTCCAGTATTTCTTTGAGGAATATTGTTTTTAAACATTTCGATAATTTTCTTAAACATACGGGAGATCATCTGTCCACCTTGACCCATCAAAGACATAATCATGATTATAATCACCTGTTTTAAATCACATCCTTATTTAGTTTTTTTTTTAAATCTCATTACTTGCTAGGGGTCACGCTGACCCTGGCTCATGACGCTACAGGTCAGCATTGACTTATTCTATGGTGTGGGCATGCTCGGTGCTATCGCACATGCGCCAGCCCTGGTTTGGTGCCATGCGCGCAAGTGGCAACACCTGTTGGTGGGGCTATTTAAGCACACCTTTCAGCCCACACAGTCGCATCTTTGTCGCTTCTTTGGACTTCACCAGGCCTCACACGGCTTTATAATTGAGTGCCGGTTTTTCGATTAGGGACAGCGGTAGCTGCCGTTTTGTAGAATGACAGTAATGGGAAATCAGGAGGCTGCCCGGTAACTGGTAGGGTCTAGTTGGTAGTGTAGGGCAAGCTAATCACTACCACTCCCGGTTGCCTCTCTTCCTCGGCGGTTCTGGCTAGTTCGCAGCGGCAGCGTGAGCCCCCCGCGTTCTTCCGCCCGCACCCCCCCCCACCAGTGCTACTACCCGCGATCGTGTTTCGAAAGGACGCCATGCTGTCTCTTAATCAGCCCCGTCCCTTCGCTTCGCGTAATTCTCGCGCTCCTGGAATCCACAGGAGAACCGTCAGTCTGTAGCTCTGCACAGACGCAGACCCGCTTGCTCCGTTGGCGCATCTCAGCTTAGGCGCTTCCTTAAGTTAGGTTTTCGTTTCTTTTTCTTCAGTTGCACGTTCGGTTTAAACAGCCATTACTGACACGTCCGTCCAAGGTTCTAGCCTCAGCCACTGAAGTTGTTTTCTTTTGTGGTTATTTTATTGTTTATTTTATTTTATTTTATTTTAATTATATTTTGGTTCACCATTTCTATCTGGAGCTAACTGCAATTGGGTCCTAAAACCATAATCATTTTATTTTCACAGTTCGCCTGCTTTTTAATATGGCGAACCGTAACATTACTAGCCCTATATTGTCCCTGTCCTTTTGGAATTTGTTGCAGGCTTGAAATGTAGGAATGGAGGTTTAATAACAAATGAAAAGTTTACCTGAAAAAACCTGAAATATCCTAGGTTCTGTCACGATTCAGACTGAGAACGAGTGTAGGGGTCAGATGCAAGTTTAATAAATAGTCAGCGTAGTAGTGTACAGGCAGGGTCGGTAACGAGAAGACAGTCCAAAGATCAGAGCAACCAGAGCAAAATCGCAAACCAAAGGGGTAATCCGTGAAACAGGCAATTGAGGTCAAAACCAGGAACACCAGAAAACACAGAGAACCCTCAGAAATGTATCGCATGGCAAATACAAGGCCATTTCTCAATATGCATACTTCTCTGTGCTTGTGTTCTTGCGTGCTTGAGAAACATCATCAGTCGCAGTCCAAGTACTGTTCCATTTCTAAGTTCGCATCTAACCAAGTACGCTCCAAATCCCTGGATGTGTTCTCGATCCGCCCATATTATCGAGGATGCATCAGAGCAGACTTGTGCGGACTTGAACAGCAAAATCCCACAATGCATTGCCAGCGCGGTAATGGCGGATGAGAGGACTCCCAACTGAATGTATAATTTCTAAAGTCATACTGTTATTGTGTCACGGAATGAAGTTATAAGATTTTTTTAGGCGAGAATGTAGTTGTTTAAAATTCAACCATGCAGTCAGTTTATCAAGATGGAGCCTACATTAAAAAATGCTCAGACGATTTCGGTGATGTAAAGTTATTAACGTATTTATTATGCATTATATTTATTAGTTGTATTCTAAATATGAATTAAATTCCCTTCTAAAATCAGACTTGTTTGGTGCTCGCTTATGTTTGAGAAAGTTTTTATTTATGCTTAAATGCGATCGGTCCGTTGTTACACGTAGATTAAACTATTCAATGGAAAATAAAAGATCGGAGCACTTGTTCCACCACTGACAGGCTTTATACAAGATGTTTTAGGATTTTATCTAGGTGTAAAAAGTAAATCGTGTTGTCTCCATAGCCAAGTACGCTGCTGTTCCAATTGTAGAATAACCGACCTGTGTCCTTCCTTCATCGGGAGAATGTACTCGCAAGTCCAACTTCCTAGTCCAGACTTGGGAAGTATGCAAGTCCGAACGCCGTGTACTTGGTATTGAAAAACGGCCCACGACTTCGCAATGAGTGAACCAAACAGCACAGCTTAAATAGGCGGAGAACAACTGGCCATCAGATCTTGGGCCTCTGTAGGCGAGGCGGGGGAACAGCAGCCTCACATGTGACAGGTTCATACCGTCTGCAATGAAATAAAAGTGAAAGGAAATGTAAGGACCACTGCATTTAATTAGCATTTTTCAAACCATCCCAATTTTTTCTGATTTGGGGTTATACAACAACCAAGCTGATTTTTCTATACAGTTGTAATGGTGCAAGTTCTTCTCAATCTACTTATGAGGAGATATTGTGTACTTTGATCTACACATCTTGTGAGTTCAGAAATATTAATTATCTGGTGCATGTAACTTACTGTTTTAAAAAAAGGCTGTAGGAAATTATAATTACTTAAGATGAATTAACAGGCTGGCAGTTCAATAATTAGACTGGTATTGTCTTCATCACTGAAGATAACCCAAGATCAAGATCACACGATATACCTGATGGTTTAAAAAGCACAAGCTATGAAGTTTTTCCAATTTGTACCAATTTCTAGTGGAATTTCAAGAGAGGATGAGAGGAGAGCTGAATTTATCCAAGACAAAATTGTGATGAACACAGTCGTATGAAAAAGTTTGGGCACCCCTGATAATTTTCATGATTTTAGTTTATAAATCATTGGTTGTTCAGATCAGCAACTTGTGTTAAATATATCATATAGCAGATGAACACAGTGATATTTGAGAAGTGAAATGAAGTTTATAGGATTTACAGAAAGTGTGCAGTAATTATTCAAACAAAATTAGGCAGGTGCATAAATTTGGGCACCCCAACAGAAAAATGACATCAATATTTAGTAGATCCTCCTTTTGTAGAAATAACAGCCGCTAAACGCTTCCTACAGGCTTCCAGTCTGGATTTCTGGTTGAAGGTGCTTTTCGGACCATTCTTCTTTAAGAAACATCTTCCAGTTCTACAGTCAGGTTTTGATGGTTTTCCGAGCATGGACAGCCCACATTTTCATAATATTCATGTCTGGGGACTGAAATGGTGCCATTCCAGAAAACGTTGTGTTACTGGTTCCTCTGCATGAATGCCTTAGTAGATTTTGATCAGGGTTTTGGGGTCGTTGGCCTCGGTGCAACTTTGTCACCTGATTCTTTGAACATTGTTCTCAAACTCACGAATCTGGAGATATTAACAAGGCTGGATATCCATGCGACCCTCAACTTTAACAAGATTCCTAGTACCCTGCACTGGCCTACCCGTCCCACACAGCATTAATGGAACCACACCAAATTTTACTGGTGTAGGGTAGCAAGTGGTTTGTCTTGGGATGCTGTGTTCTTTTTCCGCTATCCTTGTTATGTCCAACCATAACTCAATTTTAGTTTCATCAGTACACAGCACTTTATTCCAAAATGAACCAGCTGGCATTGTCCAAAATGTGCTGTAGCCTCAACCCTCAAGTGACTCTGTTTGTGGCGCTGTTTCTGCAGAAACATGGCTTCTTCTGCATTACTCTCCCGATACAGCCTTTCCTTGTGTGCAAAGTGTTGCTGTATAGGTTTGAACGATGAAACAGTTGACCACATCTGCAAGCAAGATGAGGTTTTGTAGGTCTTTGGAGGTGGTCTGTGGCTTGACTATGACTGTTCTCACCATCCTTCGCCTCTGCCTATGCTGAGATTTTTCTTGGTCTGCCACTCGCGGGAGGTCCCTAACTAGAACTTGTTAGCCTGGGGTCTTCCATTGTCTCACTATGTTCCTCACAGTGGAAACTGCCAGCTGAAATCTCTGAGAGAGCTTTTCCCTTTCTCCCTGAACCATGATGTTGAACAACCTTTGTTTTCAGGCCATTTGAGAGTTGTTTTGAGGCTCCCATGTTGCCACTCTTCAGAGAAGATGCAAAGAGGAGAAAAACTTCCATTTGGCCACCTTAACACTTTCTCATATTTGGATTCACTTGTGTATGTAGATCAAGGGTCAATGAGTTTACAAAACAAATTTTGTGTTCCAATAATTAATGCTAAAGGTATTCAAATGCAAGGGTTCCCAAATTTATGCACCTGCCTAATTTTGTTTGAATAATTACTGCACACTTTCTGTAAAACCTATAAACTTAATTTCACTTCTCAAATATCACGGTGTTCATCTGCTATATGATATATTTACCTGAAATTGCTGAGCTGGACAACCAATGATTTATAAAGAAAAATCATGAAATCATTATCAGGGGTGCCCAAACTTTTTCATACGACTGTATCCTTCTCTTTAATAAGACTGTGTCTGCATTGGCTATAATAGTCCTTTTGAAACATATTAGAGTTGAAAAAATTACAAAGCATCTCCATCTGTTTGTTCATCTAACATAAAGCACTAGGCTTTTTAAGCTTTCTCAAAACAGAGCTTAGCCTTTCATAATTCTGTACCCAGTTCAGTTGGTTAAGTCTTACTCACAGTCAGTGACTGACACAAAACCCTCATTATTCTGAAAATGTTGCTTTGAAAAAAGAGATGATTAGAAAAGCTGTCCTTTGTACATATGTCAACGGGAAAAGTGGAAATTAATAAATCAATCAGCAAATGCTGCAGAACAATAACAACAATCAATGTTGAGGGACTCGAGTCTATAGACTTGATGATGGATTTACTATAATGCACACAATATTGGATTCAGGACGACACATGCTAATGAACTCAAGTACACAAATGATGCAGATTTAGGACTATAATTGTGTTCTGACAGTAATGGACTCAGAAGAACACCTTAGGATTATAGACCTTATGGACAACATTGTGG
The DNA here is from genome assembly GCA_025084515.1 of Ancistrus triradiatus. NCBI lineage: Eukaryota > Metazoa > Chordata > Actinopteri > Siluriformes > Loricariidae > Ancistrus > Ancistrus triradiatus. The sequence goes on from JAJAGP010001260.1 coordinate 164,092, forward strand.
TGACATTATGATTTACATATTTCTCATTGGCTTTAGTTTATTTCGCACTTATGAAACTGTAACAATGTCTTAAGGAAACATATGATCACAGCTGAGTCACAGCTAAATACCCTAGTTAAAATATAATACAGTGGTACTTTGGTTCTCGACCACCTTGGAACTCATCGAATTCAGTCCTTAATGCATTCTGACTAGAAAAATTTGTCTCAGTTCTTTTCATTTGCTTGGTACTCAGCGCACTACCTTAAACTTGTATGAATCGCCTGACTCGTTTCAGCCAAAACTCGATTCACGATTCAGTACACAGTGATTCAGTGATTCAGGTTCACAATAGCCCTTGCTCAGAGAAGATCTCTGCTATTTTTATTGTGGTTTTCTTCATTTTTACATCTACTGTACTGTATTCTCAGTGCATTCCCAGTCTCCATGGGTCCTAACAAGGTTAGTTAATAAGAGCCAACTGAAAGCAGAACAGGAATTGAATGCTCCAAAACACAGGCTGCAGTTAGCTTAGCACCGTTAGCTGAACACCCTGAGCTGCTAAATGATACATTTAACTTGTGACGGATTTGTCGGAACATATCCCCTTTGTAAAACAGGGAGCACCTGTACAATACAACTCCATTAAATCATATAATGCCTTATACAGTGTGGATGTTCTTGGGGTCTGGAATGGATTAATACAATTTACATTATTCCTTATGGGAAAATTTTGCTTGGTACTCGTCATTAATGTATGTCACTTGTAATAATTCCCCTGTAAAGGTGATTTGGACCAGAACACTTTATTTCTACATAGATTTATGACAGCTAGTCTAAGTACAGTGGTACCTCGGTTCTCGTCGTTACTTCATTCCAGAAGCATTGCCGAGACCCGAGGTACCACTGTACTTAGACTAGCTGTCATAAATCTGTGTAGAAATAAATCAGTGATCTGGTCCAAATCACCTTTACAGTGAAATTATTACAAGTGACCTGTATTATGTATCTTAAAGTTTTAATATATATCAGCATTCATTGTTTTCAACCCCCCAATACTTTTCCCCATAATTTGTAGCTTTATCATCCAAATGGGCAATCCTGATGACAACACTACCAAAACATGTTTTGAAAAGGCATATAAATGGAAATACAAGAAAGCTGTTTATGGAGCCATTTCAAGAGTACCAAGCATAACCTCAGACTCTCTAAAACCAGGAAGGTCCTAGATGCTTTTGCTCCCACGAAAACAAACCAGTCACTCCTAAGAGCAGAGCACTTCGTTTAAAAAAAAAACTGTACTTTTTACTCACTACATTTTCAAAACCGACTTGATACTTTAACCTTTGTGACTCTATTTATTTATCTATTTTATCTATTTTTCTTTAGGCAATTCACACATTGCAACTGCCAATGTCTGCACCCTGCCCTCTTTAGTCACTAAGCTTTAGTTCATATTTAGTATTTTAATCTTCATTTATTCGTGCATTTATATTGATAATCATTTGATCGCAATTATTTGAGATGATCACAATTAAATGAAATTATTGCAGTTATGTAGGGCTACAGTAATTTTCCAGAGTTGGTAGATTTTTGCAACAAGCAGAATGTGAATCGGAGCGCTGCAGCACTGAGTAATGTTGGTGTAGGCTATTTGTTAGCTGTGTTAATTAGCTATAACTAGCTAGTAAATTCTATACTTTTAGCATGTATGGTAGCAGAATGAACTTTGTTGCTGATATTTTCCCGTTTGTCATACTATGCATTTTTATTTTTGTATATTTGTAGCCATTTGTGTGAGTTTTTGGGTGCAATTAACTGTCAGCTAAAAAAAAACAACAAAAAAAAAACGCACCCACGTAGTAATGTCGGATATCTGCAAAACTTGGCATGAAGTTATAGCATGGTATGCAGTGAGGCAGGTATGTAATTGATGCCAAAAGTGCCATTAGACATGACTGCACTTGAATTAAAGTACTGACAAAATAATAAGAATTAATATTACGATTCTATAATACATAAAAAAAAAAGTAAACAAAATTACACATATCAAGCACTCTGTTTAATAATACACCCTGTTATTCAGAGAAACTTCTAGTAAGCCTAAATTCTCAGCTCTCGCCAGCATGGGAGAAAGAACACACTAATGTAAGACACTGCTGGCTTAAAATATAATTAAAATTTTAAATATAGCTATTCATAGTAAACATATATTCATCTTCAAGGTACGATGTTTGGCATATTGAATACAATTTTTACTTTCATATGCTTTTCTTAACAAAAAACACTTCTAATATGATGTGTTAGGTTGGGTGTGAGCAGTTTAAGGTTTAAGTGAAACCTACGCCACTGCATCAAGGCATGATGATCTAATGCTGCATTAGCATACCTAAATAAGACCACCATTCAGTCAATGTGCAATCTGTTATATGAAAATTATCTTCTGAGCGCTGTGGCGAGGTGGAAGCCTCGGACACACGCAGCTCGGCTGGCAGACCTTTGGAGAGTGACGTTATAAGAGCTCATAGGCTTATAGGTAAGAAAACATAAATGTCCCGGAACGTATAAACTAACTGTGCTTATAGTTCAACACCTAATACAGTGGCCTTCAAAATATATCAAATATATCTTTAAAAATATCTATATAAATACATAAGACTTACATTATCTTAACTTTCAGTTGTCTTTTTTCGCCATTTTGAAACCTCACTCTCTGCGAGCTCTCCTGAAGGGAAACTCTACATATTTAACAGAAACTCTACATATTTCATAGTTAGCATTTAACAACAAAGAGCAACTTGTGCTGAGTTGTGAAAATTGCAGAAAAAACACATTTTAGATGAGATCAGCTGAAATAAATCTAACAGATCTTAATACATGTGACCCAGACCCTCATGTCCTCCAGTCTGCAGATCCATGCTACATGGAAGAAATTAATGATGATTTGTGTCACTGGCTATGCACCGGCTTTCCCATGACCCTGACCGGGACATAAGTGGATAAGGCAATGAATGAATGAATGGATGAATGAATGAATAAATGATTTATCACGCAAGAAAACAACCATATTGAACCTGGCTCATTTGGTATCATATTTTTCCAAAAGGGAAAAAATAGACTGACCTTGTAAAATAATTAGTAATATAATCCCATTAAGATGTATTTCCTTACCTGGAAACCATTACTGCTAGATGTTTTTCTCATTTTTTTTAACCATTTATGCATATTATAACTACTGTAGTTTTCAAATATAAGATTCAAATTATCCTGGTTTTAGCTTCCCTATGATAGTTTCCAGTTAAATTTCAATTTAAGACTTTACAGTCTTTTTTAAAGCAGCCACTAAACCAAATCTCTGTAACTTTCTACACAGTAGTTCAACTCAGTCATGCTTCACTTGTCTCACTTGTCTTATCACAAACAGATAACATCGCTATTTAATACCTATTTAACAGAGAAGCAGAGCGAGTAGGTGGGAGGCTTATAGTAACACTTCCACTTTATTGTGGTGCTTTGTTGGGAACAAATGCTGCTTCATATGTAGCACTACTTGTCTTATTTCTTTTTAGGAAACCATTTCCAAGGTGTCCCAGAATTTTACAGAACTGTAAGATATGAATTTGTCACAAACAGAGCACAGTTTTGTTGCTAATAGAACAATGCCCATCTATAGATCTGATTTATATTTACAGATCACCGTTCTGTAGCATGGCATGATGGTACAACTCATTCAGCTGTGTTCAAATGAATAAGTGTGGTGTTATGCAGAGACAATTTAAGTATTTGCTAAGAAATTTTTTGTTGCTCACACTGATCTTGCAGTTCTCCCTGCCCTTACATTTTAAAACGTGATGGAAAAACGGAGCGTGGGAAATGCAGAAACTAAACATGGAGCTTTAGAATGCTTGGTAAAGATGAGGAACAGATCTAGTGGTGATGTAACAAAGCAGAAATGCATACACTAATGGACGGAGCCAAAAACAGGAGTAAATTCTACTGGTGGATGGAACCGCAAACAGGAGTAAGTCCACAGACAGATGGAACACGAAAACAGGCAGGTAATCCAATATGGATGGACCGCAAAAACAGGAGTAAATCCACTGGCGGACGGAACATGAACAGGAGTATGTCCACGGACGGATGGAGCCACAAACAGCAGTTAATCCACAAGCGGCCAGAACATGAAAAAAGGCAGGTAATCCAACACGGTCGGAACGCAAAAACAGGAGTAAATCCGCTGGCGAACGGAACCGCAAACAGGAGCAAATCCACTGGCGAACGGAACGCTAAAACAGGAGTAAATCCACTGGTGGATGGAACGTCAAACAGGATCCACAGGCAGATGGAACGTGAACAGGAGGACGCGGTATGCTCGGGCATGACCGAAACAATATTTCGGCCCGAATGACTCTCGCAGCCGAGCTTATGAAGAGCATTCGACAGCTGAGTTCAACCTCTAATCCATTAGATGTGGAGCTCCTGGATTGGTCCTTGAGAGTCATGTGGCTCTCTGGAAAGCTGTGAGCAATGAGGCTCAGTTCGCCCACAGCAGGGATGAGTGGCAGGGAAAACGAGGTTTTGAGGCGAGACATGAAAGTAACCCCCCCTGCGGTCTCTGTGGGTTTTCATTCAGGACAACACCTGGGAGGGATCTGGTCGTCGTTGTGCTGCTGGCGAGCGGGGTCACCGACATGCTGCTGGAGAGGGGGTTCGGCGTCATGCTGCTTGCAAGCAGGGTAAGCATCATGCTGCTGGTGAGCAAAGTCCGTCGAGGTCATCCCAGGATCAGAAGCCGCTGGGACAATCTCGAGAGCAGACATCTCCAGGGAGGACTCTGACACAGAAATCCCCATGATGGCACGGAAGTCGTTATCACTGGCACTGGGACAAAAATCAACTTGACTGACCCAGGAGTGAGAGTCGCCTTCGTGGTCGACTCTGGGGGGGAGCATCGCCCTCGTGACCACTCAGGAACGTTGATCTCCCTCGTGACAAACTCTGGGGTGAGCATCACCCTCGCAACCAACTCTGGCGCCCTAGCAATCTGACTCTGGGATGAGCGTCACCCTCGCACAAGACTCTGACGCCCTCGTGACCGACTCTGGGGGGAGCGTTGCCCTCAAGACCAACTCAGGAACAGAGATCGCCCTTTTGACCAACTCAGGAACAGAGGTTGCCTTCAGATCCAACTCTGGGGTGAGGGTCGCCTTCGCGACTGACTCTGGGGTGAGCGTCGTCCTTGTGACTGACTCTGACACGAAATTCATCATCACTGGCTCTGGGACTGACAACATTGTCACTGTCTCTGGAACGGGCACCGACTTGGCTGCCTCTGGTACGGTGCTGTCTTGAAAGTGTATGTAACAGGTGTTGTGTTGGCTGGCTCTGGCATGGGTGCCAACTTGGATGGTTCTGACATGGGCACCATCTTGATGGTCTCTGAAACAATAGTCGACTTGACAGTCTCTGAATCTGGTGCCGACCTGACTGGCTCTGGATCAAACACGGACTTGACAGTCTTTTGAACAGGTGCCAACTTGACAGTCTCTGGATTGGATGCTGACTTGGCAGGCTCTGGATCAAATGCTCTGAACAGGTACTGTAACTGACAACATCTGGACTGTTTCTGGGACGGTCATGCTCTGGACAGTCCCTCTGACTGGCATGCTTTGGACCGTCTCTAGAACGGGTGTTCTCTGGACAGGTGTAGACTGGACAGTCTCTGTGAAAGGCATCCTCTGGACAGTCTCTGGAGTCGACGTGCTTAGGACGGCCTCTGACACTGACATTTTCTGGACAAGACCAGGAACTAACGACTTCTGGATGGGACCAGGAACTGACAAACTTCTGACTACATTTTCTGGACAGGCTCTGGACCTGACTCTGTCTGGGAAGATCCTGGCACTGTCATCCTCCTGACACTGGCAAGCGAAAAGTCCAGCAATGGGCACGCAAGCTGAGGCACAGACAGACGGCTGATGAGCTTTGACCTTCTTGTAGGACTAGAGAGTGTGGGTCCTGTCTTGGAGCTAGCGGGTGAGGGTCCTAGTGCCAGCCTAGCATTGGACAGTGATGCTAGGGAGTTTCTCTGGACCCTTTCCGGAAGAGGGCTAAACACAGACCCTAGTGCCACCAAGAATTGTTCACCAGATCCAGCTTGAGCTATAGGCCATACATTGGTAGCCCATTGCACCGCTTTGCCTGAGAGGTGCAAAACTATAAAGGATACCTGGGCTATATGAGAGCTGGAGGGGTACGAACTAAAATAATTTGAGCACTGGGCTACAAACTGCTGACATAGGTCCAGATCTCCATCAAACTTGACTGGCAGATCTGGAGCAAACTAGAAACCGTGATCTTCATGGTTAGAATATTCTGTAGTGCTCATGACAGGAACGGGAGAGCACAGGTTCCAGTATAAAAATGAAAGCTTTATTAAAGAAAAAGTCCATGCAACTAAGGGATAAACACAACTAAAGAAACCCCAAACCAAAAACCGGAAATGTACAGATAAAGTCCACAGAACTAAGGATGCATGCGGGGAACGCGGTAACAAAACAAAGGATGAAAAAACTAAGACGAAGCATGGAGAAAATTTTGAGCACGGGAAATGTGGGAACTAAACAAAGAGCATTAGAACGCTCAGTAAAGACAAGGAACAGCTCTAGTGGGGATGGAACAAAACGAAAACTCATACACTAACGGACGGAGCCGAAAACAGAAGTAAATCCATTGGCAGACAGAACCGCAAACAGGAGTAAGTTCACGGACGGACGGAACACGAAAACAGGCAGGTAATCCAAGCTGGACGGAAAGTGAAAACAGGAGTAAATCCACTGCCAGATAGAACGCGAACAGAAGTGAGTTCACGTCCGGACGGAGACGCAAACAGGAGTTAATCCACAGGCAGCCGGGAACGCGAAAACAGGCAGGTACTCCAAGACGGATGGAACACAGAAACAGGAGAAAATCCACTGGCGGAAGGAATGCAAAAACAGGAGTAAATCCACTGGCAAACGGAACTGCAAACAGGAGCAAATCCACAGGCGGACGGAACACAAACAGGAGTAAGTCCACGGATGGACGGAGCTGCAAACAGGAGTACAAGGTGTGTTCGGGCGTGACCAAACCAATATTCCGCACCGAATGTCTCTCGAAGCCGAGCTTATGAAGAGCGTTCCACAGTTGAGTTCAATCTCCACTCCATCAGCTGTGAAGCTCCTGGATTGGTCCTTGAGAGTCACGTGGCCCTCTGGAAAGCTGTGAGCGATGTGGCTCAGTTCTCCCACAGCAGGGATGAGCGGCAGGGAAAACAGGGTTTTGAGGCAAGACGTGACAATTGTGTGTAGTTTTCCTTTGAAACATCCTGTCTAGTAGAGTGACCAAAAGTTAAATAAATATGTGCATGTAGAAAAATTTAAGCATTGCGTTGGACTTGGCACTGGATATGGGACCTCATATTATTGTATTAAGCCCATCATAAGGTGAAATGAGGATGTCACTGGTGCAGACTTAAGGGAAATGGTTATAATCTCAGGATATAAGTGGTTTGTAATTGTTAGGGTGTATTCTTGTACAAAATATAATCCACCATCCTAATCAGTATTTGTTGAGCCACCTGGACTGCAAGTGCAGTGTGCCATATGTTCTAAGAATTTCAACACACACAGCCCTGACAGCACAGTGCTATTACTGATGTGGACAAAAATGCTGGGAGATATGCTTTACATCATGTCATATCTCAGTCCTTTCATATTACTTGTAGCTTGGAATTAGGGCTGGACAACATATTGAGTTTTTAAGATATATCGATATATTTTTGTATAAGATATGTGATGAGACAATATCGTTTACATCGATATCGTTTATGATGCATTCATATTATTCTCGTAGAGCCGCCAGTTTGCCTATTCTCCTCTCCCTGTTTGTCTTTTGCACGAGTTCACCCTAGTTGTGTCCCAATTCAGAAAATTTTGAAAATCGATTGTGTCATAGTGGCGCATGAGTCTTTGTAGACTGCTTCCTTTCAAGGATGCATCCACTGGATTGAGACACAGCTCCTGTAATGCCCTTCCCCACTCCCTCACTCACCAGCTGTGCATGCTGCGATGAAACAGAGGGTCACAGACAAGAGGCAAGCTTAGGAAGAGTTGCTGGATAGTAAAAAGCAAAAACGTAGCTCAGTAATTTTAAGTCGTTTTGGATTGGAGCAACAGGAAAATGTATTCTGTTCAGAATACCAAAAACAAGTCATAAACATAGGTTCAAACCACGATTAGTCTCTTCCGCAATTTACAAAGTGCAATACGAAATGTGCTAAACTGTGCGCTGCCCCTCTGACAATGAATCCTTTTCAGCCTCCTGCCCTGAAACACACCAAGTTACAAATCTAGTAAGCTGCACTGAGCCTTATGAAAAAAAAAACGTGAGAAGTGGAGCAGCATTACTACAGCAGTGCCCTATTTTATAACCAAATACATTTGACATCCAAGTGAGAGAGAGTCTCGCCACCTGGGCTGAAAGCAGGACTAATATTGTCAAAGCGATGCAACTAAAGTGGCTAAGAATGCAGTGTTTTGGTCACAGACTATATTTGGGGCCATTGGTAAGTGTAATATTGAATTAAAAAATACATAACTAGGGTGATGCTCAGAAAACTTTGTTGTTTACAGTAAGAACCAATACAGGGGGGGGGGGGGGGGGGGGGGGGGGGGGGGTGAGATTCAGTTCATGGACAGATATCCTGACATTTTCCTTGAATTCTCTCATATAATTCAGAATGCATTGTTCCATCAACAGGATGGCAAGCCGTCCTCGCCAAGATGCAGCAAAACGGGCGCTGGGGTCCTTTTTGACCTTCCCAACTATTACATGCCTTGCTCTTTGAGTGCTCTTTGTTGGTCGACTACCCTGGGGAGGGTAACAATGGTCTTGAATTTCCTCCATTTGTACACAATCTGTCTGTCTGACTGTGGATTGGTGGAGTCCATTCTATAATGCGTAAAGAATGCAGAGCAAGAAAAACACTTCTCATCACAGAATCTCTCCAGATCCACTCTCTTCTTCAGCAAAACCCAACAGATTCTGACCGTGTCCAAAGCATGAGTCTGTGTTCTATTTTATGTGTAGATGTAGATGCATGTGTTGGATTACTGTCCTTCAGGAAGGTCCAACTATGACCCAGTTGTATTTTCTTGGCAGACAGGCAGACATTCATTTAAATATCATGCTACATCATGGAGCCCATGATGCCATTTATCCTAAATTGTCCCAGGGTGGTTGGAGATAAAATAGCCAAAGACATCCCCCACAACACTAAACACGTGTTGTTCGGTTCTATGTAATCATTATTGTTTTAATGGCACTTCTACTCTTCTGATTTTTAGATGCCAAAACACCCTATTTTCATCTTATTTCACAACCCCAAATCAGGAGTTAGGAAGATATAAAAAAAAAAATAGGTTTCCCACTGCATCAAGAACTGTCATTCGTCAATAGCTGACATAACCAAATGGACAAAGCACCACATTATGGAGTTGCAGTCATACATGCACTTAAAACATTACTATGTAAGGAGAAGTCGTTTTATATTGACCATGTCCAGAAGCGATGTCAACTTCTCTGGGCTCTGAGGCATCTGGGATGGATCATCACACAGTGGAATTGTATATTGTGGTTAAACCAATCAGTATTCCAGATCTTTTTTGGAATAAAAAGTCACCGTGAACTTCACTCCAAAGATGAAAAGAACCATCCAGACTATTATCAGCAATAAGTCCAAAAACCAAGGTCTCTCGTGATATGTGGTTGGGTAACTGCCCTTGGCAAAGATAATTTACACTGTTGTGATAGCATCAATTCAGAAAAGTACACTGATATTTTAAAGCAACATAAGCTGCCTTCAAGACAACAGAAATGTCCATGCATTTTTTAAAAAGACAACGCAGAACAAGCCAAATCAGAAAGAAATAGAAAGATTTGAAGGGATGTGTACAGCAGGGCAAAAATTATTTAGTGAGCCACTGATTGTGCAAGTTCTCCTACTCAGAAAGATGAGAGAGGTCTGTAATTTTCATCATAAGTACACTTCAACTATGAGAGACAAAATGAGAAAAAAATCCAGGAAATTACATTGTAGGATTTTTTAAAGAATTTAACTGTAAATCGTGGTAGAAAATAAGTATTTGGTCACCCACAAACAAGCAAGATTTATGGCTATCACAGACCTGTCACTTCTTCTTTAAGAAGCTCTTCTGGCACCTGTTTGACCTTGTTATCTGTATAAAAGACACCTGTCCACAGCCTCAAACAGTCAGACTCCAAACTCAACCATGGCCAAGACCAAAGAGCTGTCAAAGGACACCAGGAAGAAAATTGTAGACCTGCACCAGGCTGGGAAGAGTGAATCAACTGTGGGAGCAATTGTAAGAAAATGGAAGACATACAAGATACCACTGATAATCTCCCTCAATCTGGGGCCCCACGAAAGATCTCATCCCGTGGGGTCAAAATGATCCTGAGAACGGTGAGCAAAAATCCCAGAACTACACGGAGGGACCTGATGAATGACCTGCAGAGAGCTGGGACCAAAGTAACAAAGTCTACCATCAGTAACACACTACGCCGAGAGGGAAGAATGAATGGGGCCATGTATCATGAGATTTTAAGCCAAAACCTCCTTCCATCAGTGAGAGCATTGAAGATGGAATGTGGCTGGGTCTTCCAGCATGACAATGATCCCAAACATACTGCTCGGGCAATGAAGGAGTAGCTCCAAAAAAAAACTATTTCAAGGTCCTGGAGTCTCCAGACCTCAACCCCATAGAAAATTTGTGGATGGAGTTTAAAGTCTGTGTTGCCCCAAAACATCACTGCTCTAGAAGAGATCTGCATGGAGGAATGGACCAAAATACCAGCTACAGTGTGTGCCAACCTGGTGAAGACTTAAAGGAAACTTTTGACCTCTGTAATTGCCAACAAAGGTTATGTTACAAAGTATTGAGTTGAACTTTTGTTATTGACTAAATATTTATTTTCCACCATAATTTACAATGAAATTATTTAAAAATCCTACAATTTGATTTCTTGGATCTTTTTTAGTCATTTTGTTTCTCATAGTTGAAGTGTACCTATGATGAAAATTACAGACCTCTCTCATATTTCTAAGTAGGAGAACTTGCACAATCAGTGGCTGACTAAATACTTTTTTGCCCCACTCTATATATTAGTCGTTTGAGGAGCACTGCTCCTCAAAAACTCAGCCTTTTGTAGATACTATGTTTGGACCAAATTATGAATACAATCACCTGTTGATTTCAACTGTTTGAAATTAATTCATTATGTAGCTGTTTACTTTTTTTACCTTATTACTGGCCCTAAACAGCCCCTGTCCCAACTTGATTAGGAATGTATTGCAAGCCTGTAATTCAAGACTGGATGTTTATTAATAAATTAAATGACGTTGACCAGACAAAACATAGAAATATATTGGGTTCATGTCTGTGATGAAATAAGTAAATATAAGAAATACTGCATTTGATTTTTTTTTTGTTGCATTTTCCATCCCATTCCAACTTTATCTCATTTGGGGTTGTACCATGGAACCTGATTCCAGCTCATTTTCTAGTGGTATATAACTCCAAATGCTAACTTTTGTGGTTAGAGGTTTTTTTTTATGATCCACCTTCCAAATAGTTTGTTGCTATGGAGACTTGATGCTCCGAAAATGGCACCTTCTGCTGCAATAGTTGGCTTCTGCATCTGTGCTTTTTACTGTGTGTGCAAAATACATGTGTTTTATTTTCCAGACAGGGTTATTACGGCTCTGGTTACATTAAATGTAATCATCATTTGCCCTAATAGTGGATATGGGCATTGTCAGTTGCCTATGTATATCTTATCGTCATTGAATCGTGATCCATGAAGTTCAACACTCTTTTGTCTTATTTCATTTTGTTTTGTCTTGTGTTCCACATGCTGATGAATGACTAAAGGAATTTTGCCTCTGTGTCACCTCAAAATTATACACCACTGAAAAAAAAAGTTGTGTATCATGGCTGAACCTATATAAATAAGAAAGTGATTCAGTTCTGTTTTCTTCAGTACTGTATATCTAATATCTAGTATCACCAATAATTCTGACACCTGATTTATTTTTATTTTTTTTCCATCATAATAAAAATGCGAATTCTATCATGTTTTTATGTATTTTTATGTAATCATGTTTTATGTATTTCTTTATTAAATGTGCATGGTTTAAAACTGAAAATACTGTAATAGCTGGTGATGCTTTTGTTTTGGAGCTAGAGGAGGCTACAGAAGAAACGGATGTTGCAAGCTCAATAGATTAACTAAATTAAATCAGGGGTTATTCCTGCTTGGTTAAAATGGAAACCCACAGCCTCTTCTGCTCTTTGTGGATCTAACTGAATAACACTGGCCTAATTATTTATGTCCATTACAAATCTATTGGCATCTATGCTGTGTTGTTGACAAATTCAGAAATGTCTTGTTAAAGACCAATATAACGTATTCTACAAAAGAAAACATTTCTGATCTGTATTCTACAGATAACTGAAGAACACTCCAGGGTCTGTTGTGTCATGGCAGAATTATGACAAGTGAAAAGTCTTGTTGGAAAGACTGTATCCTATGTCACTCTGAAAGCCACTGAGCTCTTCAGTACAACCCATTTTACTACTTTCATGCACATGTTAGCAAGGGGTGAAGCTTGAAATTGCCTAATCCAATAGTTAGAACGCTGTACTCAGACTTTTGCTATGTACCTTACAGTATGTTGTAAGCAACCACTGTAATGCTATAAACTTGATTAAAAGCACAGATAGATACCATTATTATTAGATTAGTATTACTATTAGATTACAATAGATATGTTAACACTGTCCAATGTTTCCTGGAAAATGCTGGAAGTGTACTTGGATCACTGCTCTTGGATTACATGTCCATTCGAAACATTTCAAGTTCTTTGATATTCATAGGTCTTTGATTAAGAACTGTCTTTCTTCAATACACAGCATAGGTTTTCACTTGGATTCACATGTGGAACTTTTCATTTTCTTTTCCCGCAGCCATTTCTGTGTGGATTTTGATCTATGTTTGAGGCCATCATCTTCTTATAAAGGGCCGCCCACGGCCACATTTCTGCCTTCTATCAGAGGCAGACAGATTTTGTGGCTAAAACCTTCTGGTATTTAGTTGAATTAATTATGTAATTGATTTACATAAGTGCCCCTAGATGTCTGGGAGCAAAACACCCCCAAACAATCAATGACCTACCACCATATTTAACGGATATTTTTCAGGTGCTGTTCCTTTTATGCAGGACCAAAGGTGACTATGGTGTGCATGATGCTGTGGATGACATGATAAATTGTTTAACCATCTTATCACATTGCACAATTCTATTTGTACTTCTAGTGATGACTAGCAATATTTAGTGCTACATTTAGTGGCTTTCTTTAGGAAATACAGTGATACCTCAGTTCTTGTCATTAATTCGTTGCGGAAGGCTTGTCAAGAACCGAAAACAACGAGTACCAAGCAAATTTCTCCCATAAGGAATAATGTAAATTGAATGAATCTGTTCACAACCTCCACAAAATCCTCACTGTATAAGGCATTATATGCATTAGTGGAGTTACATTGTATAGGTGCTTAATGATTTAAAGGGATATGTTCTGACAAATCCATCATAAGTGAAATGTATCATGACCTGAGGAGTTTAATGAGTGTTTGGTGTATCATAGAGGAGACAAGGCTGAAGTTGTCTTCTGATTCGTATTTTCCGGTCCACCTCAAATGACTGCAGTTACATTATGTTTAAAACACTTACATTAACCTCCAGATGGACAAAATCATTAACACAAAGCTTATTTTATAATAAAGTGTTGAAAAATCTCAAGTAATTTAGTGAGTAATGGATTGAAAGTGCAAACACTTACTTAGTTATTGGCTAACTAACAGCAACCTGTGTTCTGGAGCATTCAATTCTCGTTTTGCTTTCAGTTGGCTCTTATAAACTAACGTTTTTAGGACCCATGGAGACTTACTTGCACCAAGAATACAGTACAGTGAGAGCTATTGTGAATATGAATCACTGTGTACCGATTTGTGAATCATGAATCGAGAATCAAGTTTTGGCTGAAACAAGCCACACGGCTTGACTCATACAAGTTTAAGCAAGTGCGTAGAGTACCAAGTAAACAACAAGAACCAAAAGAAATTTTTCTTGTCAAAATGCGTCGAGAACCAAATTTGACGAATTAAGAGGTGGTTGAGAACTGAAGTACCACTGAAAGAGATGTAAAACAGTCAAATTGGGGTAGAGCTTCAGAAATGTCAATGAAAATTATTTGAGCCACTGTCATGGAAAACTCCACTGAACGAAGTCAACTTAAGTACTGAATGTTTATAGTTGGAAAACATTCACAATTCTACAAATGATACAGATGTTTGACTTTTGATTGATGACAGCAAGACATGTCATGATTAAATGAAAATCAAGCCTTAGTTCATCCAGTCAGTGTTTAGAAACACAATAGCTTCATGCTTTAAATATAAGGCAAATATTATTTTTTTGCTCCCATTTCCAAAGAAAGGCACCGAGGTGCATTTGACTAACGAGCAAGCATGCGAGCCATTCTGAAATACTATGCGTTCCCCCTCAAGGCCTCATGGCAATAGGGTGCCACTCCCAGAGGACAGAGTCACATGGGCTTAGCACTAATGAAGAAAGACAGATGGGAGAAATAGTTTCAAGTCACCAATGCTGAGGTCATACTACATGATTATCAGTTTGCCAAGTAGCACATCTAATGTGACTCGTGTTCTTATCTGATCTGATTTGGGAACCTTAACTGCTTGATTGGAAGACACATTCTATGGTGGTTTAAAGTGGTATAATCAGTATAATTGATATAAATACTGAGGGTACTGACACAGTAAACACTGTAGAGAAAGCTTTGCTATGTTAATATTGTACAACTGTCTCCAGTGACAGCGCCCCTGATTTCCTCAAAAGAGAACAATAGATCAAGTGACAATATCAGGTGCAACCAAAATCCTTTTAATAGAGAAAGCAGCTGACAGGCTTAGGATAGGTATGACCTAATTAGGAACAAGGAAGGTCATGCTATTAAAACACATCGGCATCAGCGATGAAAAGGACATGTAACACTTCTTAACATTTCTGAAAGTTGCCAAACAGACAAATATTTATTTCCGTCATTTTAATTTATTACTTATCTTTCAGCTTGTTTTTTCTTAACTTGTTCACTTTTTTTTGTTTGATACTTTTATTAGGTTGACAATCTTTGCATTTGCAGCCACCATCCTTCATGTGTGCTGCATAATTAATCATTCATTCATTCATTTATTTTAATACTTACTTCACCAAGTCAGGGTGCGAGGCAAGAACCAACCATAGCAGGACGTATGCACACACACTCAAAATGGAACACTTTAGATAAAACAATTGACCAATTCACGTCTTTGGAATGTGGGGAAACCCAAAAATCCGGAGAAAACCCATGCAGACATGAGAAGAGCATGCAAACTCCACACAAAAATTGAACCGGGGATCTATGCAGCTGTAAGTCAAAAGTGCAAAGCCCAGTCCTTCTATGCCGTCCGACAAAAAAAACCTGATGTTTAATAGAAGATAGTATCACAAAATAAGGCAAGAAGATAAATGAATAATACATCAAGTCCCAATAAACATCCAATACCACAAAACAGGTTAAGAGATAAGTGACATACTCTTCATAAAAGCAACATTTCATCACTCCTGTTGGTCAGACTCAACTCTTATATTTTAACAAATTAATTTTTTCTCATTGTATGTAATAAAACATGCTTGTATTAATGCTATTTATAGTTTGTTTTCTTGCCTAAATATAATTCATTTTACTGTATCCTTGTTCTGCCTGTGTGATTCTTGTGAAGGTTATGCAGTAAAAACAGTGTTTTTTTTTAACATTTTATATTTAAATGTGAAATATATTTTAAATGACAAACCAGGCCTGACTATGGATTGTTATTTACTTTTCAGGGAACATATTTGTGGTGAGCCTGGCAGTAGCTGACCTGGTGGTGGCTGTCTACCCTTATCCACTGGTACTGATATCCATTTTCCATAATGGATGGAACTTGGGCTTTGTACATTGCCAAATCAGCGGGTTCCTAATGGGGCTAAGCGTCATTGGATCTATATTTAACATCACTGGCATTGCCATAAACCGCTATTGTTTCATTTGCCACAGCCTCAAATATGACAAGCTCTACAGTGACAAAAACTCCCTGTTCTATGTCATCCTCATCTGGTTCCTGACTGTGGTCGCTATATTGCCAAACTTTTTTGTTGGCTCGCTGCAGTATGACCCCCGGGTGTACTCGTGCACGTTTGCACAGTCGGCTAGCTCGGCCTATACCATTGCTGTGGTCTTCTTCCACTTTATCCTTCCCATTTTGGTTGTCACCTACTGCTACATGAGAATCTGGATCTTGGTCATCCAGGTACGGAGACGTGTCAAGCCAGAGTTCCGGCCCAAGCTCACGCCACACACTGTGAGGAACTTTGTCACCATGTTTGTAGTCTTTGTACTTTTTGCAATCTGTTGGGCTCCTCTTAACTTCATTGGTCTGGCCGTGGCTATGAACCCAGAGCGAGTGGCACCGCTCATCCCAGAGTGGCTCTTTGTATTCAGTTACTTCATGGCCTACTTTAACAGCTGCCTTAATGCAATCGTCTACGGGCTGCTCAATCAGAACTTTAGACAAGAGTACAAAAAAATTATCACCTCGTTTTGCACTGCTCGGATGTTCTATCCGGACAGCTCTAATGAAGCTGTTGATAAGATCAAAAGTAAGCCATCTGCTTTAATGTCAAACATCAACCAAGTGAAAGTTGAGTCAGTGTGAACACAAATGTTTGAAACACTGTGATTGAGAAATATACCAAATACCCACTTTCATATAATATCAAATAGTAAACAAGTATTGAGTAATAAGTATTAAATTAATGTAATGTACCATCTGTGAGTTTATTTTTCAGTGGTGCACTGCAAATACCATGCCTCAATGTTTACATTTCATAATGAATGGAAGATATTTCAGATATGACATGAGTGTTGAATTTTCTTAAATGTAGTTTAATACTGTTCATTCATGCTCAGAAGAATCCTAAAGTTACAATAAAGAAAAAATATTTAACCTGTTTTTGAATTACTTTGAATTGGACATCTTTCTGTCTCTGAACACAGTCATAAAAGCTTACCTGTAGCACATGCAGATACTTTTTTAATAAGCTGGTATTCCCTATATAATAAGCTGACTTCTTAGGGACAGAGCTTTTGAGCATGTTGACTACATTTTAGCTTAGTGGTGCCAACACAGAGCAGTCAGCCAAGCCAAGCTGTTTTCTAGAATGCAAATATCTTTTTTGTGGCTGTGCTGTCAGACTTTTGGTTGCACAGCACACAGAATGTTTTTTCTGTATTTTTCATGGATGACTTCTAAATTAGAAGACATTTATTGTATGTGTAATGGTATATGTGAATAAAGAAGCCAAAAATGAAGAAGATTTTTTATAGGTTGTTAAAAAATGTCACTCACAGCTGACATGGAGTTTCAATTAACATGTTGGGGATATTCATTTTGACGGTCTTGTAATGTAAAGCAGTATTTTCAGAACTGGTAACGGATTCCTATGATTTTGTAGGGTTGCAGGGCTCCATTGCTCATCTCTGAAAACATTTGCCATAGACATAAGTCTGTCATTGTTGGGTTGCCGGTCCAGTGTAGGAAATGAACTGAACATGTATTTAAACTAAAACAGTAAAATGTTTACCACGCATTTCATGTACTATTTTTGCTGACCAGTTCATATTGATTCCCTTCTCACTCTCTTTCACTTTCTTAATGATCATAAACAATAAATAAAGTAAAAATTCTGAGAAAGCTACATGCAGCTATCATGATCCTCAAAGTCATTTTCAGTTTCACCACATATATTTCAATGGCCTACATTTAAAATAAAAGTTATGCTTCACATTTTCAATGATTTTTCATAGGATTTTTCCAGGGTCATGTGGGTCGTGACATCTATTCCCGGCAAATGCAGAGTGAAAGGATATGAGGATATATGATAAAAATATTTTAGCAAATAATAAAAACCATTGGATTTCTACTCAGGTATTAGGACATTAGAAATATAGTCCTGACAAAAAACATGAAAAAACTATTCCTTTCAGTCTCACTGTCATCCTCAGTTTATATCTGCTTTTCCTGGTGAAGTTTCCAATTAAATGCGTTGTCAATTTTAATGCCACATTAAGAAATGATTAAAACAAGCTCTGATGGATCAGGCGCCTTAACTCCTTTTGTCTATCCAGAATCCAATCATTTAAGGCAATCGTTGTAATCACCCTAATGGATCTGAAAGTGAGATTGTGCCAGAAGTGCCATTTTCTGTGGGTTTAAGTGACTATAGTACTAAAAGTAGGATGGAGGCTCTATACCGAATTTTGTTGTTTATGCCTTTTTACAAATCAGCAATTGTGTTAAAAACACAGCCGAAATGTTTGTATATATTATATTCTGCAATTATTTGTGAATGCTTTATTGCACATATATTCCATGTGTTCAACTTCCACTGTGCCACTGCAGCCGGAATAATTCCTCTGGCTGACAGTCTAAATCATTTTGTTAGTTGTACAACACGTTAGTTGTACAACCCTATATTCAGAAAAAAGTCGGAACTTTTTCTGGGGAAAAAAGAATTCAGTGTGCCTTAACATTTACTTTAACATTTATTTCATTGCAGACTCTATGCACCTAAGAAATTTCATGTGTTGTCTGGTCTACTTAATTTCATTTGTTAATAATCATCCATTCCTGCATTTCAGGCCTGCAACATGTTTCAGAAAAAGTTGAGAGAGTGGCATTTAGGGCTAGTAATGAGGTAAAAAGCCCCTAAATAATGTGATTTCAAACAGGTGATTATAATCATGATATGGTACAAAAGGTTGAGCCTTTGGTGAGCCAACGATTCAAGGAATCTGGAGGAATTTCAGTGCATAAAAGGTAAAGGTGCAAGCCTAAGCTGAAGATCCCTGAGACGGCACTGCATCAAGAATTGTCATTCATCAATACCTGATGTAAGCACATGGGCAAGGGTGAATCTTTGTCAAGGACTTCAGTACATAAGTTACATTCATCATTGCCACTTAAAACCTTACTGTGTAAAAAAGAAGTCTTATGTTAACCATGTCCAGAAGTGCCGTTGACTTCTCTGAACACAGATACATCTAAGATGGACCATCGCACAGTGGAGACGTGTATTGTGGTCAGGCAAATCCATATTCCAGATCTTCACTGTAAGGGGTGTTTTCAGGAAGAATGGGACAAAATAGCACCTGAAACACTTCATTGTTTGGATACTCAGTACCAAAACATCTTTTAAGTGTTGTGAGAAGGAAACAAGTGGTAAATGCCTTTCTGCTCCAGCTTTTTTGGAATGTGTTGTAGGCTTGAATAGATGTTTACTAACAAGTGAAATTAACTTGACCAGACAAAACATGAAATATCTTGGCTTCATACTGTACATTGAAATAAAATTCAAAGTGAATGTAAAAAACACTGCATGTGTTTGTTCGGGTTTTGGTTTGTTCTTTTCAATTTGGTGTTGTACCACTACACTGTGGGCATCTAAACTTCAGATTGTGAAATCTTGTCAGGAAGAGGCAATTTCACGAGGTTATCAGGTTTCTTTCATTATTTTCCCACTGCCACCACCATCTTCAGCACATCTGCACAGGCAAATATTACTTCCGCTCCATTGCTTATACACTTTGCATAGGCTATAATATAATGGGGTTTTAGACCATAGTGAATGACACATTAGAAATATGAAGCTCTTTACATTTTTGCATAAATATGATATAAAGATTTTCACAAATGTCCTAAAATAGGATAAAGAGAACCCAGTTAAACAAATGAGTGTTACTATTTTACTTGTAGATGTGGTTGGTAATGGACTACAATTATTCTATTTCTTTTACTGAAATGGAACTTTTAAATACGTTGCAAGAGTAATACATTTATTTTTAGTGACCTTTGTAGTTGTTTATAAATTGCTGTTGCAGTGGTGCTTGAAAGTTTGTGGAAAATGTCAGGACATCTGTCCAAGAACTTAATCTCTAGAGAAGCTGAGTCATCTAGCAAAGCAACAACCCTAAGCACTCAAGTTGTTATACCAAATAATGGTTAAATAAGAATAAAGTTAATGTTTTCCAATAGGCAAAGAAATGTTGTGTAAGGACCTAAAGCAGTTCATGAAACGCACCAACATCCCAGAGCTGAAGCTGTTCTGTAGAGAGGAATTGGCTAAAATTTCTCCAAGTCAGTGTGCAGGGCTGATCAACAGATACCTGGAATGTTTAGTTGCAGTTATTACTACACAAGGAGGTCACACTGGTTACTGAAAGCAAAGGATTCACATACTTTCATACATACACATACTTTCTCATTTACAGATATCCCACTCACAATAGTGGATCATTTTCCTCAATAAATAAATGACCAAGTATAATATTAGTCACACTTTTAATCAGGTAGTCTTAATCTACTTTTGGGTTGAATATCTGATAATGTTTAGATCATATTTATGCAGAAATAAATATAATTCTAAAGGGTTCACAAACTTACGAGCACCACTTGATTTTGGCAGTATTTAAAAACTGTTCATGCCAGTGGTAATTTTTTAAAACTATAAATTAGAGATAGACTTATTTTACTTTTTACTACATCAAACTGAGCCACCGACTTTCAGAAGCTGCTGCTTGGCCCTTTGAAATAATTAAGAGTTATCTGGGAGTACACAGACTTATTGCCTTTTTGTCCTTGATAAAAAGACTACATATAAACGAAATTCCAGAAGTTTTGCTTCTCCTTAGGAGCAATTTATTTGATTTAGCATCATGTTTGTCCTTTATACAGCACCACTGCAAAGTGTGCGAAATCTTTTTTGTTCTTTACAAAGGATACATTGTTTCATAATTAACAGGAAACGCAAGTTACTGTTCTGTACTATATAAGCAAGCACTGACAAAATCCAAATATCTTGGATTGCCTTTGGAAACAAACTCTGTATGAAATGCATTGCTTTTAAAGAAAGGTCTTATTACAAAGCAGTGATGCCTCCTGTAGGCCACTTTGAACATTTTCCAATATCCAGAACACCAGACTACAGCAGAACTATGTTGGTTAGGACATCATTCCCACATACAAATCATAATATGATTCATTCTGTTCTTCTTGGCTATACATGTTGTAG
This sequence comes from Ancistrus triradiatus, assembly GCA_025084515.1. Taxonomy (NCBI): domain Eukaryota; kingdom Metazoa; phylum Chordata; class Actinopteri; order Siluriformes; family Loricariidae; genus Ancistrus; species Ancistrus triradiatus. Next base: position 185,423 of record JAJAGP010001260.1, read on the forward strand.
GATCACTGAGCTAACCCTAGCTTCCTTACCCACAGATGGTCATTTTACAGGACTGAGCTGATTATGTTTCTAAAATCTGTGAAAGCAGAAATAAATGTATTTTTGTCACTGAACTTCTTTGGCAAAGTATCATGTTTCTTTAAACAACCACTACTATGTACATTATTTATTTATTTATTTTCTGAGCAAATTCCCTTCTTACCTCCTTTCTTTCTTAATGAACAAATGAACAAAGCTACATCCATCCTTCAGTTTCTCAAATTCATTTTCAATTTCACTACAGTGACCAAGCACTGTATTATAGGAACACTATACTAATACTGGGTAGAGCTTACATTTGCTGTGAATTATCGAACCTTCTTTAACCACGTTTCAAATTTGATATACTTGATTCAGATCCAATGACTGGGAAGGCCACTGAGGAACACCGAACTCATTGTCATATTCCTGAAACTAGTTCTCTCATGCTGAAAGTAACTATTACAAAATAAATTGTGCTATAGAAGGTAAATTAGGGTCATGAAGGGATGCACATGGTCAACAGCAATATTCAAACAGGCTGTAGCATTCAATTATAATTGATTGGAGAGAAACATTCCCCACACCATTACACCACCCTCATCAACCTGGACTGTTAACACAGGGCAATTTGGGTCCATGGATTCATGCTAATGATGCCAAAGTCTTTTTTTCCGTCTTCAGTTGTCCAGTTTTGGTGAGCCTGTGTCCACTGCAGCTTCAAAGTTTGATCTGTTGTGCTTTTGGGGATGCTTTTCTGCTCAGCACAATTGTAGAGTGTAGTTATCTGAGTTACCGTAGCCTTTCTGTCAGCTCTTTCTGTCAGACCAGTATGGCCATTCACTGTTGACCTTAATCCATTTTATCTGCAGAACACTTGGGGTTTACTCTGTACTGCACCATCCTGAGTGAACTCTAGAGATGACTGTGCATGAAAAGTCAAAACGATGAGTAGCCCCAACACCATGCCATGGCCAAAATCACTGTGGTCACATTTTTTCCCCATTTACATTTACATTTACAGCATTTAGCAGACGCCCTTATCCAGAGCGACTTACAATTGATACAATCTTAAGCAACTTGTTCAAGGACCCAACAGTGGCAGCTTGGCAGAGGTGGGATTTGAACCCTGGACCTTTTGGTCCATAGTCCAGTACCTTAACCGCCAGGCTACCACAGTCATTCTGATGGCCTGTATATGCATAATCTTATGCAATGCACTGCTAATTTCATGTATAGTACTGTGCAAAAGTCTTAGGGCACTATTAGATTTGTTGTTTTTTTGCAATGGTATAATGTCATATATAACATATTGTTGACAAATTGACCCATCATTTTCAAACTTTGTCAAATGTGTCACTGCTTTGTACTGATCTTCTAAAGTATCTCACTACAATCTGTATGAGCTTTAGCATATCTTATCCTTTCACCCTGTTCCCCTTCTGAAAAAGTGGTTTCTTGCCTGCTACACTTCCAAAAAGGCCATTCCTGATCAAGCTTATTTGGAATGTAAAAGAGCCAACTTGGCATCTTGATGAAGCTGCCAGATGCTACTATTGCTCAAGAGTAAGGAGTTCACACTAAATATTGCCACTGTCACCTGTAGAAGCTGTTTTTTATATTTTTTCTGTTTTATTTAGTTTTTCAATACTGCATACATATTTCTTGCATTTATGTTTGTATTCCAAAAAGGCTGAGAAATAATTATATATGGTCGTTATACCATTGATAACACAATGATATATCCAATCTAATGGTGGACAAAGACTTTTGCACAGTACTGTACATTAGGTGAACCTAATAAAATGTGCAGTGTTTTATTTACATGGCCAAATTTTAAAATAGAGAGTCAGAGAAGATGATGAGTTTATATTGTAAAAATATTTTTCTAATTTACTGGCTGGCTTTCTCGTCGGGTATTAAGACGATGGAAAGAGAATCCTTAATAAAACATGGTAAAACATCCTGTGCTTCTTTAATTTACAGAGATATATCATAAATATCAACCTATTATAGATCCTTCTGTTCAAGGATGTGATGAGCGTAATGGACATGAATGTTTGTAGATGCAATTACAATTTCTAGAGTCTATTTTATAAACCAGATGAAATGTAGAACTGCCCTTACTAAAATATATAGCGTGTGAATTAACCTGCTCACGTCCCTGGCTCAGCAGATTGGCACAGTCTATTGTTTGTGCTCCTTTGTGTTTGAGAAATGAGGGCAGCGTATGTGTGTGCGACTGTGTGTTTATTTGAAAGAGAGGTTGCTGAGACATAATTCTGCTATCAGCAACCAGAGGTGTCTTTGGTGGGGTGGGGATGCCTAGATTCACTTGTAAAGCATTTTGATTTGAGAATACATTAAAATATAATGATAATAAAAATAAATCATTAATAAGGTTAAAGTGGATTTTGCCACCTCCCAAAGCCAAACTGCACAATCTGACTGATGCTATAAGACAGTGCTAATGTGCCATCAGTAATACCAGTTCCTGTTTCAGCATTAACAAAAAGACATACATTTAAACTATTCTAAACACTTAACCAAACTCAAAAGCCAACAAACCAATTAGGAAAAAAAAGAATCACAGCATAAACGTGCAATTCAATTAAAAAGATGCCTTTACCACAGTATGAAAATCATTACGTCAACTAAACAAAATCATCATAATCCCAAACGTCAGACCCTGACCAGGAATAGTGGAGTTTAAACCGCTAGGCGTCCACATCTAAAAATCCAAGTTTACCATAAAATCCAACGATTCACCCATTATCTTTTATCCATTTATTTCCTTTATTTTATTCTTTCATGTTTGCTTAATTCAGCTTCTTATTGGCAGCACAAAACACAAGGCAGAAATCAACACACACACACACACACACACACACACACACACACACACACACACACACACACTCAAGAGACACCAGGGAATCGAACCAGGAACATCTACAGTTGTGAGAAGACAGAGCTAGCCACCGTGCCGCCCATTACTTCTCTCATTTTAGTCAAGCATTTTAATACTTCTTTTTTAGTGTACCGTATTTTTCGGACCATAAGGCGCACTTAAAATCCTTTAACTTTCTCAAAAATCGTCAGTGCACCGTAAAATGCGGTGCGTCTAATGTATGAATTCATTCTGGTTGTGCTTCCTGACCAAGAACCGAGTGTAGATGGTACACGGCGCTCAGAAATCTGTCAAAATGTTTTAGCACGGCCTTGGTAGGTTACGAAGCTTACAGCCACCGTAGTGCGCATCATCGCGGAGTAATACCGTATGTGCTTCAGCATTAGGGTACGTGCATTCATTCATTCATTTTCAAAGCGGATTTCAAACTCAGTGCTATCAGTCACGCAGTACAACACGAACATAGAGCAGCTGCGAGAGAATTCAACATTAACGAATCAATGGTACGGAAGTGGAGGAAGCAAGAAGACGCCCTGCGCCAGGTAAGACCAAACTGAGCTTCCGACGGAACCTAAGAGTTTTGTTTCATTTCATGCGCCTTATAACCCGGTGCGCTTTATGTATGAAAATATACCGGTTAGAAGTCGATCGTTGATATTGCGTCTTATAATCCGGTGCGCTTTATGGTCCGAAAAATACGGTATACTTGCTCATCTCAAAACATTTTGAACATGAAGTTTACAGTTTTCTTCTGTAAAATGTCAAACTGTGGAAACCTGGCTTGCTATGTGAGGTGAAATTCTATTTTGAGAATAAGACATCAGTTTGCATACCTTGGGCATTGGTTAGTTTTACAACTTCAGTTTCATTATACAGTGTGAAATTATCCAATGTGAGTGTCAATGTTATGGAATGATTGCCCACAAGTGCACATACAGGTGCAAAAGAAGAAACTGACTCCATATTAATACCCATGAAAAAGTGGATGCCATGTATTATATATAAAGTGACACAGACCTTGTGCTCTGTGCAAAATGTGGCTTGTTTTGGAAATATCTGTGTATTAGATAAGGTTTTTCAATGGAGCAACATTTGTTTTTTTAGAATGCACTGTCTCAAGAGGAAATCTTGTTGACAGTAAATATGAAATGTAAGGGGTGCACAAACAGTAAATGCATGCAGAAGAAAAGGAATATTTAGCATGCTTTCCTCCTTGTTTCAAATCCCATCGCTTAACAGAGGAATTTTCATGAATTGAAGCTTTTGAGGTTAATTTCATTCAGAGAGAGAACTAAGTTCTGTCAGGCATCAGATATGTGAATCACCAAGGGATGAGAGAAAAGAGATGAATGGGGGTGGAGGTCGGGATAAAGAAAACAGCAGAAGAGGGAGAGAGAGCAAGAGAAAGGCACCAGAGGCAAGCATCTAAGAATAAAATGCTTGTGTTGCTTGGCTGACATATTCCCTGTTGGAAAAAGAGACATTTAGGTGTATGTGAAGTCAGTAAGCCTTAATCTTGCTAAACACCAACAGCTGTGACACTGTGATTACCTACAACATTAGGATCATTAGCCGAAGCTGAAACCTGACACCAGTCTTACCTAAGGGAAGAAAGTCTGCCAATAAATTCTACCTTTTGACTAACTGAAGAGGTCTTAGTAAATCAAAATCATTTGAACAATGTTATGTAATGTTCATTATTATCAGACAAAGGATGGCTTAATCACCATGTAGATTTTGTTCCATTATAACTATTTCTGATGTTCAAAGGTTGTCAACATATAATGCATTCACAAAGTCTTCAGACTTTTTCACCTTTTCTTCCTTTCAATTTCTTTTTAATCCATCATTATCGTTTTCCCCATCATTCTGCACTAAATACCCAAAATGACAAAGTGAAAACAGAATTTAAGAGTTTTTTGCAAATTTACTGAAAAGGAAAGACTAAAATATTGCAATGACATAAGTATTCAGACTCTTTACTTGGTACTTAGTGACTCCTTTGGCAGCAATTACAGCCTCCAGTCTTCTTGGGTATGAAGCAACAAGGTTTCCACACCAGGCTTTGGGGATTTTCTGCCACTCTTCTCTGCAGATTCTCTCAAGCTCTGTCAGGTTGAATTGGGACTGTCAGTAGACTATCATTTTCAAGTCTCTCCAGACCTTTGGTTGGGTTCAAGTCAGGGCTCTGGCTGGGCCACTCAAGGACATTCACAGAGTCACTCCTGTGTTGTCTTGGCTGTTCTTAGGGTCACTGTCTTGTTGGAAGGTGAACCTTAAGGCCAGGCTTTAATTACCAAGCCCTCTGGATCAGGTTTTCATTAAGTCTATCTCTGTACTGTGCTCCATTCAGTTTTCCCTCAACCCTGACCAGTCTCCCTGTCCCAGTCGCTGAAAACAGCCCCACAACGTAATGAATGCTGCTACCACCATAATTCACTATAGGGATGGGATTGGGCAGGTGATGAGCAGTGCCTGGTTTCCTCCAGAGTCTTAGAATTGAGGCCAAAAAGTTCAATATTGGTTTAATCAGACCAGAGAATCTTCTTGTGTCTTTCTTCTGGTGTCTTGTGTCCTTCTGGTGTTTTTGGGAAACTCCAGGTGGGCTGTAATATGTATTTTGCTGAGGAAAGGCTTCTGTCTGGACACTCTGCCATAAAGCCCAGATTGGTGGAGTGCTGCAGTGATGGTCGATCTTCTGGACATTTCTCCCATCCGCAAACAGGATCTTTGGAGCTCAGCCAGAGTGACCATTGGGTTCTTGACCACCTCCTTTACCATAGCCCTTCTCCCTTGATTACTTAGTTTGGCGGATCAGCCAGCTCTAGGAAGAGTCCTGGTTGTTCCAAACTTCTTCCATTTATGAATTATGGAGGCAACTGTGGTCTTGGGAACTTTCAGTGTAGCAGAATTTTTTGTAGCCTTCTCCAGCTCTGTGCATCCACAAAATCCCATCTCTGAGCTCTACAGGCAGTTATTTCCTCCTCATGGGTTGTTTTTTTGTACTGATATGCATTGTTAGCTGTAAGACCTTATATATCCAGATGTGTGTGTGTGTTTTATTTTAGCACAAGGCCTCAACATAACTAAATGTGAAAACAAGACAGAACAGATTTGTGGCACATATTAATTTATTCATTCATTTTCAACTCTGTTAATCCAACATCACAACCTAACCAGCAGCACAAGGCTCAAAGTGGGAACAAACAGGGGGCCAATCCATCGCGCACACACACACGCACACAAACACACACTGGGTCTTTTGGATGTGGGATGAAGCTTGAGTACCTTTAGAAAACCTATGAAAACACAGGAAGAACATGCAAACTCCCCAAAGGTGGAGTCCTGGCATGGATTCAAACCAGAGCCCTCTGGAGCTGTGATTGAACAGGACCAATCACTGTGCCATCCTGCAACCACATATAGTAAAAATAAACATCTAGAACTTATTGTCCTTGTTAAATAGCGAAGTATCAGAGGGGATATAAATATGCAGTTACATGTATTTAACATATTTCTATTCCACAGTGGCACACACAGAGCTATTTATAGGAACAGGCTGTGGGATGCTGCTACACCACACGAGGATTAAATATTTTTGAACAAAGCAGGCAGGATAATCAGCTGGAAAGAATGAACTGTCAGTAGTGATATACTGCCACTATAATTAATAGGAACTTTAAATATCCTCCACTTTATGTCATTGAAGAGATGTTTTTTTTTAACAAATTGCTTCTTTTTGATAAATGAGGAAGATTAATAGAAAAACTTATCTACCAGCATGTGAGTGGATAAAACAATGACAGGCTGAAACACCTTTAGAACTTGTTGGGCTACTTTCTAAAGACAAAAAGGATCAAATTTGCTACAAAATGCTTGAAAAATTACTCTGAATGTGTGGTATCTGAAAGGCATCGTACAGCATTAAAGGATTTTAATTATCATTTCATAAATTGTCTCACCAATATTAAAAACTGCAAAACATTAGAGGTTAAACTGACATGCCTTTTCTTTCATCAATCATGGAAACGAGGGTGTCATGAGATTGACCCTGAGACATCACTCTCTGCCTAGTCATAATGAGGGAAACTGGAGCTACACTGTGTTAAGTAGGCCAAGGTATCTGAATGCAGACACAATCACACTCTTCTAAAACTACTGCACTCCACTAGAAAATAAGGCAAACTGTTTGCTAACAAATGCAAGCCGGATGTTTTGAAGTACTTCACTGAACAGAGTGCATGAAAAATGTGAGCTTAGAAAAAGAAAGGACATCCAAAAATGTATTTGAAGAAGTCTAGTACTTTATTACAAGTAGTTATATCTCAAAGAATAAGAATAGGATATGAAAAAGAGCAAGGTCAAACTAAAACATTGTTCAATATACAGTTTCTCTGTATGAAAACAGTTGTTCAACTGTGAAAAAGAATGGCTACTATTAATTCAAAAATATGTCTATTTTGTCTATACTGTTTGCAATGGGCGTATTGAATATTACTGTTTAGGTAAATGCTTTTGTACACCATTTTGAGTTTCTACTCATGTATGCATCAGTCAATCATTCGTTATAGTCATAATTGTTAACATTCTGCTTATTCTTTATTTAAGTTTTGCTGCTCACTGCACTTTGTAGATCTACAATTACAGATTGTAGTCCATCAGTTTCTCTACATACTTTGTTAGTCCCCTTTACTCTGTTTTCTAATGGGCAGCACCCCCACAGGACCACCACAGGTCAGGTACTCTTTTGGTGGTGGATCATTTTCATCATTGCAGTGACACTGATATGGTGGTGGTGTGTTAGTGTGGGTTGCACTGATACGAGTGGATCAGACACAGCAGTGCTGCTGGAGTTTTAAACCACCTTAGTGTCACTACTATACTGAAAATTGAAAACTGCACAACAACAGATAGCTACTCTCTCTGACTTCATATCTACAAGGTGGAGACATAAGGTGAATATCTCTAATAAAGTGACAGTGAGTGAACAGTGTTTTAAAACTCTAGCAGCTCTGATGTGTCTGATCCAACCGTAGTATTTCAACACACACCACTACCACATCAGTATCACTGAAGTGCTGAAAATGACTCACTACCCAAATATAGTGGCTGATCTGTGGTGGTCCTGTAGGGGTCCTGACCATTAAAGAACAGAGCAATGAGGACTAAAAGTATGTAGCGAAATAGATGGACTACAGTCTGTAATTTTAGAACTACAAAGCGACCACTAAAACTTAAATAAAGAATAAGCAGAATATACACTGAAAAATATGGAATGCCTAAGATTTTTGCACTGTAGTATATGTCAAAGCTATCTGAGTTCCCTGCAACATCACCCTGTGGCAATCTGAAACTTCTAATGGGATGGACGCAGGAATAAAGGTCTGAGGTGATTCTTACCTTTTGGGCTGATCCTTTTAGATCCAGTAAAGAGAAAGAAGCAGTGACATTCTGGTAAATTGTGTATAGAATATGCTTTGTACAGAGAAAGAAATAGTTTGCTGAGTTTTCTGTGAGGAACCTGCCTCCCCTGCATAGTCCTGACCTCAACCATATTCCAGAACTTCAGAATGAATGAAATTCCAACTGCCAGCCAAGCTTGCTCACCATTACATCAGAGATATTTGGGTGTTAACAGACTTTCTGTAGCTGTCTTGGAGGTGAACGCACTAGTGAACTAGTAAGGTAATTATATTTAGGTGAGCACAACACAAATGATTCTTCGATAGTAAGTGGTTCTGATGGATTTTCGCTTGGATTTAAGATTCTACTGTTATCTAATTATTGTATGAATTACTACAGCAAATTATGCACAAATGCATGAATAGTTATGCAAACATTTGTAAATATCTAATTCATTACAATATTTCCACCCATTTGTAGATCATACTGAGATGCTGCTCTATATTTGCACCATGCTGAGGACTCCCAGTGTGAAGACAACATGTGTGAGAGCTGCCGGTTCGTAGAAAGTGCAGTGAATCATGGCTTAAAGCCAAACATGTTCACCCATGCACACTGGGAAAGTCAGCTTACAAGCCTTTCACTGCCATTCAGCATCCACTGCAGGGGGTGCAAACAAAATAAAATGCACAGGATTCATTTCTAATTAGCTAACTCAATTGTTTTATTTTTAATTAAGGCAACAATTAATGCGTTTGAGATGAATGTTTTACTTACAAATGGATATACTTCCTTGCATGATTTATAATTGGTTTTAGACAGTTGCACAATAGCTTGGCAGCTCAGTCACTTACAGTTCTCTCATGCTGAACTACACAGGTGAACCATGAACAGTTTGGATGGCATACAAACACTTATTCATGCAGAATTACCATAAAAGGCCAAATATCTCAGGACTATGTTCTGAATCAATATTTCATGTTTGGATAAGTAATGTCATATATGCCAAAAATATAAATACCTGACTGATATGAACACACTATTTATATTGCATTATTACTTAGAATAGGGTAATGGAGGACAGCAGCAATACCACATCAAATCTGAAAAGCTGACCTATATTCTATTTATTGCAGCACAAAACATTATTATAATAACGTTATTATTATCATCTGTTTTTTACTTTCACAGTGACACTACTCACGTTTGCAGCTATATTTTCAGTGAAGTTTATTCGGCTCATTCTCAGTGAGCAGCTTTTCCACTGAGACCCTTTCAGAGCAGAACCCACTGCCTGTCACGTTTTCACTGATCATTTGAAAAAGCCCTGGAGTCTTGGCTGTGCTCTGCTGGCTTCCTTCCAGTACATGTGTGTCCTTAACATGCCACAATAAATTGTGCATCACAAGCAGAAGCATGCCATTTGATCAGCCTCTACTGCAAAAATAAGATGTGCACACTAAAGTCATTTACCTGTATAAATATAAAAAGACCAAATAGATTTGGCTCCATGCATAAGCTTTCCATCTTAGCTTTTTTTTTTTTTTTCAGAAATCCTATTTATAGATCATCGTACTTCCTCACTGAGCTTCAAACATAGTGCCTGTTACTTAATTCATATTTATCGCTTGCTGCCGAGCTGCCTAATTAAACAGTGTATAAAATCTAGGAGAGTTATAAACAGAATAAGTTCAGTTCTCTTTGAAATGTTAATATGAAACCACAACAGGCATTACATGAAAAATGCCAATGCCTTGATTAATCATTCACGGTCCAATCTGAGAAAATATACAAACTAGTAGAAGCTATTTTAAGAGCAATTACTTGTAGCTGCCTAGTAGTCTTGAACAAAGGTTATAAGGAATTTAAGATCATCCCTTGTAAAAAATAAGAAATGGTGCTAAATTGGATCATGTGTGTTATATTGTCACCATTTTTCTGTAATAAATCCCCAAATCAGAGTGCAAGCCTAAGCTGAACTCCCATGACCTCCGATCCCTTAGAAGGTATTGCGTAAAGAAACATCATTCATTAATAACTGATATAACTACATGGGCAAATGACTAATTTTTAGTCAACTTACATTCACAAAAAAAAATGTGTAAAAATTTGTAAACCATGAGTTAGGAGAACACAGAACATAGGGTAATCTGACAAGAGGGCAATGAGTAAGGGTCCTGGAAAGCACAGACATAACAGTTAAAACAGAATATCTATATAAGACTTCTATCTGTAAGACTTACTTACATTGTCTAACTATCAATCACCATATTTGAAACGATAAATCAGATAAATCAGTATTCCAGAACTTTTTTGGAAGAAATGGACATTTTGTTCTGTAGACCAAAGACGAAAAGGAGCATCCATACTTTTATCAAAAGTTCAAAAGATAGGGTCTGTCATGGTATAGATCAAGGTCATTTCTGTGATGGCATCATTAAGTACAGAAAATGACATTGACATTTTTGAGCAACATATGCTGCTTTTAAGAATACATCTTTTCCAGGGACGTCCATGTATGTTTCAACAAGACACAATGCAAAACCACATGCTGCACACATTAGAAAGGCATGCCTGTAGAGGAAGAGTGTATGGGAACTGGACTGGCCAGCCTGCAGTCCTGACCTGTCCCCAATAGAGAACATGTGGAGAATTTTTAAAATGAAACATGCAACCCTGTACTGCTGCAGATCAAGAAGTGTTTGCAGGAATAAAGCAAAATATCACTTGAAACACTTCATCACTTGGTGTCATCTGTGCTAAAATGTCTTTTAATTGTTGTGAAAAAGAAATGGCAACATTACAAAGTGGTAAATGCTTTACCTTCCCAACTTTTGTTGGAATGTGTTGCAGGCCTGAAATGCAGGAATTGATGTTTATTAACAAACGTTGACCAGACAAAACATGAAATATGTTAGGTTCATTCTCTCTGCAATAAAATAAAAGTCAAAGTAAGGTACTAAACGTGCAAAGACGTGTCAGTGTGTGTGCATTTGGGAAACACTTGTGAGAAGGCCTTCTACTAAATTTGGAACATGACTGTGTGATTGGACACTAAGTCCTGGCTCAATGTTGACAGTGTTGGTTGTTGGAGAGGTGGAAACCTATGTAAGTCTCACACTGGGAGTCAGTGAGATGTTCAGTACAGCCTATTGTATTGCCCAAATTTGTTTATGGAGATTCCATGCCTGTGTGCGTCATATTATGCACTTTTCACTGAAAAACACAGCTTACTACTACACCACTATTTACAATGGTGCTTCAAAATTTGCAATCATCAGAATTTTCTAGATTTCTGCATAAATATAATCTAAAACATCATAAGATTGTCACACGTTCTAAAATGAGATAAAGAGAACTTTTATCATTTATTTACTGAGGAAAATTATCCAATATTATATATCTGTGAGTGAAAAAAGTATGTGCCCTGTAGTATTTAATGATCTGGGATCTATAAGTTTGATCTTCACAACACGTTTGTGGAAGTGTTTCATGGCATAAACATTGATGTTCATCAGGCTGGAAAAGGGTACAAAAACATCTCTAGAGAGTTTGGACTCCAACAGTCAGACAGATTGTGTACAGGTGGAGGAAATTCAAGACTATTGATACCATTACCAGAAGTGGTTGACAAACAAAGATCACTACAAGAGCAAGGTGTGTAATAGTCCACGAAGTCACAAAGCTTCACAAACCTTTAAGCAACCAAAGGTCTCTTTCACATTGGTTAATTGCCATTTCCATTGGTCATTATCCAACAGTTTGCATGGCAGTGTTGCAAGGAAAAAACCCTACTGCTCTCCAAAAGAACATTGTTCTGTGAAACAATGAAAGTGGTGGTAATAGTAGTCATGATTTGGGCCTGTTTTGCTGCACCTGGGCCAGGACAGCTTGCGATCGCCGATATAACAGTGATTGCATGCTGAATTACACCAGCAAATTACACACAAAATGACTGGATGATGTTTGTCCATATACTGAATCTCAAGAGAACATGGATCATGAAGCAAGACATCAATCCTACGCACTAGGTGTTCTACCTCAGAATAGCTGAAGAAGAATAAGGTTATTGTTTTGGAATGGCCAAGTCTAAGCAATTCATGTGAGGAAACCCATCAACATACCAGAGTTGAAGCTGTTCTATGCCAAAGAATGAGCTAAACTTCCTTCAATCCAATCTGCAGGACTGAGCAACTCTTACCAGAAACATTTGTAATTTTACATAAACATTAAGTTACATTAATTTGAATACATGTAATATTAAATAAGTTTCATATAAAATAAATATATTTTAATATATGTAAATATTATATTTTTAGATTATATTCAAATTAATATTATTGGGTTATCTTTATCTTCTTGTAGGACTTCTGAAAAGCTGGTGATGTTTTAGGTCATATTTACGCAGGAATCAAAATTCTAAAGAGTTCACAAACTTTCAAGCACCACTGTAGAGTGGATATCGTGTTTCACGTTATAAACCTCCAGTATATACTATATTTATTAATACACTCAGGTGTATTCGTACACACCTTATGTGAACTTTCATTACTCTTTTTGTATACTAAATTATTTTACTGTTGTGACCACATCATCTTCATTAGTCAATGGGAAACACTTACGCCAGTCTGAATGAGATTTGGTGCAAGCCACCAGGCTATGTTGTTGAAATCAACTTCAATACTCTTAGTTAAGGTTAATTAATAAATTGTTCAACCTTGCAATTTACATAAGGTCAATTAAGCACAGAGGAAAGAAGTATAAAATATTCCCCGAAAGGACTTACTTTCTGTCTATCTATCTGAAATAATAAAACAAACCAAATATGCAAATCAGCATTGTACTAGTTTTTTATCTATAAATACTATAGACTACAATTTTATAGAACCTTTCCAAGATTTTCAAATATTTTACCCTTATACATTACCAGTTGTGATCCATCACTCTACAATAAACTTTCAGAAATGACTGGATACGATACAGTGACATCCAATAACATGTCTATTGTGGTTTACAATCCACATAATTCCATCATCACAAGTAAATCATGTCCAGAGGGCTATTTCTGGATCAGCAAAATGCATTAAAATGATTACTTTACTGTCCCAAATGATCTTCCACTGATGATGACATTGATGTTGATGCCTAAATTTAGTGAACTGTCACTTTAATAAAAACACCTGACGTTTGCATTTTCACCCTCTGCTGGTCTACTCATATAAGTCCCTCCTTACAAATAGCCAGACGTGAATTCAGTCTGAAAGACATGGCCAACCCATTACATATTATTAACAGGGCACATAAAAGCATTATCTATCACATTCAGCATTTTAAAAACAACATAAAATGAAACAATTAAAGTAAATATTGTTTTAAAAATCACCTGTACATCAGCTTAGATTTTGTGAGTGCAGACATTGCCCCCATAATGCCATGAGCAGTAACTGTAGATCTGTACAGCAGGTGAACTGTAAGAACTATGACCTGGAGTTCTGGGCAGTTTCTTCTTTAGAAGACCCAAAAAGCTCCACTAAATATACAGTATGTTAGGTTTCTCAGAGACCATGTAGAACTGTGGAATAGTCAGAGAGGTCAGCTACAACACGTGTATTTCTGTTTCTATAGCTGTAACTAAACCTTTAATACTCGTGGTTCGGTGGGGAGAATGGGGATTTGGGAATGTGTTCAGATCCTGTCCCGAAATTCAATAGGCACAGATGGATGAGCACCCTGCATAGGACGCCAGTTCAGCATACAGCTACTATTTGCTTTAGACACATTTTCACACATTACACACATTTTCACATGTTACTGAGACATGGAGAGTGGGGAGAGACCAACTGAATGGAGAAGTGTGACCTCTTTTTTTTTTTTTTTTAACACAGCTTAGGGGTTCTATGGTAACAACAGTCTCGCAACCACTCACCACTCACTAAAACACACACACACACACACACACACACACACACACACGCACGCACACGCACACGCACACACACACATACACTCATACACACAAGTTAAGCCTGTCTCTCTATAATTGTGGGGACCTTCTATTGACATAATGATTACTGTAGCTAATTAATGCTACAGATACATCTAACACTAACCTTAAACTCAGTAACTTAAAGCAAAATCTTTTGATTCTTTTGGATTTTCAACAGAAAGTTACAGTTTTTGCATAAAAGCAGTTTTCCTCATGGGGACCAGTAAGATGTCCCACAATGTAAAAAAAATCAGCACTTGCTACCGCAATGTAATATATACATGGAGCGCTCTCTCTCTCTCTCTCTCTCTCTCTCTCTCTCTCTCTCTCTCTCTCTCTCTCTCTCTCTCTCCGTCTCTCTCTCTCTCTCTCTCACACACACACACACACACACACACACACTCAAAATAAACTACCGTGTGTGAATTTTAAAGGTGCACGTAACCTATCAGCATTAGCATTCTGCATGGTTACAAATTATTTCTCTGTAGAAAATGGCTCAAAGCAACACAATGTAGCTATGTTAAAAAAATGTCATTCATTATTAATCATGTTTTAGCAATGTTGTACATGGAATTACAGAGCTCCAATGGTGGCTTTGTTTTTCAGTGTGTTGTCAGTGAATACCCTATTGAGGAATGATACTATATGGTTAGCGCTTTGTAAAGTTTTAATCAACTGTCTGAACCAGGGGGTTTTAGGACCCAAGCACAGGTAACTGGCATAAGTAAACCCTACTATTTGGGCTTAGACGCCAAGAGCACGCAATGCTTAAAGTAGAACGGAGATGCCACTAACAAGGATGAGTAGTGATGTGGCAAGCATGAGACAAAAACAAAAGAGACTCCTTTCAGTGTGTCTACTCAGGTGATAGGGTTGAATCTGAAAACAAGAGTGAATGGTACAGTGCCTGCATAAACAGCGAAAGCGGGGCAAAGTGCAATACCAGATCACTAAGATTATCTCACGAATACAAAGTATAATCAATGGCTGTTGAGAGGGTGTAAATTTAGGTTCATGTCACTACAGCGACCGAGCTGACATTGCTAGGCAGGTGGAAGGTTCAAAGCATGCTAAAAAACAAAGAACCAGAAGCACCGGAATCTGACCCTAACAATGTTAGGCTATAGCCATACCATACCTTGAGCCTTGTGACTATACATCACGGTTTCGTCTTCAAAGGAAAAGTGAATACCATTTTCCCTAGCTGAAGCCACTGGTGCAAAGTAGAAAGTGCATAAGTCATGCGAGTTGAATCAAGGGTGTGACAAGAGACACTGCTCACAAATAGCCTTAAATACCTGAACGGGCATGTGTCTCCTATCAGTACCTATTCTAAGCGGCGCGTGCGTGCTATGGATTGCCATCCCAATCCTGGCACATTTATCATGCCATCGCCACCCTCTAGTGTCGGGCTGTGGAAATGCGTGGTTCCTAATATGAATTCTTTAGAAGTTTCAATATGTATGTAAATATACCTGTATATATGATGTGAACGTCATCAGATTGTTATACAAGTCCTAGAAGTAGATGAAGATAACCCACCAAACAAATGAGACAAAACTACTGTAGTGGAGCGTTGGGTTAGGCATGTCCATGGTCAACATCTACAGCATGGGGCATTGGTCTCACATGATGTGGATTTATTAATATGTATGTGTTTAGTAGAGTTTGTGAGTTAATGTTATGAGCTCATAGGTTTGTACGTGCTCTGTTATGTGGTTTATGTGCTTTGAGTTAGCATCCTCATGTGTGTGACCTGACAGTGATGTGGTGACTTGGGGTTGCTTTAGTCACCATGCATAGAAAGTTTTCTTCATCATGTGTTCTTCTCCCACACTGATGCTACAAAATTATATGTGGTCATTAATATTTTGAGGTAAGTGATTCAATGTTACATACCTGTAAGTGGCAGACGTATGACTAGCATCTAGGATTAAAACCTCTATTACTAGCACTTAATTTGAACGTGAAGTACAAGTCAGGTGTTTTCAATCAATGGGATGAACAGAGATCTATCACAGTCTGGCATCATATTCATAAAGATTCTAAGAACCTAGAAAAAAGCTAGAAACCTTAGCTCCTATCTAGGTAGTTTTAGCTTAAGAGTGATTCAGAAGTGATCAGAGAGCAACTCGGAGAAAGGAGAAGCCAAAAACTTTTATTTCGATGAGGAGGCAGGGTTGACCTGGTTGCTAGGCATGACATAGTCTTTTGAAGACTGTGATTGGTAGTCACCCCCATCACTCACTCTCACTCTCATCCTCTCTCTCACACACACAAACACACTCAACTGAAATACTTGAAATAAAGTAACAGGCAGAGAGTATTTCTGCATGTTTTACACTAATCACACACACACACACACACACACATTTATTTGCTTTATTGTATTGACAGTATATTTACTGTGCTGATCATTTTTGTAGCCTGCTTATTCTATTAGGCAACATATGAACTGGAGAAAAGGCGGCTCCGCCCATTTCAGGTTTGATGCTGGCATGTCTAATCTATTTAACTGGTGTGGTTGGTTCGTATTCTACACCATCATTGCACTGGGTAGGAGATGTGAGCGCATCTCTAATGAGGTCAACCACAAAATTATTCTTGCACAATCTAATCAGGAGTGATTAGAATAACAGTGATTAACTCACTGTTTTTCAGTGTTTGGAGAACGTTTTTCTGCCTAGTCTATTTTCCTATGTTTTCTCCTCTGCTTAGGAGAACTCCTAAGCCACTTAAAAATCCTCCTCCCTACTCCTAACAGTTTTTCACCTTAGGAGATCTTTTAGGGGTTAAGATGCTTTATGAATAACTACTATCTTTACTAGGATCTACTCCTAGCTTGAGAGGGAAACACCCACAATTCCTAGAACTGTAAGAGTTTTCTTAGAATTTCGTGACTAGTAGCTACTCTTAGCACGAAGATTCTTATGAATAGGGCCCCTGATCTTTACAATATGCTTATGAAGATGTATCATGACATGAACAAAGGAGCTTACCAAGTTACCCCAGGGTAACTGCTAAGCAACTAAAGGCCTCTCTCACATTGGCTAGTTAATCCTCACTGAATCACAATGGTGCATGACCATGTTGTACGGAAAAAGCCATTGCTTTCCAAAAACACTGAAAGGACACTGAAGCCTACCACATCGCCCACTTCAGAAAAACATTTCGTGGAAGGATGAGACCAAAAAATAGAACTTTTGGTTTAAATGAGAAGTGTTATGTCTAGAGGAAGAAACACACTGCATTCCGCATGGCCCTGCTTGCTTTATCTGGGCCAGGACAGCTTGCCATCATGGTATAATGAATTATACAAGCAAATTCTAAAGAAATACATCAGGACACCTGTCTGTGCACTGAATCTCAAGAGAATGCCCGTAGACAAGACAACAACCTTAAGCACACAAGTCATTCTACCAAAATGGTTGATGAAGACTAAAGTTATAGTTCTGGTATAGCTAAGTCAAAGTCAAGTCAAAAATTTTAATCAAGCAAAGTGTTGTGGAAGCTATTTTTGTGAGGAGAATATCAATATCCCAGAGTGGAAGTTGTTCTGACCAGAGGAATGGGCTCAAATTCTTCCAAGTCAATGTGCAGGACTGATCAACAGTTACTCGAAATGATTTGTTGCAGTTATTGCTGCACAAGTGGGTCCCACCAGATACTGAAATCATGGATCATTATATAATGGATCATTTTCTTCAATAAATGGATGACCAAGGATAATATTTTGTCTAATTTGTTTAATTGTGTTCTCTTTAAGACTTGTGTTAAAATCAGATGCTTGAGGCCATATTTATGCACAATTCTAAATGTTTCAGAAACTTTCAAGCACCACTCCACTGGTGTGTCTAAGTTTCTTCTCCAGCAGCCCCCTTCCATGTCTTTGACTGAGAATGATCTTATTAGATTTGCTGAACATGTCATCTCTGACAAACACTTCACAAACATTTGCATAAAGTTACTGCAAAAGATCTAATTTACATGTTTCTAACAAGGTACACCGTACATGCAGGACTAACTGGGGCACAGTAGTTTCAGCTGTTAAAAGCTTGTCTTCCGTGACTTGGTACTGAATTAATTTGCCTTCTTCAGCTGCAAAAACTGTGCCAATTGGACTCTTAATCTACTCACCTGCACGAATTTAGAATGTTACATAGGTTATTTATTGTGTGGGGTCTTGAATATATAAACAAATAGATAAACAAATAAATATTGATCATTGAGATGTCCTTTACCTCCCTGAACATTGTAGCTACAGTGTTGCTTGAAAATTTGTGAACCCTTTAGATTTTTCAATATTTCTGCATAAAAATGACGTAAATCATCATCAGATTTTCACACAAGTCCAAAAAGTAGATAAAGAGAACCCAGTTCAACAAATGAGACAAAAATATTATTCTTGGTTATTTATTTATTGAGGAAAATGATCCAATATTACATATTAGTAAGTGCCAAAAATATATGAACCTTTGCTTTCAGTATCTGGTGTGACCCCCCTGTGCAGCAATCACTGCAACTAAACGTTTCCTGTAGCCTGTTGATCAGTCCTGCACACCGGCTTGGAGGAATTTTATCCCATTCCTCCATACAGAACAGCTTCAACTCTGGGATGTTGGTGGGTTTCCTCACATTAACTGCTCGCTTCAGGTCCTTCCACAACATTTCGATTGGATTAAGGTCAGGACTTTGACTTGGCCATTCCAAAACATTAACTTTATTCTTCTTTAACCATTCTTTGGTAGAACGACTTGTGAGACCCACCTTCTCTTCAGATTCAGTTCATGGACAGATGTCCTGACATTTTCCTTTAGAGTTCTCTGATATAATTCAGAATTCATTGTTCCATCAATGATGGCAAGCCGTCCTGGCTAAGATGCAGCAAAACAGGCCCAAACCATGATACTACCACCACCATGTATCACAGATGGGATAAGGTCCTTATGCTGGAATGCAGTGTTTTCCTTTCTCCAAACATAACACTTCTCTTTTAAACTAAAAGTTCGATTTTGGTCTGTGATCTTTGTTGGTCGACCACTTCTGGGAAGAGTAACAATGGACATGAATTTTCCCCATTTGTACACAATATGTCTGACTCTTTTGAGATGGTTTTGTAACCTTTTCCAACCTGATAAGCTTCAACAACTTTTTTTTCTGAGGTTCTCAGAAATCACCTTTGTTTGTACCATGATACACTTTCACAAACATGTGTTGTGAAGAGCAGACTTTCATAGATCCCTGTTCTTTAAATAAAACAGGGTGCTCACTCACACCTGATTGTCATCCCATTGATTGAAAACACCTGACTCTAATTGCACCTTCAAATTAACTGCTAATCCTAGAGGTTCACATACTTTTGCCACTCACTAATATGTAATATTGGTTCATTTTCCTCAATAAATAAATGGCCAAGTATAATATTTTTGTCTCATTTGTTTAACTGGGTTCTCTTTATCTACTTTAAGGAAAATATGGAAAATTCTAAATAATAGGAATTGTTTAAACAAGCATAAGCTAAATAAAAATTAACAGAGATAACAGATTTAAAGAAAATCTAATAATTAAGATAAAATCTAATAATATATAGACTATGATAAACAGAATACAATATTATGAAGAGTATAATCAAATAGAGAACATAAAACTGAAGCATATGAGACATTAGTGTATATAAATAAAATACTGAATAAAATAACACAGAGAATATGTGTATAAGCATTATTTAGTCCGGTACACATAGTCACTGTGGGATCCTGAATGTGTTGTTGGCATGGCGTGCTCGGTCAACCAGAAGAGGGAAGTAGTCATTGCCTTCTGATGTGGTCTGAATAACAATGTGATTGCTGGAAACTGATGATGGAAGAACAGCTTGAGTGCAGCCGGAGGGCACTGGAACAGAAGAATATCTTGGCTGGAACTGGTACCGGAGCAAGAGCTCAAAAAGAAATTAGAATATGTAGTTAGCTGTTGTTAAGAACACATTTGTGCGAGTGTACCATAGGGTTCACTAACCATAACAGTGTAGCTAGAAAGGGAAGAACCAGAAGGTAAGACAGCCAAGAGGAATCACATGAAACATTGGAAACCCACCTTCCCAGCAACCAACAAACCTGAGAATTAAGGGGAAAGAAGACAGCAACCCAAAATCCTAGATCACCACAAAACTCTTATGAACCACTGGCTCTGCCCTTAGTCTTAGGCAAGGATGCACCTCAGTCAAGATCAAAGGGACTGAAGCCCAACCCAGCCAGACATTCCCAGCCATATGGCCAAGGAATGAAAAAGCAGGAAGGCCAAAGATGACAACGGACTCTAGCCACAAGAACCAGAGCCACACATCCCAGTCTGAAGTCTACGTCTTCTTTTAATTCACTTGAGGCCTTGTGGAGTAATTGACCTATCTGTGAACACAATTATGCAGAGACAGTTTTACTGTCATAAACTGGATCATTAAGCCATACTGGGACTTTAAGTGTTTATTTATTTTTATGAATAAAATAAATAAACACTTAAAGTCCAAGTACCAATTAATCTTTGTGGATATGATGGCTCAGTGGGTAGACCCAACTGCTGGAAATAGCAGTGTCTGAGGGCCAGGGATCAAATCCTAAGACTGGCAACATGACACTCAGGTGGAGAATTTACAGAAACAAACCCCAGCCAAAGGGGATGTGCAGGGCACTCCTAATGCTGGCCCCAATCCCAGATAAATGGGGAAGGTTGTGTCAGGAAGGGCATTTGATATAAAACCTATGTCACATCTACCCAACAGGAGCAGCTGAAAGCAGAACAGAATTTATTGTTATTGTTATTAATTTCAGCATAGGTTAAGTCCTCAGAAGAGCTTGCAAAAGGTGCTTAATGTTTTGTGTATTAAAATAAAACACAGATTGTTGTACTGAGTTTCATTTAACTGTGGGACTTTGAATTGAACATCCTAAATATCTTAGTCACCCAATCAGCTTTGTTTCTGAGGTAGATGCATGCTACATGACATTGTTTCAAGGGCAGAGGTGAGCTCAGGTTTTCCATGGTGCGTATCATATTCCCTCAGTTCCATAGAGCGGATCTGGGCTGGTGTCCAGATACACAATGGGCCTGTACTTTTTATTTTAAGTAACACAGCTATCGAGTTTTGAGCTTGTATGATTTTTATAAACAGTAAATAAAACATTTAACAAGTTTTATGTTGGAGAAAATGTGCACATTATAATGTTATGTCATTCTCTTTCTTTCTGTTGTTAGAACTCAGAATTCACAATATAGAGACATTACAGTGATCCAGCTACTCAGCTCATTAACAAGCCTGTTATTGAGTTAAAATGGGTGTGTTTAAACAGAAGCACTAAACTGTGCAGAGCGGTGGGGCGTCAGGACCAGGACTGAGAAACACTGCTATAAAATTAACTTTATTCTTCTTTAACCAATTTTTTTGGTAGAACAACTTGTTAGGGTTGTTGTCTTGCTGCATGGCCCAGTCTCTCTTGAGATTCAGTTTCCAGATAGAAGTCCTGATTTTTGCTGGTTTAATTCTTATTGTATTGTTCCATCAATGATGATGGCAAGCGTTTCTGGTCCAGATCCAGCAATACAGGCCCAAACTATGATGCTACTGCCGCTGTTTCACGGATGAAATAAAGTTGTTATGCTGGAATGCGGTGATTTTTGTTTCTCCAGAAAAAGTGCTTTTCATTTAAAACAAAATGTTCAAATTCAGTCTCATCTGTCCAAGAAATGTTTTTTCTTCTCTCTTGTACACGTCACATGTGATGGGCAGCAATGTTCTTTTTGAAGAGATGTGGCTTTGTCCTTGCACACCATTGTTGCTCAGTGTTCTCCTGATGATGAGCTCATGAACATTAACATTAGCCACTGTGAGAGGCTTTTATTTGCTTAGAAGTTACCCTGGGTACCTTTGTGACCTCAAAGACTAGTACATGTTCCACAAACATGTTGTGAAGATCAGACTTTGATAGGTCCCTGTTTTTTAAATACAAGAGGGTGTCCATTCACACCTGTTTCATTCCACTGATTGAAAACACCTAACTCTAATTTCAGCTTCAAATTAACTGTTCATCCTAGAGATTCACATAGGTTTGTCACTCACAGATATGCAATAGTGGACCATTTATTTAAATATATTAATTTAAATAAATAATACATTTGTCTCGTTTGTTTAATTGAGTTATCTTTATCTAGGACTTGTGTGAACATCTGATGATGCTTTAGGTTATATTTATGAATTAAAGGATTCCCTAACTTTAAAGCACCACTGTAGCTCTCCTTTGTGGATCCCAATTTTTTTTGCTATCCGAGTATGTCACTGTAGAGTAATGTCACAGATAACAAGTGTGGAAGGTGGAATGTCCTGTTGTCTTGTGTAAACTATTTAAGTCTGGGACCTTTCAGGATAGCCAATATCTTTCATATAGTCCAAACGTTTATCAAAGAAAACCAGGAAACAGGAGAATTTCACTACAACAGACTCTCTTAACAGACTCTTGCTTATGGGAGCATGAGATGATGAATAAAACTGATTTGGCCCAGGATTTCAGAAATCTCACAAAAATGCTAATTGCCTAACATAGGTTTCTGACAAATCCAGTGTTTAAATTTTAAGAAATGCATTTTGAATTTTCTCTGAATTTATTATTGGTTGTAGTATCCACCTGTCACATGCAGCCCAGAATCTAGTCAAATGCTCAGAGACAACTCATGAGTACTTATTTGAAACAAAAACATCAAAGCAGGCAGGGATAAGGCAGCGAATAAAGGTCAAGTTCAGGTACACAGATCAGGCAGAAAGGCAGATGAAACACAGGGAGCAAGCGGAAAAATATTCCAAAAACAGTCCGTAGTCCAAACCCAAGTTAAGCACAGTAGGCAGGGGATTTAAACAGAGCTTAGTGTCACAACCAAATGAGAGTGATGCTTTCCAACAAATGGGCAGAAAGGTGGAACTTAAAGGCACACTCAAATTAATAGGTATATGACAAACAGCTGTGGGCTCGACTGGGAACGCAGAAGACAGAATTGCCTGAAGGAAAGCGGCCAGGCCAGGATCTTTTCCACCATTCTTAAACTTCTTTCAGTAGTATACATTAACTTTGAATTGTAGTAGTTTTCACTACACTCTAAATTTTTCCATTTTCACTCTACGTAAATCATTGGCTAAAAGGAAATTACCAGTACAGTAACATGTCGCATTAAACCAAACATTTGTTTAAAAATATGGATATAAAATACTTATATGTACCTTTGTATGCAAAACACATATTAGGGAGAGGGGCAAAGACTGGATGTGCTTGTGTGTTTATTTATAGTGCACTCTCAACAAATTCAGGCTGAGATGGGATTTCCCTAGTCTCCCAAACTCAAATGAAAGCATTATTTTCTCTTTTAACTCGCTTCAGAACACAATTGATCTAATTATCTAACTTTCTTCTCTTTAACATCTCATCTTTGAGTATGACATTTATCACCATTCTCTCTCTTTATAATCTGTTCCGGTTTAGTTATTGATTGTGTGCTCATGAGCTTCCTCTCTTTACTGCGGTTTTCTCCCACATTCCAAAGGCATGTTAGTTCAACTAGATTCTCCATAAGCAGAAGTGCAATATTAGATTATAAAAAAGCCTGACCTAGATAGGGTAATGTATTGCAAAATACTACAGCCTGCAGTAGCTACAATCACAGTTGTACTGCTGTAAACAGTATTTATCTGACTGTACTGAGCTAAGAAGTTATATTAACCTGAAAATGATTACAGCACACAGATCTTGTAGCTGCCAGCACAGTCAGTTATGCAGTTGAAGTATTTTTCTCCCTTTTAATTAATTATATGGATATATGTTTCTGGTGAATAAGTTTATTAATTAAGAACTTACATGTAAGAACATATGTCTAAAGGACCTGTCAAATGTTACTATAGCGAATTAACATTCTTGTATTACAGCGTGGGTCAGATCATTATTGTTGGGGCACTCTATGCATTACTCACTCGGTCCCTCACTACTCATTAGATTGTTCTATATAGAACAATATTTAGAGCAGATAGTCAGATATTGGAACAGAATTCAGACAGCAATTACCTGAGTGCTCCGGGAAATGCATCAGCAAAACTGGTGGTCACATAAACATAAGTATACACTGTTTAAGTATGCTAGCAATAGCATCACAGGACATTCTAAATTAAGACACTTCAGGGACATTTTAAATATATGCTCAGTCATGATTTTAAGGTAGATAATTACTCACCACGTTCTTTTATTTTCAATAAACCGATGATTCTTCAATTAGAGGAACTTTTACATCCCCAGGTTATAAATTCATGTTGGAAATACTTTATTACAAAATATACTGCTCAAAAAAATAAAGGGAACACTTAAACAACACAATATAAGTGTTCCCTCCAAGTGTTCCCTTTATTTTTTTTAGCAGTATACATTGCTTAGGTATTAAAAATATCATTTATTCACCAAAAACCTATGCAACAAAATCATTGTGAATTCCATTTTCATGTTCTAAACAGTAATACTTTGCTACTTTGACCTTGTCCCCAACCCAGACTTTAAAACTTCCCTGCTCCAATAAAATTATAAAAAATGATCAATTTGTTACAAAATCACAAATTGTGTTTTATTATACCTTACAAAGATGTATTATTCTTATACATATCTATACAACTTTTGCACATTTTGAACAATATACTGTATTATTATCCCCAACATTATGGTCATGGTTGCTCCATACTCAAGTCCTGTACGTGATGGCAATGCACCAAAAAATTGGTATTGGCTAATCGCAATTAATGTTCAAAGAGTCCACCAAAGAGAACACTGAACAACAACGGTGTGGATGGCAGGGTTGCAAGGAAAAAGCCACTGTTCTCCAAAAAGAACACTGCTGTCCATCTACAATTTGCTAAAGATCAAAGGGACCTCACAGGGTCTAAAAGTCTATTGGAAAAATGTTTTGTGGACAGATGAGACCAAAATAGAACTGTTTGGTTTAAATGAGAAATGTCTGGAGGAAGGAAACACTGCATTATAGAGTGTTATTATGCACCTTATCAGATCTGTGAAAAATATCGGCGGGCCTGTTTTGCTGCATCTGTGTGATGACGATTTACCATCACTGATGGAATGATGTATTCTAAATCATACCAGAAAATTCTAAAGAGAAATGCAAACTGCAGAAATCTAGAAAATTCTAAAGGGTTCGCAAATATTCAGGCAGCACAGAACTAACAGACTAAATGACTAACATGCTAGCGAAGTTCACATGTTAATAAAGTGAGAGCCTACCTATTTGTGTTCAACAAGTTTATTATCCATTAGTTTATCACGTTATAGCCTTCAAAGTTAATGTATTATGCAAGCTGTATTTTTTGTTTGTGAAAGATCTGTTTTAATGCACATAATGTACTAAAACGTTTTTGCTTAATCCAATTTAGGGTCACAGGTAGCTGGGGAACTAACCGGCAACACATGGCATAAAGTGGGAAGCAACCCCAGAAAGTGCACCAGTCCAACACAGGGCACCAGGGAACCCACACACTGGAGCACCTTTAGAGACACCAGCTGACTTATTGCATATGTTTGGACTGTGCAAGGAAACTGGAGGAAAGCCATGCAAACTCTGCACAGACAAGAGTCAAGGCCAGGAATCAAGCCAAGGACCTCTGAAGCTGTGAGGCAGCAGCACAAACCTCTATACTACCATGCCACCAACTATGGCTTTATAAACTTAAATATTTGGCCTATATTGTGTGAGAATAGTATAGACCAAATAGAAGAATGACAACAGAAGAACAAAAGAGCTAATACATTTCACAGTTAATTAATAGAATGGTTTATAGCCCACAGGAAAAGAAAACCACAATAGAGAACCCAAAATATAATTCCTTAATATGTCTGCACTTCTTCCTAGACTACAGTGAAATCTAACAGAAAGATGAGTTTTTTAGTTAACCTCCTGTCTCTCAGGTTTTTCTCCCAAGCAAAAAAAAAAAACCTTTCCCTTTCCCTTTAATAAATGCAATACATCTTAAATTAATAAATGTTATTAAGTCTCACATTGTGTTCAGATTTCCCAACATCATTGTCATCAGATCTGCCAACATCATGTTTATTGGCTGCTGAGAAAAATACTCAGCTCTCAAAATTATCATACACATTTCTGATCTAACAAAAATAATTTGTATGCTAGCTACGTAATGACTCTAAACAATTTCTTACTCACTGTTTCACTACTACAGTGGTGGAATAAAGTTTGTGAACACTTTAGAATTTTCTATATTTCTGTATAAATATGACCTAAAATATCATCAGATTTTCAGTCCTAAAAGTAGGTAAAGAGAACCCAGTTAAACAAATGTGACAAAAATATTACACTTGGTCATTTTTTTAAATTGAAAAACAATTATCCAATATTACATATTAGTGAGTGGCAAAAGTATGTGAACCTTTGCTTTCAGTATCTGGTGTGACCCCCCTGTGCAGCAATAACTGCAACTAAACATTTCCTGTAACTGTTGATCAGTCCTGCACACCGGCTTGGAGGAATTTTAGGCCATTCCTCCGTACAGAACCACTTCAACTCTGGGATGTTGGTGGGTTTCCTCACATTAACTGCTCACTTCAGGTCCTTCCATAACATTTCAATTGGATTAAGGTCAGGACTTTGACTTGGCCATTCCAAAACATTAACTTTATTGTTCTTTAACCATTCTTTGGTTGAACGACTTGTTTGCTTAGGGTCGTTGTCTTGCTGCATGATCCACCTTCTCTTGAGATTCAGTTCATGGACAGATGTCCTGACATTTTCCTTTAGAGTTCTCTGATATAATTCAGAATTCATTGTTCCATCAATGACCTGGCCCAGATGCAGCAAAACAGGCCCAAACCATGATACTACCTCCACCACCATGTTTCACAGATGCGATAAGGTTCTTATGCTGGAATGCAGTGTTTTACTTTCTCCAAACATAACGTTTTTCTTTTAAACCAAAAAGTTATATTTTTTGTGTCATCTGTCCACAAAACATTCTTCCAATAGCCTTCTGGCTTGTCCATGTGATCTTTATCAAACTGCAGACGAGCAGCAAAGTTCTTTTTGGAGAGCAGGGGTTCTCTCCTTGCAACCCCGCCATGCACACCATTGTTGTTCAGTGTTCTTCTGATTGTGGATTCATGAACATTAACATTAGCCAATGTGAGAGAGGCCTTCAGTTACTTAGAAGTTACCCTATTACATGTTTTGCTGTTGGAGTGATCTTTGTTGGTCGACCACTTCTGGGGAGGGAACCAATGGTCTTGAATTTCCTCCATTTGTCTGTCAGTGGATTGGTGAAGTCCAAACTCTTTAGTGATGGTTTTGTAACCTTTTCCAGCCTGATGAGCATCAACAACTTTTTTTCTGAGGTGCTCACAAATCTCCGTTGGTAGTGCCATGATACACTTCCATAAACGTGTTGTGAAGAGCACACTTTGATCCCTGTTCTTTAAATAAATCAGGGTGCCCACTCACACCTGACTGTCTTCCCATTGATTTAAAACACCTGACTCTAATTTCATCTTCAAATTAACTGCTAATCCTAGAGGTTCACATACTTTTGCCACTCACTAATATGTAATATTGGATCATTTTCCTCAATAAATAAATGACCAAGTATAATATCTTTGTCGCATTTGTTTAACTGGGTTCTCTTTATCTACTTTTAGGACTTGTGCGAAAATCTGATGATGTTTTAGGTCATATTTATGCAGAAATATAGAAAATTCTAAAGGATTCACAATCTTTCAAGCACCACTTTATATATTATATATATCGGGTACCCTTACCAAAAAAAGCAGGTGTACAGTGGGATAGTTTGCATTTGTTTCATTGTGAACCTAAAAATAATTTTGTTAGAATAATGCAAGACAAAATAGATAACTAACATGCTTATTTAATCCCTTGAATTTATTATGTCTAAGGTCAATTTCAAATGAATTTTAGAAACATCTTTTCACAAAGTTGATACGTGATTGAAACAAATAAAAATCATTGAGCACTAAAATGTTCCTATGGGAGGTCACAAACTGGGTAACACATACTAATGAGATGAATGATTGTCATTCACATTGTCATTGTAACGGCGGGAGGCGGATGGGAAGCAGGAGGCGAACGCAGGTATTCAACTAAGGGAGCTTTATTAGAACAGAGGGAGACACAGCGAACAGAAACAGGCAATGGCCAAAAACGGGTGGAAAACATAAACTAGGCTGAAGCCGAAAACGGGCGTGAACGGGAACCGAAAGCGGGTAGGAAAAACAAACAGAATATAAA